>LPNX010718294.1:270142-385775 GCA_001517045.1 Pseudotsuga menziesii
GTGTCCTTCATGTCCCATGTCCCCGTGTCAGGTGACTTAGCTGTTCACCCATTTCCATCATGTTTCCCTTTCACAATTGACTTATCATATGATATGTTCCAAGGTCTCTATACTATTTCCATGTATGAATACCTAAGACAAAGTACTCCAAGGTTGATGTAGCTAAATTATAAATTTTATCGGCTCTCTATTATATATTTCTGATAGTGTTTCTTACCGATTAAATAAACTCTTTCAAAGCTAATGTAGGTAAAGGATCTAATAACCGAGGTGATCTCACGCTGTAAGGACATATATATGAGACCTATGAGACATGTATGGGAGACACCCCTCATTTGTTGATTTAGCATGATCTCCTTATTATGTGGAGCATTATTTGGCATCACGTTGACCCTCATTTCATGGAGACTAACTCAAGCATGATCTTGGAGGAGTTGTTTGGTACATGGAGGCTTATATTCTTGTTTATCTCTCCTCGAATGTTAAGCAGCGCACATCAAGTACACAATGGTATGTCCCTTCTTAGTGGATGGTTTAAAGTCATTTCCGAAAATCATGGGGTTTGTTATTGACCGCAAGCTTCATGAGGTTGATGTTAAGTACAAATTGGATGAGATGCATTACTTATGGATCTATTTTATTAATATTTATCCTTCTCTCATGCTAGACGGCTCTCATGGGACATATTGTGGTGTTGATTTCTTTGTTCATGGGCGCATTTGTGGCGACGAGGTTGTGGTGCTTATTTTAATACATGAGGATGAGGTCGATCCACTAAGTGGGGAGTAGCTCAACCTCATTATAGAGTGCTCCCTCTTAGTGGGATGTGGATTTATTGATTGAGGATGTATAGTTGACATAACAATCCACTTATTTTATGTATTTTAGACCATGTTTCATATGTTTCTTGGAGGACATTATTTTTTTCTCCTCATGAGATTAGATCGAGGACATAGTATTTTTCTATTCAGTTAGTCTCTCTTCCTAACCTCCTCTCATTACAAAACTTGTTAGAAGCCTAAGTGATGTCTGGAATAACTAGACTTGTTGAATAGGGCCATAAAAAGACAAAATAGTCACATTGGAAGGCTTGTGAGATAAAATCTCCTCCATCCCTTTATTGGTTTATGCATGAATGTATTACTATTGTGTATGTCATCATTTAAGAGGTGTTGCTATTTTAATACTTCATTGCTTGAATCATACCCTAGTTAGCATTGTTTTGAGTTGGCATTGCATGGGATCTCCTACTGATTTCTACATTAATTTTACAACGTGTTAGGGTTTATTAGTGGCATGTGCAAACAGTCTTAATTTCCCTAACTCTTCATGAACTCGCCCCTTTATTGGTTTAGTTTCCTTTGACTCCATTTTCCTTGGGGATTGACACTAGTCTTCATGGTCCTCTCATGGCCCCTTTATTCTTTTATACTACAACACAAAAATTGTTTTGCTAAAGCTACTCTTCCAAATCACCTTGTGCATGATTGTCTAAAGCTTTAGTAATCCTATCCTAGGGAAGCTGCACTTGAGTTGGAGAAAAGCCAACCTAAAATGTAGAGAGGTGGTTAACAAGGTGACAGTGGGAAAAACCTCTAGGTTATTGTTGGTCTAGCCTTGTTTGTTAGGGATTTAATCATACATGCTAGTTCAAGTTGTAACATTTTGGCATCGTTGCTAGGGATAAAGCCCTTTTCCTGAAAATTTTGAAGATCATGCTTCATGACTTCTTGTGGAAGGTTATTATTGTAGATTTATCTTTTCACATGGCGAATCCATGAAGGGATGAAGCCCTTGTTCCTTTGCAGGTTTTGAATATTGGTTGTTTGTAGGGGTGAAAAAACAACATTTGAAGGCATCTTAAGTTCAACCTGGCTACTCCACACATATTGGTATTGGTATGATGTATGTGTTATCGACTAGGTTGCATCTTGTTGGACTTTCAAGTGAGCCACCAGAGGTAAACAAACGCTTGTTCAAACTTAGATCTTAGAAGTCCATTAGGCCTTCTTGGCCCTTTTATTTTTGTACCACATGTTCATACCCCCTTGGGGAAATTGTAATAAATGTGCTAGCATGAGAGCTGTATGTAAAAGACTAAACTTAGATATCAATCCAACTAGCCAAGAGTGTTTTTTCCCTTGATAATTACTGGTTGTTGAACAAATGACTGATAATTTTCGAGTTTTTCACTCATACCTCCAAAGTTGGGGTAGTCGTCTTGGTGGTTAAGCCTTAAGAGGTTATTAGAGTCGAAGTGTCAATGTATATGAGCATGCTAGGCATCAATATTGAGTCGTATGGAGATGTGCTAGGCCCCCCTAGGTTTTTGTTCAATTTCGAGAAAAACAAATTCCCGTTTTTTTAAGGCCATTTTTAATGGTTTAATTAAAAAAATTGTAAATGGCATAAAAACTTGATCCAAAGGTGGATTTGGCGTGGGGATGCTCGTTTTAATACTCATAGCATACTCTTTACCCTAGGATCCACTTTTCATATGCTTCAGGTGATTAAAAAGTCACTTAGGGCCATTTCTTGCTAACAAAGCATCAAAGTGTTGGTTTAATTGCTAAAAGTGCGACAAATTGGCATAGTGACAAAATTGAAAAAGTAAAAAAGGGACATGGGGTGACATGGCACCTTTTGTCCCCTATGATGGAGACCTCATCCAAGTTGAAAAGCATCATATTTGAGTTAGATTTGGAGGCTAGCGACTTACTCCAAGTTTATTAATGCGCCCACCATCATGAAATTGTAAGAGATGTGGCAGCCCACGAGTGAAGCATGACTTGTTGGAAGTCATCTCATGTGAGGGCATGTTCAACCAAAATTTCAAGCGTTTTGATTGGCATGAGTAAGAGAGGTGGCGGTTTCATGAAGTTTGAGGTTGCGCCCCTTCCCTTGCTTTAACATCTCCCTTATGTGGCATCCTTTCGTGAGGAGTGTTGGCAAGTAGGAGAGGGCGCATCTCCTTTGGGAGATGTTGCGCCCTCTCCTTCAGATCTTCTCAATCACATCCCACAAATTGCTCATATCACTTGACCTCAACTTCAAATATGGGATGCAATCCCCTTGCCTGGCATTTTCTATATAAACAGGCTCTTTCCTCTTCTTATCACATAAGGATTCAAGCTCTGCCATTTTTCTATTGTAAATGTGTTTATCTTTTAATGAATCAGAGCTTTAGAGGCTACATGGGTGTATCATCTCGGTTGTGTGGATGTTATTTGTCTTAGTGCTTCATTGAGGTAATCGTAGCTTAGCTAGATTTGTCCATTTTTGCTTGTCTATTCACTTCCTTAAGAGTGATTGTTTCTAATCCATAGGAATGAAGAGTTGAATGGATACTTTTTAGCTCTTTCATTTATGTGTTTATAATTGATGACTAATGGATTTTTCATGTTGAGTTTGTTTACTTGCATGATCTCCTAATCTTGAGTGTAGGCCTTATAGATTTGACAGGTTTCTTTGTGGCAAGTTTATACTAAGTTTTCAGGTGCTTCATCCCAGAAAGAAGGAGATTTAGTTTGACTCCTTCATTCTTGATACTGAAAAAGAAAGTCAAAGTCCCTCTTTGATCCACTCATAACGGCTTCCAGTTTCACGATTCAAGAAGTCTTGGTTACTTCACCTTCTCTCAAACCCTTCTTTCTACGTCTTCTTGTTACCATCACTTGTGAATGTGGATCTAGTTTTGCTAAAAATAACTAATCATTTCTTAGATCTCATTTTCAAGTTGAAAGTTTTAGATCTCAAGCTTGTTCAAGTTTTTGTCCGTATCAAGTAGATCTAGCGTAAGATTTTTTTCTTTTTTGCAATCATCTTAAAGATAGATCTTAAGTTTGCATGAAAGGAGAATTTTCTTTATGATCATTAAGGTTTACATCAGGCATCTAGTGCATCATATTGGCTGCCCAAAAGCAAGCCACGAACCTAAGGAAAGCTTGCTTTCCTTGGTTAATTTTCTCAACACTTAGATTTTTTAGGAATTTTTCGAAGGTCGTTCAAGGTACTCTTAAAGTGTCTTTGAGTGTCCTTTGCATTTGATAGCTTTCTGATTTTTTGCAGGTTTAGCAAAAAAGAGGAGGTGCTGGCCAAATAGAAGACTCAACAAAGCGCCCTTATTCACAATTTTTTTTTTCAAATTTGTAAGCCTTTGGATCTAAATTATAAGGACCAAAGATCACTTCTTCCAGATTGTAAAATTTTAATAAACATTTGAGTAGGCTCCTAAGAGCCCACTCCTCATCCCACTGGGGGGATCCATGTCGATGCCTTTTCATGATCTTTTGAGTTTTAGTTAGTTTAATTTTCATTTCCGGTTTATTTGTCTATTTTATCAAAGGAAAATAAATACTTACCCCACACTCTCTCAAGTATCTCGAAAGGGGGAAAAGAGATTCGTGGTAGGACTAATTAGAAAACTTTTTTTTCTTTTTCCGTTTCTTTAAGCTTTAAAATTAGCTCGGTTGTGCTCTTTTGAGCATCCCGAAATGGGGAAAGGGACTCGCAACCGTGAGTAGTTAGTTAATAAACACCGCAATAGGAATTTAAATAAAAATTAACAAAGTCTCCTTCCTCGTATGCTTTGCACAACTGAGCTTGTCTGATCAACCGGTTGTACCAGAAAGGGATACAAGTGACTAGAATAATAGGAAAATCCACATAAGCCTGCTTCTTGAGAAATCGGGAGGTCGCAAAGGGTGAATACCACAAAGTCCAGGAGCTACTTCAAGCACGTTATGCCTGGCACTGTTGGACACTTGGTAAAGCCGCTTTCCTTGTTGGAACAAACCCAAAATTAACCCACTCCCTTAATCACTCATTTAATAATCTAAAATTTACCAACCGAGACAGTGCAATACTTTCACTGAGACTGCACTAGCAACCCTCATATGCAAGCACTTTCTTCATTTGGCACTGGTCTGCTTTACTCTCTTTTGCATAAGTCAATTTCACAATGTGTCTTGAATGATTTATCTATTCTCTAAAGGTTGCTAAGAGTAATTTATTTGTAGTAATTGGTCGGTAACATTTTAATCCACTCCATTTCAAACTCCTAGAATAATTGTTGTTTTGTACTTTCATAGTTAAAAAACCACCTTAGATTATTTTTAGGGACCAACCCCTTTGCTTCGCTAGGAGCCAGCCTAGACAGAGGAGCCAAGTATCAGGTGACAACACTTGGTTCAAGCTTGTCCCCAAGGTCACACCGAATGGCTTGAAGATTTCTGCCATGTGACCCGAGGTGCGAATTAGGTGGCAACATTATGGCGCCGTTGACGGGGATAAATATTTCTATTCCCGGAATACGACCTTTGAGTTTTCTTTTTTTGTTTTTCTACTTTGTTTGATGAATGTTGTAAATTTAAGAAACTTACTCAGATCATCTGGTGACTCCACTACCCTTAACTTTACCAAGGCATTCTACAAGAAGAAACTCTAAAGGCTTGCTTTAGTTCATTCCTAAACCTGAACAGGTTTACCATAGGAGGAAAAGCAAGCTAACTTCTCGTAAAATCTTTGAAGATCTCTCATCTGAATCAATCTTGGAAATTCACCTTTTATTTGTTGATAATTCTCAATCAAATAATCCACCTCATACCATGGATACTCTTTTTAAATCACTGGATTACTCTGTCGTAATTGGTCAACCTCATAACATCCCTGATAAAGCTATTGAAAAGGTTCCTTCTTTCCATGGTAATGGTGCTATAACTGCTAAATCTCACTTGTTGGATTTTAAGCAGTGCTACAATAAATGGTTCCACAACATGAACCATAAAGATGTCAAAATGAGTCTTTTTTCCTTATCTCTCGAAGCCGATGCTTTTGAGTGGTTCACCTCCTTAGACGACAATGGTATCAAGACCTTCAAAGATTTCAAAACCATTTTCAATCAGAGATGGGGGGATAAGAAGAAAAAAAGGCACTTGTTGGATGCCTTAACACATACGAAGAAGAAGGAAAATGAAACCATTGAAGGGTTCAATAAAAAATTCAGTGATATGGTTGGCAGACTCCATGCTGATACCAAACCATCTGATACCTCAATTCTCATATATTATATAGAAGCATTCGAAGGAGAAATGAGGTATTAGCTTAGAGACAGGGAGCTAGAAAACCTGAAGAAAGCCACGGAAATAGCTGAAAAGATAGATAGAAACATGCAATCTTCAGGAAAGTCTACTATCCCTACCTTTGTCAGAGGCACCACATCTTCTTCCAGACCTCATGATGCCAAAGAAACAACGGTATAACCTGAGGGCAAAGATGAAGGTAAGGAATCAATGAAAGAAGTAGCTGTCATGATGATAAATTGTACCTCCCAAATGAATGCAATGCATAATAGGATAAACAACATGGAAAAGGCACGAGTTTCACAAAATCATAGAAACTTCCAAACTAGACAAAATCAGGAATGGAAAAAGAAGTATCCTCCCTATGAGTAGAGACCTACAAATCAACTTGAAACAAACAATGTGGTGATTGACGAGGTTCCTCCATAATGTCGGCCTTGTGATGAATTTCATTAGGAATCCACTTGTCCAAAATTTTTCTACATTGTTGAACAAAAACAAATGGAAATGAATAACTTTGTGGGTTATCCTAGATATCATGATTATATAAACAATGTAGGACATGTTCATACTATTCCTAGAGAGAAATGGAAGCAAATAAGGGAGTACAGTCAAGAGAAGGGCAATGCAACAAAGATTTTTGGTGAGAAACCTACACCTGAGTAGATTATGGAGAGGTACAAAGGGGTTGTTTATCACAGGAAGAAAAATGTGATCCCAACCAAATCATATCAACACATGCCAAAGTTAAAGACTCCTCCCCCTCTAGATCTAAACATTGATTTGGGTAATTAGTTGTCAAGTGCTAAAATTTCTGTCCCAGTAATTGAGATCCTTAAAATTCCTAGTCAAAGAGATATTTTTATGAAAACCTTAGAAGATCCTATGGGAAATATTGTTGAAACGTCTGGTGAAATATATGTGGAGAAACTTAAAATCACTGAGAATCCTAAGGAGAAACCTGTCAAATCAAAGGAAATTGTGTTGGACAAACCCATGGAAAGCTTGTCCAAAAGCTAGAGTAACTTTAATGAAGATGTTCCTATTATTTTGCATAGTACGGATCCTAACAAAGAAGACCATCCTACCTTCCACATATCTTTGATTGCAAATAGTAAATTGTTGAACAATTGCATCCTTAATTCTAGTGCATCATCTAATGACATGACTAGAAGTCATGGAACAAATGGGTTTAGCAATCACAAGGCCATATCAAAATATATGTTCCATGGACTCAAGAGAAATCGATGTCGTGGGTATAATTTTGAACTTTCCAGTCAAATTAGTTGCGTACCATGACATAGGTGTAACCATGGACATAGTAGTAATAGATGTGCTTGATAGATGGGGAATGTTGTTATCAAGGAAATGGGCTGCTTCCCTTGGAGGATCTATTCAAATGGATTGGCCCTATGCCATGATTCCGGCTTCTGAAGATGCACATTTAAGTTGTATAGAGAAAAGGAAAGAAAATATCATGTCGAAGATCCTGATGAGCTAGATAATGAATATATTTGTAAAATAGACAATCTTGGAAACCATGCCATTTATGCGAACTATCTTATACCCATCAGAGAAAAAACTAATGATGAGGAATTTGATGAGCTATGGAGAATGAGTTTTGATGGAGCTTTTTCCAAAGCTGGGAAATAGGCAGATATTGTCTTGTCTTAACTTTGCATACAGACTTGAGTTTGATGCATCCAATAATGTAGCTGAGTATGAGGCCCTCATACTAGGACTTGAGATTGCTAAAGACATGGCGATCCATGTACTAAGTATCAAGGGTGATTCAAATCTAATCATTTCCCAAATCAAAGGTTTATTTGCATGTAAGAGTGAAAAACTAAGAAAGTATCGAAATCATACACGGGATGTCATGGAATACTTTAGCGTTTTAGACCTTGTGACCGTTCCACAATCAGAAAACAGTGAGGCAGATAAACTTGCAGTCGCAGCTTCAACTTTGGAATTCACGGAAGAGTTGGTAAAAGGAAATGGAAGGTTCAAAATAAACTTTAGACCCTCAATTCTTAATAATCTTGATCATTGGTAGGTCTTTAAGGATGATACTCACATTATAAGATCCATTAACAATATGCAAGAATTTTTTGATTGTCAAATCAACTATGAGGATGAGAAAAGTATCCATGTGGAAAGTGAGAATCAACCTATGAACTGAGTCCCAAAGAACATTGTTGAGCGGAAAAACACCTTTGACAGGCTGGACATGTATAAAACAAAGAAAACCATAAAACTAGAGGATTATATAGAAATAAACATTAGTACTGAAAAAGAACCAAGAAACATAAAAATTGGGAAAGGTACTTTTGAAAAGGAGAGAAAGGACTTGATTGAGCTTGTAAAAGAATACAAAGATGTGTTTGGTTTTACATATGATGAACTAAAAGCCTATTGGGCTGATGTATTCCAGCATACAATCCCATTGAGACCAGAGGCCAAGCCCTTTCGACAAAAACTCAGAAGAATACATCCCAAGTTGGCACCCATGGTCCAAAAGGAATTACAAAAGATTTTGGTAGAAGGCATTATTGTGCCAACAAGGCATTCATCATGGTGCTCAACCTTGGTTGTAGTAAGAAAAAGGAATGGACAGTTGAGGTTATGCATTGATTTCCGAAATTTGAATATCTCATGCATAAAAGACAATTGCCCCTTACCTGAGATGGAAACATTACTTCAAAGAGTAACTGGGTCAAACATGATGTCTATGCTTGATGGTTTCTCAAGATACAATCAAGTGTTGGTAAAAAAGGAGAATCAACATAAGACCACCTTGGGAACATTTGAATATTTAAGGATGCCTTTTGGTCTTTTGAATGCGAGTGCAACCTTCCAAAGAGCCATGGACTATGCTTTCAACGAGTTAATTGGAAAAATAATAGAAATCTACCAGGATGACCTTACTGTATTTTCCAAGGAAAGGTCTAATCACATAGCCCATCTCAGAAAAGTTTTTGAAGGATGCAAAAAATATGGCATATCTTTGAACCCCGCCAAGTCAGTATTGGGAGTAGATGAAGGTAAGCTTTTAGGACACATCATCTCTAAGGATGGGGTCAAGATAGATCCCGAGAGGGTAGAATCCATATAGAAAGTTCCCTTTCCAATTAACAAGAAAGCCTTGCAATCCTTTAATGGTCAGATCAACTTTATAAGAAGATTTATACCAAACTTAGCTAAGTTAATGAAACCTATGCCGAAGTTACTTAAGAAAGATGTTAAGTTTGAATGGGACAAGGAGGGAAGAGAAGCCTTTGCAACTATTATGGATTGTATTTCAAGATCCCCAGTTCTAATAAGTCCTGATTACGCTAAAGATTTTCAGATTTTTTCATTTGCATTAGAGGATACTATTGTCGGAGTTTTGTTATAGAAGAACAAAGAGGGTCGGGAACAAACTATTGCCTTTATGAGTAGATTGAAGAACAGGAGTGTTGTACTGTTTGCTGGGTTTGCTCATTGATTTTGCAGAGGTTCTATTTTGCCAAGTTGGGTGTATTGAACCACTGGATTGTATTTGTTCTATATCTTCATAATAAAATTTCATATCTGACTATTGCATCGGTTTTCCCATCTTGGGTTTTACCCGAGGGTTTCCATACCCAAAAATACTTTGTCTATATTGATGTGATTATTGTTAATGTTTCTCAGTATTTATTTTCCGCTGCATTACTAGTAAAAGAAACACGTGTGTGGTTATCAGTAAAAATTAAATATACTGTGTAGCCCTAGTTTGAGTTTCTTGGAAATTTACATGGTATCAGAGCTCTGTTGAGCTAAATCTGAGAAACTGCAGCAGTATTGATAGATCGGGGGGCAGATATATTGAAGACACAAACCTAGAGTGTAGATCTAGGGTTTGACAGGTACACTTCACTATGGCAGTACAATTGAGAGTTGAGGATAGACTCCAAGGGGCTCAGAACTTTCCTACCTGGAAAGAAAGGATCATGAGGATCCTAGATGTTAGTGATGCAGAGGAGCACATTGACTCCACAAAGGTTGTGCCCATAGATCCGACAGAGTTGGCAAGGTGGAAGAAGTTAGATTCTAGAGCTATGTTGATTATCTTGGATGGGGTAAAGGACAACATAGTCCCTCACCTTTCTAGGAAGAAGAACACATTAGAAATGTGGAAGGATTTGGAAGGACTTTACCAGAGCAAGAACGAAAACCGGAAGATGGTGCCGCAAGAGAGAATACGCAGTACCAAGATGGTCAAGGATGAAGGAGTGGTGCCTTATCTCACAAGGCTCACACAGATCAGAGACAAGCTTGGAGCAATTGGCTCTAAGACTGAGGATGAGGAGCTAGTTCGTATAGCTCTCAATGGCTTTTCTAAGCCATGGGACACCTTTGTAAAAGGTGTAGTGGCTAAGGAGAAGCTCCTTGACTAGCAGAGATTGTGGGACGATTTTGTGCAGTAGGGGACTCGCATGGATGAAGGTTCAGGTTCATCCAACAGTGCCCCACAGATTGTGGATGAAGAAGCTCTAGCCCTAGCAAGAAAGAGAAAGGGTAAAGAAAAGAAAAAGAAAGGTGGTAAGAAGAACATTGACATATCCAAAGTCAAATGTTTTATCTGCCACAAGCAAGGACACTTTGCCTCCCAGTGCCCAGATAGGAAAAAGAAGAACAATACCTAGATGGCACGTTCTGGAGAGGTGGAGGAATTCAGCAAGAACTTTGATGAATATTTTTGTTTGATAGCTTGCATGGCAAGCACCACAGGCAACATCGTTTGGTACGTCGACAGTGGAGCATCTTGTCATATGACAGGACATAAAAGGTTCTTCAATAGTTATCAGGAGGGTGGATTAAATCTCCACATTGAGCCGGGTGATGATGCGTAGTATCAAGCGTAGGGAGTTGAACTGTTTTGTTTCAGAGGGATTCTGGCAAACCCCTCAGTTTTGCTGACTTATTGTATGTTCCGGGGTTCACCAAGAACCTCATATCCGTTTCCACCCTGGAGGACAAGGGATTTCAGGTGAAGTTCTGAGATCATAAGGTGTATATTAGGCCTAAGGGGTTAGACAGGAGTTTGGATTGGGTGATTGGGATTTAGAGTGGGAAGATGTACGGACTACACTTTGAGTCTGCAAAGGCTTTAGTCATCAACAACAACAGTCAGGGTGAGTTGTGGCATAGGAGGATGTCACACTTACACCATGGAGCACTGAGGCATTTGAGACAGAAAACCATTGGAGTTCCTCAGGTACAGGAAGAGAAGCATAACCACTGCAAGGGTTGTACGTTGGGGAAGAACATCAGGACTCCTTTCCCACAGAGTGAGCATAAGTCTAAGGGGACTTTGGACTTAATGCATTCGGATGTTTGCGGACCCATAAGTGTCCAATCGTTCAGTGGCTACAATTATTGCATCACTTTCATTAATGACTATTCCACGAAGACCTCGATCTATTTCCTAAAGGCCAAGTCAGAGGTCTTTGAGAGTTCAAGACTCTTGTAGAGAACCAGATAGAAAGGAAGATCTGAGTATTGAGGACAGACAACGTGGGTGAGTATACCTCCAATGAGTTCTTAGAGTACTGTTCATCGGAGGGGATCACAAAGGAGCACACCGTGCCTCATACCCCACAGCAAAATGGAGTGGCAGAGAGGAAGAACAAGACATTGGTAGGACCAACCAAGGCCATGCTATTTGATCAGGGATTGCCACTATTCCTATGGGCCAAGGCATACATGACCGCAGTTTACATTCAGAACATGTGTCCCCACAGAACTTTGGGGAGGAAGACACCTGAGAAGGTCTTCACAGGAACTAGACCAGATGCGAGCCACTTGTGCATATTTGGGAGTGTCTGCAATTGTGAGATTCATGCTGACATTAGGAAGAAGCTGGACCCTTCTGGAGAGAAGGGTTTACTTGTTGGTTACAACGAGATTTCGAAGGCATACAAAGTATATATTCTTGCTCGCCCAAGGATCATTGTGAGCAAGGATGTCCAGTTTGATGAGACAGAGCTTTGCGGAGATCTATGGACCATAGTGGAAAAAATCACCGATTTTTCGGCGATGTCATGAAAAATCGCGATTTTTTCTGGCTGCTGATTTTTCGGCCTGAAAAAATTTGCGTTGTGAAAAATCAAGAAAAATCGAGAAAAAATAGAGAAAGATTAGGAAAAATTGGGAAAAATAGACAAATAGGGGAAAAAACCGGTAAGCAATTTTTGACCCTATTGAAGTACAAAATTTGCATTTTTAATGCTTGCCGCGGTTTGCCGATTTTTGCCGATTTTTTCGCCAATGTTGCCGAGAAGATGTTTTCTGGACCCTCGTCGATTTTTTGCCGATGCCGATTTTTTCCACTATGCTATGGACTTACCAGCACAAGACTCAGGGGTCAAGTTGGAGGAGCCATACGTACAGGTATTGGTACAGACACAGAGCACAGGTTCCAGTAGTCAGAGGGAGTCAGGTGGACAGGATCCTTTAGTCATTGACTTGGAGGATGAGCAGCAGCAGGGGACAAATATCCAACAGCTGCAACAGGTAGACATTAGGCCACGACCTAAGTGGTTTAGGTCCACAGTTCAGGATTCTAGGCAAGTGACTCTTCCACAAATCTCCATGAGGCAGAGCAAACCACCAGGGAGACTTAGCTATATGGCATTGATGACGGAGTTGATTAACTCCGAACCTTCCAGTTTCGAGGAGGATGCACAACATGATGTGTGGCAAGAGGCCATGGTTGAGGAGTATGACTCAATCATGAAGAATTGGGTATGGGAGGATGTGCCGAGGCCAGAAAGTAAAAAGGTGGTGGGATCCAGATGGATCTACAAGGTAAATCATGCAACAAATGGAAGCGTGGAGAAGTACAAGGAACGCTTCATGGCAAAGGGGTTCTCATAGAAGGAAGGTATTGACTATGAGGAGACCTTCGCCCCTATCGCCATATATTCTTTTATTCGGACCATTATCTCATTAGCAGCAGAGATGGGTTGGCGTGTTCATCAGATGGACGTAAAGACTGCCTTCTTCAACGAAGTTATAGAGGAGGAGGTATTCATTGAGCAACTTGAGGGGTTTGATGTGGAGAATAAGGTGTCACATGTATGCAGGTTGTCGAGAGCTCTTTATGGGCTCAAGCAGGCACCTCGGGCATGGTACTCAAGGATAGACAACTATCTATGGGAGATGGGATTCCGGCGGAGTGTGGAAGACCATGTTGATTAAGTTGTCATTGATGCCAACAAGTGTGTCTTGGTGCCCCTTGAGGAGCCCCTGAGGGTTAAGTAGTTGTTAGTGTCTAAGGAGACCTTTGGACCTTGTCCAAGCCCAAGTCTAAAGTCCTTAAAGCCCTTGGGACAATGCCAAAAGCCCTGTACACCCTTTAGAGTGTTTAAGTACCCCTAAGTTGTTTTATGCTTCCCCAGTTGTTTCTTTGGATTCCCCAGTACCACAACCTATGTCCTAGTACCCTAGAAAGTGTCCTTGGTGGGTTGAATAAGTGTAGAGTCCAAATGACCCTTTTAGTGGTCATTTGTGTTTTAAGGAGGTCATGCTACCCTAGGAGAATTCTAGACACCCCCATACTTGATGATCTAATGGTCCTTGTCCCCTTGAAGGAATGGAAAAAATTCTATGGGTCTTTTGTGTGTTGGTAAACTTAAGATGGTCAAAGTGTTTTAGGAAGTCCTTGAACCCATACATCTTGATGGGCATGGGGTCCTTGGTTCTTTGCTACACCCTTGGTGGCACAGTTGACTCACTCCTACACATGGTGACTTTGAACCCTAAAACCCTTGTCAAATAACAAGCACATTAACAAAAGACACAAACTTAAATTAATGCTTACCTTTGCTACCACCAACATCCCTTGTATCCTTGAAAAGAAAGTAGTTGAGTGTTAAATTAATTAAATAATAAATTGAAATTAATAATTGTAAACCTTTTGAAGTGGTCCTACAAACATTTAAATCACCCTAATTCCTCCAACGTTGAACCCTTTAACCCCTCAAGGAAGTCCGCCCCTTTAAGTGACTTGTGTTAAAACAATTTTTTTTATATAATTAAAAAACATTTAAACCCTCATTAGGTCGGCCCTAAACTCCTCTTTCTCAACGTCTAAAGAGTGTATTAATACACTTTAGCTGTCACAACTCTAAAAAATAAATGAATAAAAGAATTTGAAGGAGTTTAGACTGAGGTTCTCGCTGAGGAAGTGAACAGTTCGTATAGCAAGAGAGGGTTGTCGTTGCAGACCTATTTTTTCAAAGTCATTTGCTTTGTTTTGGGTTAAGACATCTCCTAAACAGTATGAGCTAGGTAGCAGTAGACCCGAGCTTGAACAGTCTGTTCAAACAATCCGATTTTCTCCTTTTTGGTACAATTGCATGGTGCTGGTCTTTGTCTTGTACAGTCTGAGAGTAAACAGTCCAAAACTGAGTCTTTGACAACTAGATCCATCTGAGTTTGGAGAGCACATAGTCTGTGCTTTGGGAGAGTATACAGCCCTACATGTGGAGCATCCACAACTTGCAAGTCAACCACATACCCAAGTTTTTATAGCAGACTGTTTTGGGGTTTTTATGACATCCCTACAGTAAACATACAGTCTGAATTTATCACGCTTGTACAGTCTGAGCACACACGAGTTGGGGACTTCTACAACAAGGTATGTATGAACAGGGATGTGTCTAAGTTTGTATGAACAACAGTGATACAAGGTATGTACAAGTAATGTACAGTAGTCTGTAGTGAATGTTAAGTGATATACAGTGGTGTTGGTGTACAAGTGATAAGCGTACAAGTATGTAAAGTAAAGTGTACAATATGTACAGTGTTGTGTGATAAGTGTACAAGTATATGATCAGGTATGAACAATGATATGCATTAGTACAAGTGGTATGAACAGTGTATGTACAATACAAGTGTATGAGTGTATGTACTAGCAAATAGTAGTGTGTACAGAGATGAGTGAACATGTACAGTGGTATGTATTGATGAACAATGGTATGCATTAATAGTATGAAAAATAATATAAAGTGGTATGTACATTGACATGTACAAGTGTGTATATACAGTGTATGTGAGTAGTGAAGTGTACAAGGCATAATGTGGTATGTACAAACAGTGTGTATGTACAAGCTCAAGTGTGAAATTGTGATCCATTATATAATGATACGTACTACATGATGATGCACACTCTATGATGTTGTTGTACTCCTATACATGCTATGATGTGATGATTCATACTACACTATGCACTCTATGATGTACATGTATGTCATGGTGTGATTACACTCTTCCATGCACTATGATGTATACCTATTGATGATGCATACACGATACACACTGAGAGGATTATGATGATGAGGATGCATACTTGATGACAATGATGCATATCCTATTATGATGATGCTACTTGATGAAACACTAAGTTGATACATACCTTATGATCAGAGCAGAACTACTTGACGAGTGACTGATGAGATGTACAAGGATGTACATAAGCAGTATATGGCAGTGAAATGACTTGTTGGTATACAGTGATGACTTGGCAGTGATCAGAGATCAGAGATTATCAACAACAGGATTGACACAGGTTCTTTTATGTGCAATTGTTTAGACTCAGGTTGACTAAGTCGGATGATGTGAGCAACATATTGATTGGACAGGTTGATTGTATAGGTTGACGAGCAGTGGTTAGTAGTGGCAGTGGTTGAGCAGTGTGATACAGTCGTGGTGCAGTGATCAGTGATAGTAATTGTGTTGTGTAGTACATATGTTGGTTAACAGGTTCGCAGGATCAATGCGGTTGGTGGCTCAGTAGTTCAATTTCTATCTTCATATCAGGGTGGCAGGACGGGGCAAGGAAAGGGGGTTGTAGCCGGAGAACCAAGGAGTTGGAGCTTCCTTCAGGTTGTAGCCTGTAAATCAGGGGGTTGTAGCCTCCTTCCAGTTGTAGTTGGAGAATTGAAGTCATTGTAATAAGGGGGTTGTTGCTTCCTTCCAATTGTTGCTGGATAATTATTATTATATAATATAAAGGCTTCCGTGGGTTTTCCCCCAAGACTTGGGTCTCCATGTAAAATATGGTGTACCGTGTATCATGCTATGCTTCTTATGTGATGGTGATGTGATGATGATATAATGATAATGTGATAGTCCATAATATTGAATAAGTTGTTGATTGCTAAAATTGAAAAAGTTATAAAAGATGTGCACACTGATTCACCCCCCCTCTCAGTGTTCCTGGTGTGTCCAACAGACCACAACTTGTACTTCTTGTCAGGTGAGGTGCCTCTCATACTGGTACTGTATGTAGATGATCTCTTTCTTACAGGAGATGAGAGGTTGATTGACGACTGCAAGTCCAACCTTGTAGTTGAGTTTGAGATGAAAGACCTTGGGTTGATGCATTACTTCCTAGGCTTGGAGGTTTGGCAAAGAGATGGGTGCTTCTTCATTGGACAAGGGAAGTATGTAGTGGAGATCTTGAAGAGATTCAGGATGGTGGATTGCAAGCCCATGTCCATACCTCTAGTTTCCAACTGGAAGAAGATTGATGCATCGGGGTCATACGAGTTTGAACCTACTTTGTATCGCCAGCTTATCGGATCGCTCATGTATTTGGTCAACACACGACCATACATTAGCTTTGCAGTGAACTCTTTGAGCCAATTCACGGTGGACCCTCGAAGAGTACAGTGGACAGCTGCAAAGCATGTGCTTCGCTACATCATAGGTACAGTTGAGTATGGATTGGTTTATGAGCGTAGTGGAGTGTACAGTTAGCAGGCTTCACAGATGTTGACTGGGCAGGATGTGTAGAAGATCGGAAGAGCACTTCATGTTGTTGCTTCAGCATTGCGTTAAGGGTTGTCTCTTGGTTCAACAGGAAGCTGAAGTCAGTTCCATTGAGCTCGATAGAGGCCGAGTACATGGCAGCCAACTTGGATGCATGTGCGGGAATGTGGCTGAGAAAGTTGCTTTCAAGGTTATTTGAGTGTGAGTTAGACGCTACAATGGTTCATTGTGACAATCATAGTGGCATTAGGCTATCTGAAAATCCAGAGTTCCATGACCGGAGCAAACACATAGACATCCGATATCACTTCCTGAGAGATTGTGTACAGAAAGGAACCATTTGGTTAGAGTACATTCAGATAGATGAGCAAGTGGCGAACATTTTCACCAAGGCAATTTGTAGACACAGTTTTGTGAAGTTCAGAGACAAGTTAGGGTTGCTACCGAATCCTTTCCTCGTTGAGAGGGAGTGTTAGAAAGTGGCAACAAGGAAGGTCTTCTATTATAGCACGTGTCCTTACATGCTAGAAGACATTGAACAAGAAGCCAAATGTATTAATGTGATTTTCCTAAGTTTAGACTTAGGAAAATACATTAATTAATTTAATTTGATTTTGACTTAATGGAGTCACTTTTATAAAATGAAAAGTGAAATAATTTAAGTGATGGCCAATCTAATCTTGGCCATTGATCTCGCCGGAGGATCTCATCCATTGATCCATTGTGAGGGTTAGGGTTTTTTTCGCTTGGCTAGTGAGTTAAAAGAAGATTTGGTGGAGAGGACACATACTGAGAGAGATACAGACAAACATAAAAGTTAGATCGAGAAGTTTACAGAGAAGACAGAGGAGCACTCACCCGAAGGATTCACCAAGTTACTAGGAAGAGCACAGGGTTGTACATGATCATGCAGAAGGAGGTCGTACACAACATAGGAAGGTCGTACATCAGCTGTACACATTCCGTACAGCTGACGCTGGAGGCAGTACAACTGTGCAGGGAGACCGCACTGTTTGTTGGGTCTGCTAAGTGATTGTTCAGAGGCTCTATTTTTCCAGGTTGGGTGTATTGAACGACTGGATTGTATTTGTTGTATATCTTCATAATAAAATTTCATATCTGACTGCTGCACCAGTTTTCCCATCTTGGGTTTTATCTGGGGGTCTCCATACCCAAACATACTGTCTATATTCATGTGATTATTGTTAATGTTTCTCAGTATTTATTTTCTGCTGCATTACTAGTAAAAGAAACTCATGTGTGGTTATCAGTAAAAATTAAAATATACTGTGTAGCCCTAGTTTGAGTTTTAAAGGAAATTTACATCCAACCCTCATGTGCAAGACCCAACTTGCGATGAAAAACGATCTATCATACGATCAACATGTCACTGTCATCATTTTGCTATAACTGTCAATCAACTATCATCTCAATCTCCATTCGTGCATGGTAAATGCATTCATAGAAGCAATATCTCAACAATCCTCTGCCTGTTGTCAATATCAGACCTTCAACTCTGTTAAGGCTGCCTCAGTGTTAGAGCTTGATCGAACTACTACTTGCAACTTCAGAGAAGAGGAACAACTTCACAAAATAAGGTCTGGACATCGAAATGTTTAGCTGCTTTAAGATGTTTAAAGGAAGGCTTCTTTGTATGCCTTGGAGAAATCTTCCAAGTGCCAACTTGGTTGTCTAAAACAATTCTTCAACAACCCAATACTTAAACAACCTATGTTGATGAGTGGGTTTATAACTGCCCAGTCTTTTGTCAATCTTATCTTGTTCTAATTAAGAATTTTATCATAGGCATTCTTGTAGTCCTGAGTAACCTTCAAACTCAAACTAGCAAATGAGATGTTCCAAAACTTCAAGCAACAACGAATGTACAAAACCATCATACATACCAATCAAAATTTTATCAAACCTTTTCTCCAAGGGCCAGCATTAGAACTAAAGTTTGGACTTTCTTTGATCACTATACAATAGGTCATACTATCATAGTGAGACTGATAAAACCTTGTTAGTTTTTCTTAGATCTTATTAGCTTAGTTAGGATCTTTATTTGAAATAATAACAAGTACAAGATAAAGATAAGATAAGATAATTTTATTTATGTTCAACTAATGACCACAAAGTAGGTCAACAGGACTGCAGGTTACAATGATGTTTGTTCATAGCTGGAGGACGAAACGATCTCCTTTTAAAAAGAGATAAAAGAAATATAGTGCAGAAGGTAATAGTAAGCAAAATGAGCAATATGCATAAGATAGAATAGATACACAAGACACATATAATTTCACTGGGGAAACCATAAAGGAGAAAACCCCGCAAACTTCCTCAGAATAGTACAGTCACAAAGATTGTGTCATAAGATGATCAATCCTAGCAATAAGAAGTCTCCAGCAGCTAACTATCTCTCCTCCTTGTCTCTCTCTCTCTCATGCGAACTTGAGTGAGTGTGAGGTGTGTATAAATGAGGGAAGGCACCTCCCTATTTATAATAATCAAAGTAAGGTTTTCTTCTCCATTTGTACATGCAATTTTCTTTGTTCAAATCTTTAATGTTGCAAGTGATTTGTGAAATAGACTTGCTGATTACGACCATAGAAAGACAAAAGTATCTCACTGGATGGGCTGGGATAGAAAATCTCCCCCAACCCTTCATTGGTTTGCTCATGAATGTAGTACTATTGTTTATGTCATCATTTAAGAGGTGTTGTTATTTAATACTTCATTGCCTGAGTCCTACCCTAGTTAGAACTGTTTTGAGTTGGCACCACATGGGATCTCCTCATGATTTCTACATTCATCTTACAACATCTTAGGGTTTATTAGTGGAATGTAAAAAACAATACTGATTTCCCTAACTCTTCATGAACTCACCCCTTTATTGGTCTAGTTTCCTTTTACTCCATTTGCCTTGGGGATTTGCATTAGTCTTTATGGTCCTCCAATCACCCCTTTATTCCTATATACTACAACACAAAAAATTGTTTTGCTAAAGCTACTCTTTCAAATCGCCTTGTGCATCATAGTCTAAAGCTTTAGTAATTCTATCCTAGGGAAGCCCCCTTTGAGTTGGAGAAGAGCCAACCTAGAGTGTAGAGAGGTGGTTATTGAGGTGATAGTGGGTAACACCTCTATGTTATAGGTGGGCTGGCCTTGTCCTTTGGGGCTTTAATCATACATGCTAGTTCAAGTTGTAACATAGTAAATAAATAAAATATAGCCTTAGCCATAGTTTAATGTACAGAATGATACATATGAACGAGTTGTAGTCACATGTACATGTTACACCAATAACTCCAACACATCATCATATACACATTTTTAGGTATCAAAACTCATTGTTCATAATTTATTTTGCATACAAATGAAACTATTCTTAGTATGATACCTTTGTTGCTTGATGTAGTTCAAGCATTGAAATTTCTAATTGCCCAAGTGCATTAAAGGATTGCATCTGCAAAACAATTTTGTGATTTTAGTACAATTTTCACATTATGTTGCTTATTTTTTAAGAGAAAAAGCATTAATAAACTATGCACTACTACAAGAATTATGGGTCTCTACAATATTTTTGTGGATAAACAATATATAAACAACTTGAACATCTTGGCAATAGGTTGGATCCATAAAATGAAAGGAAGGCCAAAAAGGAGTGAACCTATTTTTCATAGGTGGGCATTATCCCAAGTCTAGATCAAGGGATCATAAGTGTGTGTAAAAGTCACTCAAGGGAAACATGTCTATTTGGATGGATACTTTTGAACATGAATGCAAACTAAACATGTAGATTTGAATTAATACCTTTGAACGTGAATGCAAGTAAACACTTAATTTATGGTCACTTGATATTCATAGTAGCTCATTGTTAAGAGTAAGTAATTTAGAACATGTTAGACATAAAAATAGAAAATTGAAGGACCAAACAAGAGTATGTATCTATATTGATACTATGGTGTTTTGGGGAGGTTCTATACTCATATGGCCCATGTTCTGCATTACAATGAGAAAGCTGCTATCTATTGTTTCTCTTCCTAGCCTTGTATCCATCTTCAAGGAGGATGTTGTGCATGGGATCAACCCTATGTTGAGATGGGTATTGATTAACCCTCTGACTTCTTTATTTTGACTATAGTCAACCATCTTTTCAAGTTGATGTCCACACACTGACTCTCACCTGTATTCAACCATCTATATTCTATATTTTGGTCACAACCACTCTTTGTGAGGAGCTAGGTATTTATAAATCCACTCTCATCTTATATTCAAGTTTCCTCTAAGTTTCGCTCTCCTAGGTGCACTTGTGTTGGGTATCCATAAATCCACACCTAGAGCATGCTTATTTTATTCAAGCTCTTTCAGATATATGGAGTTGGATCTTCTCACTCCCACTTCAACAATGATTGATCTTAATTTAGGTGGGTACTCCTATCTCCTCTCTATTATTGGAATGTTTTGTTAACACCTCTTTAAACAGTTCAATATCACTCTCCCAATAGATGCATAGTATGGCAAGGATATATATTCCCACCCACCTTCATTTGATGACTAAGTCAGTGATAGTTGTTTCCAAACCGACCAGTTGGACTATGATCTATTGATTTAGCTAAGCACATCTTCCTTAACCAAGTGACTCACTCATTGTTTATAATTCTAAAAATTACTTGTGCAATTCACACGTCTTCAATATATTTCTTTGCACTCTTGGGATGTTATTTCATGCACTTGACTATGGATCATTCAATCAAATTTTCTTAAAGCACTTATTATAACTTATAACTAAGTTTATTAGCTCAAATCCACATTTGGAGAAGTGATTTTCATCACTCTAATGAATTTGGAATTTTCATTAAGATGATCTAAATTGCACTCATCTAAAATCCTTTAAGTGACATATTGCTTCAAAAAATTTATCAAGCAAGGTCTCAGCTTAGGATAAACTTTGTGCTTCAAAACATTCATTGGGCAACTTGTTTACAATTTTTTTAGTTTTGGATACATTTTACTTTGCACCAAATAAACCCACTCATTGACCACTCTAAGTGTCAAATCATTGTGAGTTTACTTTTCTACATTTCTTTTAAATTTCCAGAATTAAAAGTAATTGATGTGAATGGATTTAATGGACTTGTGTTCAAGTTAATATTTCTTTAATCCCTTGGAAATTTCCATTTGCAAAAGTATTTGATTTATTTAGAATTTCAACAATCGTGTACACTCGAGCACTCTTTGGGGAATTAACTTCGATTTTACAAATTACACACATCTAATTAAGTTGAAATCAATCCCCTCTAAGCTCTCTTTAGTAGGATCTACTTAATCAATCCCCTCTAAGCTCTTTTTATTAGGAACTACTTAATTAATCCTAGGGAAGCCCCCCTTGACCTGGAGATCTGATCAAAAGTAAGTGAAGTTAGCATCATAGTTTTAAAAATTGGAACCAGTGAATGGTCAACTCGTAATCGGAATCAGTAATGAATCGGTAATGAATCGGCCGATTTGAATTTATTGAATCGGTTTTACTCAAAAATACATAAAATACTTAAATTTTAAAGAAAAACAACATTTCCAAGATTCTAATCCATGATTTCAAAGCTTTAGAGACAAAATATCTAAAGTTTGCTCATGTATATACCATATTAGGGTCAATATATCAAAATGGCACAAAGTGTACTGTGCAATACCACTGTCCCCATAGGCAACTCCCTAGTCCCACAATCCCCTACTCTCTCAGCTTCAACACAGTCACAACTCATGACTCAATTCAACTTCGATACCAAACCGGCCGATGCGGTGTCTGAATCGGCTGATTTGGCACCGAACCGATCTGCTGACCAAGTTGAGTCAATTCCCTATCAAATCGATAGATCGTTCGATTCCAAAACCTGTTTGACTAATTTTTAAAACTATGGTTAGCACTGAGGTGAATGTGACGTTTTCTTCCAAAGTTGTTGCTTGCTAGCACTAGTGGGTTAGGACTTTCCCACTCAAGTGCTAAATCAAGTTGTAACTGGGGGTTAAGCAGATAATTAGAAGACAGCCATTTATCTAAATTCCCTTTTGTCGACCATTAAGTAAATAATTCCTTTTAGCTAAATTCTTTCTATTTTTCCTTTTATTTTATAAACAATTCTAACTAACAAAGCATATAGAGACTTTTGTCTATCTTTGAAACGTATTAAAAATACCTCAGATCAATTTGTAGTATTCTATGAATCCCAAGTTCAATCAGTACATGTTACAGAGAGGATTTGCACTCCATTCCCCTGATCTTAAATGTTAACAAAATTGTGCCCTCACGTTATAGATGGTAATAAGTCCATCATTTTATTCTCTTACTAGACCTTTGACGTGAGAACCTTTTTCCATGCTATACAAACAACCACAAGACTAAGGGAAACTATCTAGCCTGATTTTGTCTCTCTTAATCTTTTTTTTCCTTTTCTCACATCTTAATTATTTCCCCTTGCATTTTCTGTCCATTTTTGTTGAGTGATTTTCAGTCTTGGATTTCCCTACATTCAGCACCTATCTTATAGGAACTAGTATATAACTTCTAATGTGACTAAACATTGGAAAGGATTGAAGAGTTGGAACTTGTTTCCATTAAAACATTCTATGCAGCACAAAAAATACATACCAGAATTAGAAGAGCCGCATGCCCATTTTCTTCTTCCTTTCCTGGATTGTTATGAACAGGCCCATCATCCCCTTTTGCACCTTCTGAGAACTGCATTGCTACTCCTGCAATCCTGGTAAATGGTACAACAACTATAAAAAATTATGAATTCATAATCATCCATGTTCTTATTGATTATTTTAATCACATGTTTATTTCAGCCTAACAGTATAATCAGACTTCAAAATTATTTTCCTCACCTGCATTGACTTGAATTCTAGCATAAAATAACTATAGACTAGATCAAATGCAAAAGGGACACAAACGTGATATATATAATAATAATAGTAATCTAATTTTAAGGTCGACACCAAATTACTGTAAGAGACCCCCTTGTTTGTGAGACAAGGGACCCCCTCCGTGCAGTGATTTGACTGCTAAAGTCTACGGAAATGTAAATACCCTAGACCCCTCTGGATTTGACCCTATGACCGCCTAGGAGGAAACACATGCTCTTAACCGTTAGGCACACCGCAAGTAAAATAAATTAGTAAACCATAACAAATGGGATAATATGAATTACAATCATTTTCGGGGACAACAACACTCATCTTGGAATAACAGTTTAAAGCATGCTATGTATTGTCAGCATTTCCATCATTCTGTCTAATTCCAAGCCCCTAAATAACTTCAGAGTGTTGTTGTATGATTGGTCAAAATTGTTGATTTTTCCTGAGCAACATCGAGAGCCATTCTCTTAGGAGAATGGAGACATTTGGTTAGGGTCCACATCAGTCCAGCACTGAGGGACTCAGCCTTGAGTTGAGTAACCATTCAGTTGAATGGAGACATCTAGTCCGCTACCAAGATGTGGAACCAGTCTAGCACAGGGGGACTCAGCCTAGTGTTAAGAGGCCATTCTTTGAATGGAGGCACCTGGTCAGTTGCGAGGAATTTAACCTATTCTGGGACTAGGGACTCAACTCGGGGTTGAGGGCCATTCTTCGGTAGAATGGAGGCGCTTGGTCTGTTACCAAGTATTTGAACTTGGGTCAAATTATGCAGCCTATGGCTAAGGCACCTGGTATGTTACCGGGATAACACTATAAGCCCTAGACCGGGTTTGGGCATGTGTGACACTCTGACCCTCGATATGTGGGCTTAGTAATCTTCTCTAAGGCTTAGCTACACTTGGTTAAGACACCTAGTACCCGATCTTGGTGTCACACAGAGTGTGAGATAAAAGCATTGGTAATTCTCTCTGTTTATAATGATGTACTTTGAGTGGGGATGAAGGACCACCTTGACAACTTGTTTTGACCACAGAGGCACTTGAAGAAGGCTAAAGAAAAAGTCTAAAATAAATAAGGACCCTTAGTACCACTAAGGAGTCAAAGTGAAAGTGGAAAAAGACCTTTAGTACCACTAAAGGTGAAAGTCAAAGTAATAAAAGAATAAAATAATATTATTTTGTTCTTTTGAGTTTTGGTCCACTTACAGGTGACTCAAAGAATATAAAAGAAGATCATTCCATGTCATTATTAAACACACTTGCTTTGCACTCACATTTGCTGAAGGAAGATTTTCACTGGTTTTGGAGAGAAGGATATCTTTGTGGTTATGCTCTAGCATGGATGAGTCTAGCTAGGGCACCCACACCTGTTTTTTGGTAAACCCTAACCTAGGGTTTCACTCACGAACAACATCAGCAACATCTTCACGTGTTAGGGCTTTATCCTAACTCCACCAGCAGTCGCATCTTCACATGTAAAGGCTTTACCCTAACTCCACCAATAACATCGGTCTACCTTCGACAACTCCTCTCCCTCTTCCGGCTACTCTCACCACCCTCGGTCACCTACAACAGGCTCGAGGCATCCTACTAGTGCCTCTGGGAACCCACAGTAGGCCCAACAGGGCTTCAGGCAGCCTGCTAGTGCCTCGAAGCACCCACAACAGGCCCAACAAGGCTCTGACCAGCCTACTAGTGCCTCCGGGCACCCACAATAGGCCTAACAGGGCTCTGGGCAGCCTACTAGTGCCTTCAAGCACACACAACAGGCCCTAACAGGCCTTGGGTAGTCCCGAGCAGGCCTCGGGTAGCACTACCAAACCTTCGGGCAGCAATAGAGAAACCCGACAAGGCTCGAGCAACAGCAAAAGAAGCCCAGCAGGGCTCGGGCAGCAACAGAGGAATCCGAGATGGGTTTGGGCAGACAGTTAGGGCATCCGGGGAGACTTCCGGGCAACGGTATGGAGCTTAGGAAGCACCCACACTTGTTTTTTGGTAAACCCTAACCTAGGGTTTCACTCATGAACAACATGAATAACATCTTCATGTGTTAGGGATTTACCCTAACTCCACCAGTAGCAACATCTTCACGTGTAAAGGCTTTACCCTAACTCCACCAACAACAATAGTCTGCCTTCGGCAACTCCTCTCCCTCTTTCGGCTACTCTCACCACCCTCGGTCAGCTACAACAGGCTTGGGCAGCCTACTAGTGCCACCGAGAACCCACAGTAGGCCCAGCAGGGCTCCAGGCAGCCTGGTAGTGCCTCTGAGCACCCACAGCAGGCCCAGGAGGGCTCTGACCAGCCTACTAGTGCCTTCGGGCACCCACAACAGGCCCAACAGGGCTCCGGGCAACCTGCTAGTGCCTCCAGGCACACACAACAGGCCCTAACAAGCCTCAGGCAGTCCCAGGCAGGCATCGGGCAACATTGCCAGACCTCCGGGCAGCAACAGAGAAACCCGGCAGGGCTCGGGCAGCAACAGAAGAAGCACAGCAGAGGAATCCAGGCAAGGTTCGGGTAGGAGAGAAAAATCCGAGCAGGCAGTTAGGGCATCCGGGCAGCAGTATGGAACTTAGGCAGCACACAGGAGAGCCTAAATTCTGATCTGGGCATACAACTGGGCAGGAGAGAGAAAATTAGTGCAGAAAGCCCTAATTTGATAAAAGCCCTAATTTGGTGTTCTTGTGAAAACTATATTCTGTAATTTTGTGGATCTGTGGTACAAACCATTAGGGTTTGAGAATTTTTGAACAACACAGTAATCTCATTTACGAGATTAATTACTAATGCTTTTGGGTCTTTGTCCTTTTAAAGGTTTACCCAATGAAAAGCGCTTGTGTCAATGTTTTGATGTGTTGCATGTTTTTACTGCACTTGTCATTTGTTATCTATTAGTTTGCAAATTTTAAAGTACTCATCATTAGAGGAAATTTGGGGTCTAAAATGGGCCTTATAAGAAAACGTGCAAAAATAAGTTTTTGTGAGTTGGAATTCAAGAACCAATAGAATTTCAATAAAATAAGTCAACCATAATGGTTGAATTGACATATTTGTCATTAAAAAAAACTACTTTTTTTGTTCGTATTTTCGACATATCTCATTGTGTTTTTACTCAAATTTCGATCGGGAGAGCTCGTTGGATGCGGAATTTGATTCCGCATCCAACGAGTACCCACACTGCATACTTTTGACGGACCCCGCTACCCCAAAAACAAGAAATACCTGAAAAAACGTGATGATACCCACACTGCATACTTTTGACGGACCCCGCTATCCCAAAAACAAGAAATACCTGAAAAAACGTGATGATACTTTTGACGGACCCCGCTACCCCAAAAACAAGAAATACCTGAAAAAACGTGAGGTCATCATCACGTTTTTTCAGGTATTTCTTGTTTTTGGGGTAGTGGAGTCCATCAAAAGTATGCAGTGTGGGTACTCGTTGGATGCGGAATCAAATTCCGCATCCAACGAGCTCTCCCGATCGAAATTTGAGTAAAAACACAGGGATATATGTTGAAAATACGAACACAAAAAGTAGTTTTTTTCTTTCTCCCTCCAAAATTAATCAATATTATTTTATTATTTTAACTATTATTTTATTATTTTCCTTAGGAGGCCCATTTTAGACCCCAAAATTCCTCTAATGGTTAATGCTAAAAATTCAACATGGTATCGGAGCTTAGCATGTGAAGACCCAGTAAGAAGAAATTGTTGTTGTTTTCCTAGACCTTAGGATATTTTGCAAACTTGACAGTTGACTAAGTGGTAGAGATGGCTACCAACATTTTCAGACCGGAAGAGAAGCTTCAAGGTTCAACCAACTACAATTCCTGGAAAGCTAGGATTACAACTATTCTAGAGGAAAATGACCTTGATGACATGGTGTTCTACACCATTGAAGAGCCAACATCTAATGCTGGCAAGACTGCTTTCAAGAAGAAACAAGCTAAGCCTAGAAGGACCATCTATGATTCTTTCAAAGAAACATTGATGCCCAACATCACATCATTGAAGACTGCCAAAGAATGCTTTGACACCTTGACAAACTTGTATGAGAAGAAGGCTCCCAGTCAGAAGAGAGTTTTGAAGAAAAGGCTTCGAACATTGAAGATGAACAAGGATGAAGGGATTGGACCCTTCTTCACAAAGATCGCACAGGTAAGAGATCAACTTACTGCTATTGGTATTATTGTAGATGATGATGACCTTGTGCAGACTGTAGTTGATGGTATCCCAAACTCTTGGGAAACATTCCTGGCATTTGTTCTTGGACGTGAGAATCAGCCAAACTTTGAAAGACTTTGGCATGATTGCTTGGAAGAAAAGGAAAGGATTTCAAGCAAGGCAACTAAGGAAGGGAACCTTGCACTTATAGCAAAGACAAAGAAGTTCAAGAAGCCCTCCCCTCAGCAAAAGAAGAGAAAGAAGCCCCAAGGTAAGCACTTTGATGCTTCAAAAGTGGAATGCTATAATTGCCACAAGTTTGGGCACTTTGTTAGGGATTGCAGGCAGCCCAAGAGGAAATTCAAATGAAGATTCCAAGCTTTTGCTGTAGAAGAAGAAGAAGAACACCAAGACTACCAAAGAAGTAGAACCTAGAAGAGAGCACTACCTGATCTTTGCTCTCTCTAGATCCATCATAGACAGTGCTAACTCCTGGTTAGTAGATAGTGGTGCCTCCAGTCATATGACAGGTAACCGTGGAGCACTCACCAATTATAGAAAGAAGAAGTTCACTACACAGGTGGAACTTGGAGATGACTCCACTTACAAGATTGAAGGAGTTGGCTCAACTTCACTTCAACTTGATTCAGGTACGGTTTTACATATTGATGATGTCTTATATGTTCCCAGTTTGAAGAAGAACCTTCTCTCTGTTGTTGGCTTAGAGGACAAGGGCTACAGAGTCCTCTTCATGGACAAAAAGGTCCTACTATGGGCAAAGAATGAAAAGCTAAGCTCAATTGTACAAATTGGGGTTCGAGAGGGAGGTCTTTATAAGGATTTTGAAAAGTCTACTCATGCTTTGGTACATCACACAGTTGATCCATGTGAGTTGTGGCATTAGAAGTTTGGACACCTCCACTATACAACTCTTCCAGGCATACAGAAGATGATTACAAGTATGCCAGAGGTCCCTCCCAAACATGATGGAATTCACAAAGGATGTGCTCTAGGTAAGAACACTAAGAAATCCTTTTCCAGAAGCAAGAATAGATCTAAAGGAATATTGGATTTGATTCACTCTGACATTTGTGGGCCTATGTCTTCACTCTCCTTGAGTGGGTGCTTGTATTATGTCTTGTTCATAGATGATCATTCTCGGAAGTCATGGATTTACCTCCTCAAGGCCAAAAGTAAAACCTTCGACAGGTTCAAAGAATTCAAGCTCTGATTGATAATCAGACAGGTAGACACATCAGTATCTTGAGATCAAATGACGGAGGTGAGTATGAATCTAATGAGTTTGATGATTTTTACCGAGAAGCAGAAATCAAGAAAGAGCTAACAGTACTGTACAACCCTCAACAGAATTGGGTTGCAGAAAGGAAGAACAAGACTAACTGTGAAGCTGCTAAAGCCATGCTTACTGATCTAGATCTTCCTTTATCCTTGTGGGCTGAAGCTGCATGTATTGAGGTATACATCCTAAACAGAAGCCCTCATGCTATCTTGGGAAATAAGACTCTAGAAGAAGTCTTCACCAGTAAGAAACCTGCAATTGACCACATGAGGATATTTGGCACTCCAGTTTACATTCATGTGCCAAAAGAAAAGAGGGCTAAGCTAGATCCTTCTGGTAAGAAAGGTATATTTGTCGGTTACAGTGACAGCTCGAAGGCCTATCACATCTATGTACCTGGACAGAGGTACATTGAAGTTAGTAGAGATGTGATCTTCCATGAGGAAGTTGTGTTTCGTCAAGTACAAGAGTTTTCAAAGGAAGATGAAGTACCTCCTCCTGAGTTTCTAGATTCAAAAGTTCAGAGGGAAGAAGAGGAATTTCAGGATCAAATTCCAGATGCACATGAGGATATTGAAAGTCCACCAAAAGAACTGCTTGAAGTTCCTCCTTCCAAACGGAGACCTGCTTGGCACCGAGAAACAGTGTAAGAAACCGAGAAGCATAAAGCTCCTCCCGGGACTTTCAGAGAAAGCATAAGACCACATAAGTAGTCCGGTCTTATGAGCCAGCTCATTGGTGCAGAACCTTCCACATACAAAGAAGCAGCAAGTCAACAGGTCTGGGTTGATGCCATGATTGAAGAGTACACTTCAATCATGAAGAATGATGCATGGGAAGTTGTTCCCAGACTGACAGGAAAGTCAGTGGTAACATCCAGATGGCTTTACAAAATCAAGCATGCTGCTGATGGCAGTGTGGAGAAGTACAAAGCCAGATTCGTATCTCGTGGCTTCACTCAAAAAGAAGGCATTGACTATGATGAGACATTTGCTCCTGTTGCTACCATCAAAAACATCATTTCTCTTGCCGCAGTATTCACATGGAAGTTACATCAGATGGATGTAAAGACAACCTTCCTCAATGGCCAAATTGATGAGGAAGTCTATATTGAACAACCTGAAGGCTTTGTGACTCATGGGAATAAGACCCATGTGTGTAAACTGAAGAAAGGATTGTATGGACTGAAACAAGCTCCGAGAGTCTGGTATGCGAGGATGGATGGATTTCTCCACAGCTTGGGGTTTTCCAAAAGTATAGCTGACTCCAACTTGTACTTTAAGGTTGTTCATAATCATATCTTGATCCTTGTTCTGTATGTGGATGACTTGTTTCTTACAGGTGAGGAACAACTGTTAAAACAGTGTAAGAGGGAGCTTACCTCTGAATTCGAAATGAAGGACCTCGGTTTGATGCATTATTTTCTTGGCTTAGAGGTTTGGAAAAATCCAGGAGAAATCTTCCTGACACAAGGGAAGTATGCAGTGGACATCTTGCAGAGATTTGGGATGCAGGACTGCAAGTCCATGAACGTGCCATGACTACCAACTTGACAAAGTTGCGAGACTCAGCCACCAGTTCACAACATGTAGACTCTACTTTGTACAGACAGCTTATGGGATCCTTGATGTATCTCGTACATACGAGACCATATATTTGTTACACATTGAATGTTCCCAGTCAGTTCATGTCTGATTCGAAGCACATACACTGGGTAGCTGCCAAACATGTAGTCAGATATGTGCGAGGTACTATCACTTATGGGCTCAGGTATACTTCCAGTAGTGGAGTATTGTTAGTAGGATATGCTGATTCAGATTGGGCTGGCAGTGCAGTAGACCGAAACAACACCTGTGGTTACCGCTTCAGTATGGGATCTGCAATGATCTCTTGGTCCAGCAGAAAACAGGGTTTCCATAGCTCAGAGTTCATCTGAGCCAGAGTATATTGTTGCAAGTGATGCCTGCAAGGAATTAGTTTGGCCCAGGAAACTTCTATTTGATCTGTTCGGTGGAAAGCTTGACTCAATGATCATCCATTGCGATAATTAGAGTTGCATTAGGCTTTTAGAGAACCCAATGTTTCATGACAGGTCGAAACACATTGAAATGAAGTATCATTTCATCAGAGACCTCGTACAAAGAGGTACTCTGAAGTTGCAGTGCATTCGTATAGATGAACAGATTGCAGATATCCTGACCAAGCCTTCGACAGCAACAAAGTTCGTGTACTTTTGTGACAAGCTTGGCATGGCAGAGAATGCCTTTCTCTCTAAGAGTGAGTGTTGATTTTTCCTTAGTAGCATCGAGAGCCATTCTCTTAGGAGAATGAAGACATTTGATCAAGGACTAGGATGTGGAACCAGTCCAGCACTGGGGGACTCAACCTTGAGTTGAGTGACCATTCTATCGAATGGTGACATCTAGTCCGGGACCAGGATGTGGAACCAGTTTAGCACTAGGGGACTCAGCCTAGAGCTGAGAGGCCATTCTTTAAATGGAGGCACCTGGTCAGTTACTAGGAATTTAACCTAGTCTAGGACTAGGGACTCAACCTAGGGCTGAGGGTCATTCTCCGGGAGAATAGAGGCACTTGGTCTGCTACCAAGTATTTGACCTTGGGTCAAATTATGTAGCCTATAACTGAGGCACTTGGTCTGTTACCAGGATAACACTATAAGCCCTAGACCGGGTCTGGGCATGTGTGACACTCTGACCCTTGATATGTGGGATTTGTGATCTTCTCCAAGGCTTAGCTACCATGGGTTAAGAAACCTGGTACCCGATCTTGGTGTCACACAGAGTGTGAGATAAAAGCATTAGTAATTCTCTATGTTTATGATGATGTAGTTTGAGTGGGGATGAAGGACCACCTTGACAACTTGTTTTGACCATAGGGGCACTTGAAGAAGGCTAAAGAAAAAGTCTAAAATACATAAGGACACTTAGTACCACTAAAGGTGAAAGTCAAAGTAATAAAAGAATAAAAGAATATTATTTTGTTCTTTTGAGTTTTAGTCCACTTACAGGGGACTCAAAGGATATAAAAGAAGATCATTCCATTTCATTATTACACACACTTGCTCTTGCACTTACAGTTGTTGAAGGAATATTTTCACTAGTTTTGGAGAGAAGGATATCTTTGTGATTATGCCCTAGGATGGATGAGTCTAGCTAGGGCACCCACACTTGTTTTTTGGTAAACCCTAACCTAGGGTTTCACTCACGAACAACATCAACAACATCTTCACGAGTTAGGGCTTTACCCTAACTCCACCAGCAACAACATCTTCACATGTAAAGGATTTACCCTAACTCCAACAACAGCAGTCTACCTTCGGCAGCTCCTCTCCCTCTTTCGGCTACTCTCACCACCCTCAGTCACCTACAGCAAGCTTGAGGCAACCTCCTAGTGCCTCCGGGCACCCACAGTAGACCCAACAGGGCTTTAGCCAGCCTGCTATTGCCTTCGAGCAACCACAGCAGGCCCAATAGGGCTCCGACCAGCCTACTAGTGGCTCCGGGGACGCACAGCAGGCCCAACAGGGCTTCGGTCAACCTGCTAGTGCCTCCGCACACACATAGCAGGCCCTAACAAGCCTCGGGCAGTCCTAGGAAGGCATCAGGCAGCACTGCCAGTCCTCCGGGCAGCAGCGGAGAAACTCGGCAGGGCTTAGCCAGCAGCAGAAGAAGCCCAGTAGGGCTCGGGCAGTAGCAGAGGAATCGGGGTAGGGTTCATGCAAGAGAGAAAAATCCGGGCAAGCAGTTAAGGAATTCGGGCAGACTTCTGGGAAACAATATGGAACTCCGGCAGCACACAGGCAGACCTAAATTCTGATATGGGCAACAGTTTGGAAGGAGAGAGAAAATTAGGGTAGAAGGCCCTAATTTGATAAAATCCCTAAATTGGTGTTTTTGTGAAAGACTATCTTCTGTAATTTTGTGGATCTGTGGTACAAACCCATTAGGGTTTGATAATTTTTGAAGAACTCAGTCATATCATTTACGAGATGAATTACTAATGCTTTTGGGGTTTTTGTCCTTTAAAGTTTTCCCCAGTGAAAAACTTTTGTGTTCAGTGTTTTGATGTGTTGATGTTTTTACTGCACTTATCATTTGTTATCTAGTAGTCTGCAAATTTTAAAGTATTCATGCTAATGCTAAAAATCAACAAAATTTAGGCATGTCTAGTATAAGAGGACATGGCATATTCCTATGGAACCAAAATTTATGGATCAAACACATATTGTTGAGGTTGATCTGTTGACTGAATTGTCATTGATGCTAACATGAGACTTGCAGTGGTCCCATAGGTAGTCATTGATGCCACCAAGTCCCTTTTGCAGTGCACAGGTATGGATGATCCCACTACCCTCACATCCACTGCCTTGGAGCACCTTGTGGAGCCCTGCATCCAGTTAACAAGGTCCTTGTACCCACAAGATTGGATCTTGGAGCCACCACCTTGTTGATGATGCTGAAGACCCTGCTGATGATGATGAAGAGCTTGGTGATGATGGTAAAGCCCTTGTGGAGAATGTAGAAGCCTTTGATGGGTTGAAGAAGCATTAATGACCCATTCTGTGGTCATTTATGCTTTGATGGGATCATGGTACCGTAGGAGAAGGCTCGGCAACCCCACAGGAGGTGGCATGATGGATCCTGACCCCTGGAGGTCCTCTTATGTGGTTGAGGTGGTTGAAGAAGTCCATGAAGCCTCTTGCTTGATGAAGAAGCCTTTGAAGAAGTCCTTGGACCCACACTTGGTGAATTAATGGTCCTTATACCCTTAAAGGAGATGATGTGCTCATGGGGTCTTGGAACTCTTGGAGATGGTCCTAAGGCATGAGAAAGGCTTGGCACCCACTTATAGGGTGTTGTGATGGCACTTGGACACTTGGACCCACATGCTTTCATGTTATGGGTTGATATGGTCATGATGATGCCCTATGGCACATATGCCTTGGTCTTGAGGTCATGTGCATACCCACGATTATTGATCTCTATACCCATGAAGAAATGATGAAGATGATGTTTGATCCCACACCTGTAATATTGACGATGGTATCCTTGGTGGTGATCATAGTATATAACATCATTGGATGGCTTAATGGTGTGGAGCATACCCTTGTTTTGGGTGACATGATGACCATTGAAGATGACTTGTGGCACATGTGTGCGGAGCCCTTGATGTATTGTTGAAGCCTTTGGATGCTTAAGGCCTTTGTGTTGTGAAGAATCCCACAAGACTATGGAGAAACCTTTGTGCATGCCACTAGGAGTCCTTGCGCATATTGTTGAAGACCTTGGTATGTGCATTGATGGAAGTCGTGAGCCTTTAAAGAACCCATTGACTTTTTGATGAAGACCTTTGAAGTTGGCCAACAAAAAGGAAGTATGCCCTCTTGGAAATAAAAATTCAAATTCAAAATCAAAATTAAAAAAAATTATATTGATTAGCAAGTCGGCTCCACAAATTTAAAAATTAAAATTACATTATTTTGGGATCAAAATCTATATAAACAAGACATAACATGCCCTCATTTTGGCATGAACAATTCGGTGGTGTGATGTGGAGCTCTGAGATTTCGGGGGTGACAGAGCTACTAAGGAAATTTTGGTGGAGCAACAGTTAAATATATAGCTCTGATTTTCGTGTGAGTGCAATGAGATTTTAGCTTGGATAAAGGAAAATTTCGGTGGCAACAAATAGTTTCGGTGACAACAGGCACTTTCGGTGACAACAGATAGTTTTGGTGATGGCAGACAGTTTTGGTGACAACAGACAGTTTCGGCGACCGCAGACAGTTTCGGTGGTAGTAGACACGATTTCCGTGATAACAAAATATTTCGGTGACAATAGATAATTTCGATGGTAGCAGACGATTTCGGTGGCAACAAACGATTACGGTGACATCTAACAATTTCGGTGGCAACAAAAAGTTTCTTTTTGTTTTGTAGAGTTTATTTCAGCAGAGAGATGATAAAGTTGTATGTGAAAGGGTTTGAGGATACCCTAAGACTTGGTTTGACAAACTGGGAAGTAGGGTTAAGACCTAATGACATTCGTTGATCTACTTTTTGACTAACTTGAGGCTTCACCGGTTGGCATACACTTTACTATAAGCAAATCTTTGATATCATGGTATGATAAATATATGAGCAGATCTCTTGATGAATGGCATGAACAACAGTTGTTTTTGTGGACATAGTGGTTTTAGATTTGACAGGTTGATGACAGGGGGAATAAGCAACAGTTAATGAGTATTCTTGATGACTTGGCATGTTTGTAACAACAGGTTGATGACAAGCAGAAGTTGTTTGAGTTGTGATTGAGATATTGAACAGAGTTGTTTCAGATTGACATCATACTGCAAGCAGAATCTTGCAACCTTGGGGATTGGATTCCTCAACCATTCTTAGTTGGAGCTAAGAAAACCAGGGTGGGTCCTATCATAAGAGTTGGTGCTCTTCTTATCAGTTGGTGCTGATTGTAATTGCGAAGATTGAAGTCTTCCATTGCAAATAAATAAAGTTTACCTTACATATATTCTTGTGTCTCTTTTTGATGTGATTATTGTGCTTATGGCTCATAGTTGATTTAGTTGATGATGCAATTGATAACATAATGCTTGATAAACTATGATTGGTTAATAGAAGGTGAAAAAGGTTTAAATTGCTCATACACTGATTCACCCCCCCTCTCAGTGTAACCATTGTGTCCAACAATTGGTATCATAGCAATAGGTCAAGGGTTTGAAATTCACCTGACTCGCGCTGGGGGAGAGATTGTTGGACATTGGGTTCAACGCTTCTCGTGAGTTTCGTGACATGGACTAACTGCCTCCCAAGATCTTAACTCTGGCGATTGTGGTGAAGATTAATACCTGTAGGTTTTGGTCTAACGATAATCGTGAATTCAACAATTGGTATCAGAGTCGACTTTTGTCACAAACCTTGCAAACTTTAGGAGATCCGTGGATACACAATGGAGGCAAAAGCAAAGTCATCAAGCAATGATGTGTCCGTACTTTATGTGACAAATTACTTCGGGTGGAGGAGCAAAATGAAAGCATATCCGAAGAAGTTTGGTGTTTGGGAGATTGTGATCACTCCACCCACTCCATCCAATAAGAAGGGCAAGGTAGTTGCACATAAATAAGCAAAGAAGGCCAATGCTGCAACCTTGAAGTTCTTCATGGATGGACTTCCCAACTCAGTAAAAGAAACTGTGGGGGAGTACACTTTAGCTAAAGACTTTTGGTTCAAGTTGGAAAGCGAGTATCAAAAGGGAAGACCAGACACTAAAAAGACAAATCAGGAGTCAAAAGACAAGCCTTTGGAAGAAGTCAATCAAGAAGAAGAAAAGCAAGAAGTGGACTCTAGTAAAGGTATGGATTCGTTTGATTGTAATGATAGCATGTGTGATAAAATTGAGAAGGTTCTTGCAGAAGATGATGAAGATCTGTCAAACGCTGCACAGGAGATACATCTCACTTTGTTGAATATTGATCTCAAAACCAATTGGGTCTTGAACACAGTAAATCTGAACCATAGTGAATTCATAAGGTTCAAAAAGAGAATCTTGGATTCTTTGAATAAATATCAGCATAAGACCATGGCAATGAGAATATTGCTTGTAAAGCTCAAACACAAGGATGAACAGTTGCAAGATCAGCTGAAAGACAAGAATGAAGTTGAACAACTAAAGACGGAATTGATTAGTCAAAAGGAAGAACAAGAAGAGCCTGATGAAGACTTAGAAGAGCTTGAAGAAACTAGAAAGGCCAATCTCGATTTGAAGACTCGGCTGGAGGAAGCCAAGAGGATAGAAGAAATCTTGAAGAATCAGTTGGAAGAAAAGGAGCAGACAATCCAAAAGCTAGAGATGGAGGTAGTTGGTCTTAGGAAGAAAAGTGAAAAGATTGATGCCTTTGTCAAGTTCAAGTACAATTCAATTGTCCTAGTTAAGATCTTGGATTGCCAAAGATCTCCATTTGACAAGTCTGGTCTTGGTTGTTGAAAAGTTACCTAGGAAGTGTTTGTCCACCTAGATTTGCCTCGAGGTGGACAAAGACACTTAAATGTGACTCCTAGTCATTTTGTGCATTTAATGAAGTGAGAAGCACTATATAATTTTAAAGTGACTTTATTAAAAAGCTAAGTGTTGGTATTTTCCTAAGTTCACATTTAAAAAGTTAAGTGAGTGATTAAATAGAAAAATGAGTTGCTCAACTTTATTAAATGACATGAGTGCACTAAATATTATTTAATTATTATTTAATGGAGCATTTAATGTGAACCCTTCATCTAATCTATTCTTGACCGTTAGATTGACAGGGAAGTTACCATGAACAAAAAGGGCTAGGGTAAGGCAAAAGTTCATTCATTGTGATCATTTCCAAAAGAGATTTTTGAAGAGGAGGAGAATTAGAGAGAGTGAGGGTTTGAAGAGAATTTAAACCAGGAGATAGAAAATTCCAGAATTTGAAGTGGGCACATTTCCCAATAAATTTTGGGTTTCTAGACAAAGCTAGCACAAAAATCGAGGAAGGTTGAAGCATTAATTGGCACAGAAATCGAGGGAGGTCGTACTGTACCAGATTGTACGTTTCGCATGTTTTTCAAGAAGAATCAGTATAGCATTTAATGATGTTGTCAGAATTTGTACAACATTAATTGCTGACCGTACCGGGCACAGATTTTGAGGTCATTAATTGCAGCAGATCGTACATTGTTAGACTGTACTAGTTCATAGAGTTTCACATGTGCGCACGGATTTCGAGGTGAATTTAATGAGCAGTCCATACAATTATGTCAGAGAGTTTTTGGCAAGAAATTTGAGGAAGGAATGAGATAAGTACTGTTGTTCTTGGTTTGTAAATTTTGTCTGAAAATTAATAAAAACTCACTCAGAAAATAGGTTTTCCCTTAGGGGTATTGTCCTGGACCATTGGTAAAAAACAAGTGCGTTAATTTTTCATGTGTTTGACTGTCTAGAATTTTCTGAGTTTTAAATTTCTAGTTGAAAAGAAAATTTCTGAAATGTTTAAAATTGAGAAAAAGATCCTCATGTGTTTCAATCAAGTTAAATTTTGTTAAAATTTATGCATTGAAGGGTTGGGCATTAAACCATGCAGAGAAGCCAAAAGGCTTGAAACCGGGTTGGGGAAACTTTCAAAAACTCTCATGGTATCAGAGCAGTATTAAAGATTCAGAATTTTAAACATTTAGAAACTGGGGTTTGTAGAAAAGTAGTCTTGAACAGCTTGCTTGAAGTTACAGGTTGCAGTCATGGTTTTTGGTCTTAGAGTGGAGGATAGATTATAGGAGGTTGCAAATTTTAGCCCTTGGAAGGCTAGAATTGGTTTGATTCTTGAAGAGAATGAATTATGGGATATAGTTCATGGAATAACAACAAATCTTGTAGTAGTACCTATTGATGCAACAGATAAGGCAGCTTTTATGAAGAGGGATGTGAGGGCAACAAGGGTAGTTCTTGATGCAGTGAAGGATCATGTGATCCCTCACATTTCAGCCAAAGACCATGCATTTCAGATGTGGACAACTTTGACAAATCTTTATCAGAATTTCAATGAAAACAGAAAGATGGTATTGAGAGAGAAGTTGAAGAGTGTGCGCATGGGTAAGGGGGAAGGCATGGCATCATATTTTACCAAGATCACACAGGTAAGAGATGAGCTTGCAGCTATAGGAGAGGTGCTAGGTAGTCCTGAGATGGTGCATACAATACTAAATGGAGTGTCACAGCAGTGGACCGTATTTGTTCAGACCATTATTGGGAGGGAGAACATACCCACATGGGATCGATTGTAAGATGATCTCACACAGGAGGAGATACGGAGAGGCTTCATACAGGGTAGCTCATCACATCAGAGGGATGATGAGGAGAATGTTGCTTTAGCAACAAAGGGAAAGAAGAAGAAGAAGTTCAAGAAGAGTTCCAAGGAGGGAGACAAACAACATGATGGAGAGAAGAAGGACATGAGCAGAGTGAAATGCTTTGCATGTCAGAAGATGGGACACTATGCTAGACAGTGTCCTAATAAGAAGTATAAGAAGCAGCAGACTGCAGCTACAGCGGAGATTTGAGAGAGACTTTTCTTTCTTTGCAGGTCTCAGTGTTGAGAGAGCATCTTCTATCACTAGCAGGGACTTTGAGGACCACATGGAGCATTCCATGATTGTTGGGCATTCATTGAGTGCCGCCACTACTTCCTCCACTTGGTACATTGATAGTGGAGCTTCCAGTCATATGACAGGTGATGGTGACATGTTCACAGAGATGTTAGAGTCAGACTTGGAGATGGAGGTTGTATTGGGAGATGACACAATGGTGAGTGCAGTTGGGTGGGGGACTGTCTGTTTTGACAGGGAGTCCATGCAGCCTATGTATCTGAGGGATGTGCTGTATGTCCCTGGGCTCAAGAAGAACCTTGTTTCAGTTTCTATGATTGAGGACAAAGGCTTTGGTGTATATGTCCTTGATGCAAAGTTCATATCTTTCCCAAGGCAGCGGGTCCATCTGATTCACGGGTGATTGGAGTCAGGTGCGGGAAACTGTACAAGCTTCTCTTCGAGCCACATCATGCACTGTCACACACTCAGAGCAGTAGTGAGTTGTGTGAGTTTTAGCACAGGAGGATGGCCCATCTTCACCATCCAACTTTGACGATGCTGAGAGATATGACGACAGGTATGCCAGATTTCGGCACAGAGTCGAGTGGTGTGTGTAGAGGGTGTGCTTTGGGAAAGTACACCAAGACTGCTTTTCCAAGAAGTGATTCCAGATCAGAGGGAGTGCTTCAGTTGATTCATTCAGATCTGTGTGGTCCCATGTCACTGCCTCTTTGTGAGGGTATGAGTATTACATCACTTTCATCGATGACTTTTCCAGGAAGACCTGGATCTATTTCTTTATAAGCAAGAGATCAGAGGAAGTCTTGCTTCAGTTCCAAGAGTTCAAAGCTCTTGTGGAGAACCAGACAAGAAAGAAGATCAAGTGCGGGAAACTGTACAAGCTTCTCTTCGAGCCACATCACGCACTATCACACACTCAGAGCAGTAGTGAGTTGTGTGAGTTTTAGCACAGGAGGATGGCCCATCTTCACCATCCAACTTTGACGATGCTGAGAGATATGACGACAGGTATGCCAGATTTCAGCACAGAGTCGAGTGGTGTGTGTAGAGGGTGTGCTTTGGGAAAGTACACCAAGACTGCTTTTCCAAGAAGTGATTCCAGATCAGAGGGAGTGCTTCAGTTGATTCATTCAGATCTGTGTCGTCCCATGTCACTACCTCTTTGTGAGGGTATGAGTATTACATCACTTTCATCGATGACTTTTCCAGGAAGACCTGGATCTATTTCTTTATAAGCAAGAGATCAGAGGAAGTCTTGCTTCGGTTCCAAGAGTTCAAAGCTCTTGTGGAGAACCAGACAAGAAAGAAGATCAAGGTACTTTCGTCAGACAATGGAGGTGAGTATACTTCTCGTGCTTTTGATGAGTATTGTCGACAGGAGGGGATAAAGAGGCAGTTGACTGTTCCTTCCACTCCACGGCAAAATGAGTGGTTGAAAGGAAGAACCATTCTATAGTGGGTGTAGCTAGAGCCATGCTGCATGATCACAGTCTTCCTTTCTTTCTATGGGAAGAGGCCTGTAGTACTGTTGTTTATGTTCTAAATAGGAGTCCGCATTGTGCTTTGGGGAGTAAAACTTCTGAGGAGACATTTATAGGGAAAGTGCCTGAGATAGGTCACTTTCGGATATTTGGTTGCCTTACATACTCATGTCCCTTCTGAGAAGAGGCAAAGTTGGAGGCTACAGGTGATCGTGGTATTTTTGTTGGTTATGATGAGACATCGAAGGCTTTTCGCATATACCTTCCTGCATAGAGGAAAGTTGTGGTGAGAAGGGAAGTGAAGTTTGAGGAGCAGAAAGCCTTCATGAGGTCTCTTGATTTTGAGATGGAGGATCAGCAGGATACTACACAGGTGACAACTCAGTGTTCAGCGAGTTAAAGTTCAAGGTCACCGGTTTTAGGTGTGACTGGGTCACAGGTTACAGGTTCTTTAGTTACAGGGGTTCAGTCTACAGGTACTTCTGGTACTGGGACAGGTTCACGGATCACAGGTTCACAGGTGACACCTTCAGGTGATTCAGGTTCTAGTGGTACAGGTATAGGTTCACCAGGGACAGGTTCTCAGGTTGTTGGTACTTCTTCAGGGAGACAGGTTTCTGATGAGGAGGTAGAGGAGAGTTTGAGACAGGATGCTTCCTACAGGAAGAGAAACCCAAGTTGGCTCAAGGAGTTAATGAAGGAAGCAGAGGAGTCAGTTGGACCACCCAAGAGGGAGGTCAGAGAGAGAAGGGCACCTGCGAGGTTTTCCAGCTATATGGCACAGGTGACTAGCTTGCGTGAGAGATGCCATGATGGAGGAGTACAAATCCATCATGAAGAATGGGGTGTGAGAAGTGGTTCCGAGACCAGAGGGGAATTCAGTTGTGACTTCCAAATGCCTTTACAAGATAAAGCATGCTGTGGATGGTAGTATTGAGAAGTTCAAAGCTCGTTTTGTTGCACATGGTTTCTCACGGGTCGAGGGAGTTGACTATGATGAGACATTTGTACCTCACCTCCTAGATTTTCTTCGATCAGGGCAATGATCTCTGTTGTGGCAGAGATGGGTTGGAAGATCCATCAGATGGATGTGAAAACCGCTTTTCTTAACGGTTTTCTATAGGAGGAGGTGTATTTGGAGCAACCACAAGCTTTTGAGGTGTGTGAGAGAGATTCTCATGTTTGCAGGCTGAAAAATGCCTTGTATAGTTTGAAGCAAGCCCCTCAGGCTTGGTATTCCAGGATCGATACCTAGTTGCTTTCGATTGGGTTTCAGAAGAGTGAAGTGAATCCCAACCTATACTACATTGTGGTTGGTGGTGTTCGACTTATTCTTCTGCTGTATGTTGATGAATCGTTCATTACTGGGGGAGAGCACCTGATTGATGCGTGCAAGAAGGATCTTGCTTCAGAGTTCAAGATGACAGACCTTGGACTGATGCATTATTATTTGGGGATGGAGGTTTGGCAGGACGATGGACATGTTTTCCTGGGGCAAGGAAAATATGTTGCAGATGTTCTAAAGAGATTCCAGATGACTGATTGCAGGCCTATGTCTACACCCATGATCACCAACTGGGCGAAGCTTAATGCTTCAAAGGGAGAGTTGGTGGACCCTACCTTATATCATCAGATGATTGGTTCGTTGATGTATTTGGTCAACACCAGACCAGATATGAGTTTTGCAGTGAACACTCTCAGTTAGTTCATGGTGGAGCCCAGGAGAGTGCATTGGACTGCTGCAAAACACATTTTGAGATATTTTGCAGGTACAACTAATTATGGATTGGATTATAGGAGATATGGTGGACTGAGATTGGTTGGCAATACAGATTCAAATTGGGCAGGTAGTGTTTCGGACCAGAAGAGCACTTTCGGTTGTTGCTTCAACTTGGGTTCGGCAGTTGTGTCGTGGTTCAGTAGGAAGCAAAAGACCGTGGCATTGAGTTCTGTTGAGGCTGAGTATATGGAAGCCAGTCAGGCCAGTTGTGAGGCCTTATGGCTTCGCAAGTTGATGGTGGATTTGTTTGATATGGAGATGAGTCCTACTGTTATACATTGCGATAATCAGAGTTGCATCAAGCTCTCTCATAATCCGGTATTTCATGACAGGTCGAAGCACATTGAGATTAGATATCACTTCATCAGGGACTATGTTCAAAGAGGGGTTGTTCGACTGCAGTATGTTTCGACAGATGAGCAGGTGGCTGACATTCTCACGAAGGCTTTGGGTAGAGGGAAGCATGTCTACTTTAGAGATAAGTTGGGAGTGGTGAAAAACACTTTCCTCAGTAAGAGGGAGTGTTGAAAAGTTACCTAGGAAGTGTTTGTCCACTTAGATTTGCCTTGGGGTGGACAAGGACACTTAAATGTGACTCCTAGTCATTTTGTGCATTTAATCAAGCGAGAAGCACTTTATAATTTTAAAGTGACTTTATTAAAAAGCTAAGTGTTGGTATTTTCCTAAGTTCACATTTAAAAAGTTAAGTGAGTGATTAAATAAAAAAAGGCGTTGCTCAACTTTATTAAATGACATGAGTGCACTAAATGTCATTTAACTATTATTTGATGGAGCATTTAATGTGAACCCTTCATCTAATCTACTCTTGACCGTTAGATTGACAGGAAAGTTACCATGAACAAAAAGGACTAGGGCAAGGCAAAAGTTCATTCATTGTGATCATTTCCAAAAGAAATTTTTGGAGAGAGGAAGAGAATCAAAGAGGGTGAGGGTTTGAAGAGAATTTAAACCAGGAGAGAGAAAATTCTAGAATTTGAAGTGGGCACATTTCCTAATTAAATTTGGGTTTCCAGACGAAGCTAGCACAGAAATCGAGGAAAGCTGAAGCATTAATTGGCACAAAAATCGAGGGAGGCCATACTGTACCAGACCGTATGTTTGGCACGTTTTTCAAGAAGAATCCGTACATCATTAAATGCTGTTGTAAGAATCCATACAACATTAATTGCTGACCGTACTGGGCACAGATTTCGAGGTCATTAATTGCAGCAGACCGTACACTGTCAGACAGTACCAATCCGTACCATTTCACACGTGTGCACATATTTCGAGGTGAATTTAATGAGCAGTTCATATAGTTCTGTCAAAGAGTTTTTGGCACGAAATTCGAGGAAGGAATGAGATAAGTACTATTGCTCTGGGTTTGTAAATTTTGTTTGAAAATCAATTAAAACTCTCTCACTCAGAAAACAGGTTTTCCCTTAGGGGTTCTGTCCTGGACCATTGGTAAAAAACAAGCGTGTTAATTTTTCATGTGTTTGATTGTCTGAAATTTTCTGAGTTTTAAATTTCCAGTTGAAAAGAAAGTTTCTGAATTGTTTAAAATTGAGAAAAAGATCCTCATGTGTTTCAATCAAGTTAAATTTTGTTAAAATTTATGCATTGAAAGGTTGGGCATTAAACCATGTAGAGAAGCCAAAAGGCTTGAAATCGGGTTGGGGAAACTTTCAAAAACTTTCATTGGTTACAAGAAGGAAGGAGAAAAATCTGAAGATGGCACTTGGTCTCCCAAGACTCTAGAAGTAGGTCCATCATTGTCTAAAGTTGCTCCCCATGCACATGCACATGACAATAAAGACTTTGGAAGTTGAAGAATGCATCAAGGAGTTAGGCCTTTTCCTCAAAGCAAGCTTACAAAGGAAAGAACTCCAAGATGGAACCAAAGTCCTGACTCCCAAGTATGAAAATGGATTTAATGGATATTGTTTTTCTTGTTCTAACTTTGGTCATAAGGCTATGGATTGTAGAAGAAGTGTTGGAAGTCCCACTGACAAAGTTAGATGTTTGACGTGTAACCAAGATGGACATATTACTGCTACTTGTTACACATTGAGATGCTACATCTGTAGTGGGTTTGGTCACAAAGCCCAAGAATGTGCAAGTCAAAGAAGTCAACCAAGGAGGAATCCTTCATACATAAAAGTGAGAAGAACCAACGAACCTTGGAAGAAGCCCAATACAGAAAGGTTGGAAGGTCAGAAGACAAAGGCCCACAGTCAAGGACACTCTTAGGTATGGAGGAATGAAGTTGATCAAAGAAGTGTTGGAAGCTACAATAGCTTAGTTAGGTGCTAGACATGCAACCATGTTGGTCACATTGTTGCATTTTTCGCACTATGAGATGTTATATTTGTAGTGGCTTTGGGAACAAAGCTCAAGACTGTTGGAATACATGGACACAATCCATGGGAAGTTTCTCATACAACTCAACAAGGAAAGCCAATAAAGATGAAGGAACAAATGTTGAAAGGACAAATGCCAAGAAGAAAGTATGGATGAAGAAGACCAAGTAGTTACACATAGGAGAGGTTGATTAGAGAGATTGATCAATGCAGGGAGAATGGATGCCATATGGCAAGCCAAGCTTAAGGTCTCTCAAAGACCTTAGCACACCTTAAGTTCATAAGGCTGGAGGATGAACTCAAATGAGAAAGGATGGCTACTCCAAGCATACAAACAGGTACTAGGATCGTGCATGTTGACAAGGGGAGCAATGATCAGTGATTTCATATGCAGATATGTGGACACCCTTTGCCATTGATGCCAAACGAGGAGAGATGAAGACAAAAGGGGAGCATGCTTGCAGGGGGGAGCATGAGTTGTTGTCATCAATAACAAAGGGCGGGATTGTTGATTGAATTGTCATTGATGCCAACATGGGACTTGCAGTGGTCCTACAGGTAGTCATTGATGTCACCAAGTCCCTTTTGCAGCGCACAAGTATGGATGATCCCAATACACCTTGTGGAGCCCTGCATCCAGTTGACAAGGTCCTTGTACCCACAAGTTTGGATCTTGGAGCCACCACCTTGTTGATGATGATGAAGAGCTTGGTGATGATGTTAAAGCCCATGTGGAGGATGGAGAAGCCCTTGATGGGTTGAAGAAGCATCAATGACCCATTCTGTGGTCATTTATGCTTTGATGGGGTCATGGTACCCTAGGAGAAGGCTTGGCAACTCCACAGGAGGTGGCATGATGGATCTTGACCCCTGGAGATCCTCTTATGTGGTTGAGATGGTTGAAGAAGTCCATTATGCCTCTTGCTTGATGAAGAAGCCTTTGAAGAAGCCCTTGGACCCACACTTGGTGAATTAATGGTCCTTATACCCTTAAAGGAGATGATGTGGTCATGGGGTCTTGGAACTCTTGGAGATGGTCCTAAGGCATGTGAAAGGCTTGGCACCCACTTATATGGTGGTGTGAAGGCACTTGGACACTTGGACACACTTGCATGCATATTATGGGTTGATATGGTCATGATGATGCCCTATGACACATATGCCTTGGTCTTGAGGTCATGTGCATACCCACAACTATTGATCTTTGTACCCATGAAGAAATGATGAAGATGATGTTTGATCCCACACATGTAAGATTGACGATGGTATCCTTGGTGGTGATCATAGTACATAACATCATTGGATGGCTTAATGGTGTGGAGCATACCCTTGTTTTGGGTGACATGTGACCATTGAAGATCACTTGTGGCTCATGTGTGTGGAGCCCTTGATGTATTCTTGAAGCCTTTGGATGATTAAGGCCTTTGTGTTGTGAAGAAGCCCACAAGACTATGAAGAAACCTTTGTGCATGCCAATAGGAGTCCTTGAGCAAATTGTTGAAGACCTTGCTATGTGCATTGATGGAAGTCATGAGTCTTTAAAGAAGACATTGACTTTTTTATGAAGACCTTTGAAGTCAGCCAACAAAAAGTAAGTATGCTCTCTTTGAAATAAAAATTAAAAATCAAAATTAAAATTAAACAAATATATACTGATTAGCAAGTCGGCTCCACAAATTTAAAAATTAAAATTACATTATTTTCGGATCAAAATCTATATAAATAAGACATACCATGCCCTCATTTTGAATATTTTTCACAACCCCAACCCAGTTCAAGTTTCAGTTTTTCATTGTTTAATGCCCAAACCCCAAGGTTAGCATTAACATAAAAATTTAATAATTTTGAACTCAAAACATAAAACACATGAGATTTTTCTTTCTTTTGAATTCTGAAAATTAAAGGAAGCCCTAAACTCTTAGAAATTTAATTTTCAGCCACACACATGAAATTTTAACACATATTTTTGGTCAAATTGACCCAGGAAAAAACCCCGAAGGGAAAACCTGTTCTTCAGAGACAAATTATTCAACAAATATTACAGCAGTACTTATCAAGTTATCTCTTTTCATCTCAAAAAACGTGTCACCAAACACCCAAAAAACCTGTTGTACGAAACCAGAGAAATTTCTGCCACACATGTGACTATATGGTTGCTTTGATTTCTGTGTTGTACGGCCTCAAAATCTGTGCTTTGCAGTTATTGTATGGACAACAATAAATGGTGTACGGTTGCCTTGAAAAACGTGTTGAATGAATTATGCCTCGAAAACCGTGCCTCACCTTGAATTTCGTGTTGTACAGACTGTACGACCTACAATAAATTATGTATGGTCACTACATTAAATGTTGTACGACTGTCTTGGAATTCATGCCCTTTCTTTGCTGGTACTCTTGTCTCGAAATTTGTGCCCTTTCTCCTCTTCCTGGTTCTGAAATTTTTTTGCAAGGGTTTCTCTCTGGTTTTCTCTTGCTCTCTCTCTCTCTCTCAAAATTCTCTGTTGAAAGTGAACAATAGACTCAATTTTCCTTTCCCTCTCCCTTTTTGTTTGAGTAACTTCTTGAAATCAAAGGCTAGAATTAAAAACCAACTTCATGAGATCAATGGCTCATCTCATTTTCTCATTAAAAATTCACTTTTTAAATAATAATGAGACTTTTAATACTCACCCTCTTTAATGCTCATAAAGTCACTTTAAAATTATAAACTCAAATATTTAATTAAAAGGTCACTTTATCATAAAGTCATTTACACATTTTAATATGGCTAGGGACCACATTTAAAGTGTCCTTGTCCACCCCAAGGCATGAGTGAACAAACACTTCCCTAGTTAAAAAAATCAACACTCCCTCTTACCTAGGAAGGTGTTTTTCACCACTCCCATCTTGTCTCTAAAATGAATGTGCTTTCCTCTTCCCAAAGACTTCGTGAGAATATCTGCTACCTGCTCATCTGTAGAAATGTACTGTAACTCAACAACTCCTCTCTGAACATAGTCTCTGATGAAGTGGTATCTGATCTCAATGTGTTTTGACCTATCATGAAACACTGGATTCTCAGAGAGCCTGATGCAACTTTGATTGTCGCAGTGAATGATAGTAGGCCTCAACTACTAAGCAAATAAATCAACCACGAACTTGTGAAGTCACAATGCCTCGCAACTAGCCTGACTGGCTTCCATGTACTCAGCCTCTGCAGAATTCAAAGCAACGGACTTTTGCTTTCGGCTAAACCACTACACAACAATCGGGCCCAACCTGAAACAACAACCGAATGTGCTCTTCCAGTTCGGAGCACTGCCTGCCCAATCTGAATCCATGAAGCCAACCAAGTCCCTTCCATCTGACCTCCTATAGTCCAGACCATAATCTACAATCCCAACAAGGTATCTCAAAACATGTTTTGCAGTTATTCAATGCACTCTCCTGGGCTCCACAATGAACTGACTGAGAGTGTTGATTGGAAAACTCATATCTGGTCTGGTGTTGACCAAATACATCAACGAACCAATGAGCTGACGAAATAAAGTAGGATCCACCAACTCTCCCTCAGAAGCATGAAGCTTCTTCCAGTTGGTCATCATAGGTGTAGACATAGGTCTGCGATCCTCCATCTGAAATCTCTTCAGAACATCTGCAACATATTTTCCTTACCCCAGGAAAACATGTCCATCCTCCTGCCATACCTCCATGCCTAAATAGTAGTGCATCAACCCAAGGTTGGCCATCTCAAACTTCGAAGCAAGATCCTTATTGTATGCATCAATCAGGTACTCTTCTCCAGTAATGAACAAATCATCAACATACAGCAGAAGAATGAGCGGAACACCACCAACCACAATGTAGTAAAGGTTGGGATCCGCCTCACTCTTCCGAAACCCAATCAAAGTCAAATATGAATCAATCCTCGAATACCAAGCTCGAGGGGCTTGCTTCAGACCATACAAGGCCTTTTTCAGCCTGCATACACGAGAATCTCTCTCATAAATCTCAAAGCCCTGTGGCTGCTCCAAATATACCTCCTCTTGTAGAAGACCATTGAGAAAAGCGGTCTTCACATCCATCTGATGGATCTTCCAACCCATCTCTGCCACAACAGAGATCACTGCTTTGATGGAAGAAAATCTGGCAATCGACGTAAAGTTCTCATCAGCATGTTTGATTTTGTACTTCTTATGCTACAAATCAAGCTTTGTACTTCTCAATGCTACCAATCCGCAACATGCTTGATTTTGTAGAGCCACTTGGAAGTCACAATTGACTTCCCCTCTGGTCTAGGAACCACTTCCCACTCCCCATTCTTCATGATGGAATTGTACTCTTCCATCATGGCATCTCTCCAAACCTGGTGTACAAAAGCCTCCTCATAAGTAGCAGGCACGGTCTCACGCAAGCTAGTCACTTGTGCCATGTAGCTAGAAAATCTCTCAGGTGGCTTGCTCTCTCTGACTTCCCTCCTAGGTGGCCCGAAAAACTCCTCTACTTCCTTCACAAGCTCCCTAAGCCAACTGGGCTTTCTCTTCTTGGAAGAAGCATCCTGTCGCTGACCCTCCTCTACATCCTCATCAGACGAATGTCTCCCTAAAGAAGTACCAATGGTCTGAGATCCTGTCCCTGGTGAACCTGAACCTGTACCATATGTATCCGAATCACCTGAAGGTGTAACCTGTGAACCTGTCCCTGTACCAAAAGTCCTTGTAGACCGAGTCCCTAAAATTGATGGACCTGTAACCTGTGACCCAGTCACTCCTGAAACCTGTGATCCTGTGCCCTGACTCGTTGAACTCTGTGATGCTGTCACCTGTGGAGTACTCTGCTGCTCCTCTATCTCTGAATCTCGAGATCTTCTCAGGCTTGCTCCTCCTCAAATCTCACCTCCCTCCTCACCAAAACTTTCCTCTGTGTAGAAGGTAAATAAAAAATCCTTCGAAGTCTCGTTATATCCAACGAAAATACCCCTCTCCAGTAGCCTCCAACTTTGTCCTCTTCTCAAAAGGGACATGTGAGTATGTAAGGCATCCAAAGATACGAAAGTGGCCTATCTCAGGCACTTTCCTAGTGAACATCTCCTTAGGAGTTTTGCACCCGAACGCACGATGTGGAATCATGTTCAGTACATAAACAACAGTACTACAGGCCTCTGCCCATAGAAATAAAGGAAGACTCTGATCATGCATCATAGCTCTAGCTGCACCCACTATCGAATGGTTCTTCCTTTCAGCCACTCCATTCTGTTGTGGAGTGGAAGGAACTGTCAACTGCCTCTTGATCCTCTCCTGTCTACAAAACTCACCGAATGCATGAGAAGTATACTCACCCCCATTGTCTGATCAAAGTACCTTCATCTTCTTTCCTGTCTGGTTCTCCACAAGAGCTTTGAACTCTTGGAACCGAAGCAAAACTTCCTTTGATCTCTTGCTTCTAAGGAAATAGATCCAGGTCTTCTTGGAAAAGTCATCGATGAACGTAATGTAATACTCATAACTTGTCAATGAAACAGAAGACATAGGACCAAATAAATATGAATGTATCAACTCAAGCACTCCCTCTCATCTGCTATCACTGCTCGAAAAAGCAGTCTTGGTGTACTTTCCCAAAGCACACCCTCTACATACACCACTCGGCTCTGTGTTGAAATCTAGCATACCTGTGGTCATGTCTCTCAGCATCCTCAAAGCTGGATGATGAAGGTGGGCCATCCTCCTGTGCCATAACTCACACAACTCACTGTTGCTCTGAGTGTGTGACAGTACATGATGTGGCTGGAAGAGAATCTTGTATAGTTTCCTGCATCCGACTCCAATCGCATATGAAGCAGATGGACCCTCTGCTTTGCGAAAGATGTGAACTTTCCCATCTAGGACATATACTCCAAAGCCTCTATCCTCAATCATGGAAACCAATACAAGGTTCTTCTTCATCCCAGGGACATACAAGACATCCCTCAAAAACATAAGTTGCATGGACTCCTTGTCAAAGCGGAAGGTCCCACGCCCAACTGCTCTCACCACTATATCATCGCCCAATACAACCTCCAACTCCAAATCAATCTCTGACATCTCGGTGAACATGTCTCTATCACCTGTCATATGACTCAAAGCTCCACTATCAATGTACCAAGTGGAGGAAGTAGTGGAAGCACTCAGTGAATGCCCAACAATCATGGAATGCTCCATGTGACCCTCAATGTCCCTGCTGGTGATGGATGATGCTCTCTCTACACTAACACTAGCAAAAAGAGAAAAACCTCTCTCAAATCTAGCAGCGTACTCATCAATCTCTGTTGAACCTGTTGTCCACTGTTTCTTTTTCTTCTTGTTTGGGCACTATCCAACATAGTGTCCACACTTCTGGCAAACAAAGCATTTCACTTTGCTCATATCTTTCTTCTCTCCATCCTGATGCTTGGTTCCGCCCTTGAAACCCTTCTTGAACTTCTTCTTCTTACCCTTTGCTGCTAATGCCACATTCTCCTCATTATCTTTGTTGTGGGATGTACTACCCTATACATATCCTCTACGTGTCTCCTCCTGTATGAAATCATCCCAAAGACAATCCCATGTAGGAATGTGCTCACAAGCAACCATTGACTCCACAAATACAGCCCATGGCTTTGCCACATCATTCAAGGCTGTATGCACCAACTCAGCACTTTGTATCACCTCCCTTATAGCTCCAAGCTCATCATGAACCTGCGTAATCCTGGTGAGGTAAGTGGTCATATTCTCACCCTTGTTCATGCGAATGCTCTTTAACTTCTCCCTTAATACCAACTTCCGATTTTCATTGGAACTTTGGTATAAGTTAGTTAAAGCAGTCCACGTCTAATGGGCATGATATTTACCTGAAATGTGTGGAATCACGTGATTTTTGATTGCATCAAGAAGAATTCTTTTGGCCTTTATATCACTGTTGTCGAATGTGGCCCTAACCACTGCATCAAAAGGAACAGTCATGGGATTTGCAGAAGTGTTGTTCACTATATCTCATAACTCACTATTCTGTAAAATCAACACTATTCTAGCCTTCCATGGAATGAAATTTCCAACCCCATCCAACCTGTCTTCTATTCTAAGACCGACAGCCATGATTGAAAGAAAATTGAAGAACCTGTTTTTTGCTTATTCCCCCCAATCTGAAATTTTTGTTTGTGTAAATTTTCAGCCTTCAACTTGCTCTAATACCATGAAGATTTTTCATAACCCCAACCCGGTTCAAGTTTTAGTCTTTCATTGTTTAATGCCTAAACCCCAAGGTTAGCATTAAGATAAAAATTTAATAATTTTGAACTGAAAACATAAAACACATGAGATTTTTTTTTATTTTGAATTTTGAAAAAATTAAAGGCAGCCCTAAACTCTTACTCAGAAATTCATTTTCAGCCACACATGAAATTTTAACACAGATTTTTGGTCAAATTGACCCAAGAAAAAACCCCAAAGGGAAAACCTGTTCTTCAGAGAGATATTTTATTTCTTCAGAGACAAATTACTTAGCAAAAATTACAGCAGTACTTATCTCTTTTCATCTCGAAAAATGTGTCACCAAACACCCAAAAAACCTACTCTATGGAACCCAAGAAATTTCTCCCACACGTGTGGCTGTACGGTTGCCTCGATTTTGGTGTTGTACGAACTCAAAAACTGTGTTGTACGGACATCAATAAATGTTGTACGACTTCCTTGAAAAACGTATGGTACGGATTCTGCCTCAAAAACCATGCCCCTCTCACCTTGAATTTCGTGTTGTATAGACTATACAACTTGCAATAAATTATGTACGGTCACTGCATTAAATGATATACGTATGTATTGGAATTTGTGCCCTTTCTTTGCTGGTACTCTCTTCTCAAAATTTGTGCCCTTTCTCTGCTAGTACTCTCTTCTCGAAATTTGTGCCCTTTCTCTACTGGTAATCTCTTCTCGAAATTTGTGCCCTTTCTCCGCTTCCTGGTTTTGGAAAAATTTTGTAAGGGGTTCTCTCTGGTTTTCTCCGCTTCCTGGTTTTGGAAAAATTTTGTAAGGGGTTCTCTCTGGTTTTCTCCACTTCCTGGTTTTGGAAAAATTTTGTAAGGGGTTCTCTCTGGTTTTCTCTTGCTCTCTCTCTCTCAAAATTCTCTCTTGAAAATGAACAATAGACTCAATTTTCCCTTCCCTCTCTCGTTTTGTTTGAATAACTTCCTTCTTGAAATCAAAGGCTAGAATTAAAAACCAACTTCATGAGATCAATGGCTCATCTCATTTTCTCATTAAAAATTCACTTTTTAAATAATAATGAGACTTTTAATACTCACCCTCTTTAATGCTCATAAAGTCACTGTAAAATTATAAACTCAAATATTTAATTAAAAGGTCACTTTATCATAAAGTCATTCACACCTTTTAATATGGCTAGGGACCACATTTAAAGTGTCCTTGTCCACCCCAAGGCATGAGTGAACAAACACTTCCCTAGGTAAAAAAATCAACACATTTTGACATGAACAATTCGGTGGTGTGATGTGGAGCTTTGATATTTTAGGGGTGACAGAGCTAGTGAGAAAATTTTTGGGGAGCAGTGGTTGAATATATAGCTCTGATTTTCGTGTGAGTGCACTGAGATTTTCGTTTGGCTAAAGGAAAATTTCGGTGGCATCAGACAATTTCCGTGATATTAGATAGTTTCGGTGACAACAGACAGTTTCAATGACTGCATACAGTTTCGGTGGCAGGGGCTAGTTTCGGTGGCAGCAGACACGATTTCCGTGACAACAGACTATTTCGGTGACAACAAATAATCTCGGTGGTAGCAGACGATTTCAGTGGCAGAAGATGATTTCGGTGGCGGCAAACGATTTCGGTGACAATAGACAATTTTGGTGGCAACAGAAAGTTTCTTTTTATTTTGTAAAGTTTATTTCAGCAAAGAGATGATAACGTTGTATGTGCAAGGGTTTGGGGGCACCCTAAGACTTGGTTTGACAAACTAGGAAGTAGGGTTAAGCCCTAATGACATTTGTTGATCTACTTTTTTACTATGCTAAGGCTTGACCGGTTGGCATACACTTTACGATAAGCAAATCTTTGATATCCTGGTATTGGAAATATATGATCTTATCTCTTGATGAATGGCATGAACAACAGTTGTTTTTTGCGGAAATAGTGGTTTTAGATTTGACATGTTGATGACAGGGGTAATGAACAACAATTAATGAGTATTCTTGATGACTTGACATGTTTGTAACAATAGGTTGATGATGAGCAACAGTTGTTTGAGTTGTGATTGAGATATTGAACAGAGTTGTTTCGGATTGACATCATACTGCGAGCAGAGTCTTGCAACCTTGGGATTGGATTTCTTAACCGTTCTTAGTTAGAGCTAAGAAAACCAGGCTGGGTCCTGTCATAAGAGTTGGTGCTCCTCTTATCAGTTGGTGCTGATTGTAATCGAGAAGATTGAAGTCTTCCATTACAAATAAATAAAGTTTACCTTACATATATTCTTGTGTCGCTTTATGATGTGATTATTGGGCTTATGGCTCATAATTGACTTAGTTGATGATGCAATTGAAACATAATGCTTGATAAACTATGATTGATTAATAGAAGATGAAAAAGGTTTAAATTGCTCACACACTGATTCACCCCCCCTCTCAGTGTGACCATTGTGTCCAACATGATCATCATTTCTAGCAAATAAAATTCCAAGCCATCAATTTTTTGAGTAAATGACACTTATAATCACTAGAATATTTATAATAGTATCATGACCACTGTAATTTATCAACTATCCAATAATTAGTTAGAAGTTGAAGCAATTAGTTAGGGCTCAGATGGGATCCAATATTTAGATAAAGGTAAATAAGATGTAGAGAAAATATAGTACTTTACAATGGAATGAGATATATATGCACAATTGTGGTTTCATATTATTGCAGTTGAGTACACTTCTCATTCACTTGTTCCATATGTTATGAGTCATGACTTTATCTCTGTGTGTGTGTGTGTATCTGTGCATGTGTTGTAAACAAGTTAGCATGAAATGTCTCATACACAAAAACTAAGTAAAGTCAGAATACAATCTTATACTGGAATTTGCAAATGACAAGATAAAACATGCCCAACACCAAACCTCCTAACTGGTACAAGTCAACAAATGGTCAATGCCAATTGATGTTCACTGACATATCAATGCAACAGAAGTCCAGACAGGATCTTCATTCACTAATACGAGGAGCCATCAATGTAAAAGATTTATCATCACTCGATTTTTATTTGATAAAGTGAAAAGTAAAAGAAGGGAATATAATTTATGTGTAACCCATGGGATTTATCATGTCTCAAATGGCTAATTTACTATAAATAGGCATCAATCCCATTGGAAATTTATCTCCCAAAATCTGTTGATTTTTGTAGCATCAGAGTGGTACTTCTGCGTATGCTATGTGTCAAGCATGCAGGAGTAGTCTAGAAGGCCTCTCTAGGAGTTTGCTTGAAGATCAAGAGACCTTTTGTATCTCTTTCCTAAGTCTAACTTAGGAAAAATACATTATTAACTTAATGTTGGCTAATGACTAAAAAGTGACATAGGGCCCATGGTATTGGCCTGTTAAAACGAATCTTGTAGTTTCCCCGTAGGGTGATCCTATCCAGGATGGCAGAGGAAAGGCAACTAAAGTCGCGACCTACGATATCCAAGACCTCTGAAAGAAATCAGATGTCACACCAGACAAGGATATCAACACTTCGAACTCGTGATTGTGGAAAGCTGTGGTAACCCCACACAAGTAAAAAATTCAGACTGTTTATACTGTTTGTAAAGAAGGTAGCACTAACATCACCAAATCAAGTGTTGAACGTCCAAAATTTGGACAATTCAAGCATATAGATTTGGACTGTAAAAGGGCAGCGGTATCCATCCCCAAAATTTTTGTCAAGCACCCATAACTCAGACTGTTCAAAGCTCGGACTGTTTGTGTTAGATCATCAACAAAAACTCCAAAAATTCAGACTGTGTAATAAATTTCAGGACTGTTTGAGTGTGGAAAAGCCTCCAACACCAGTTACTTTGCAGAATAGATTAAACCCAAAAAAAACATAAAAAATGGACTTGACTGCTGCTGCAAATTTAGGACTGTTTTGAACCCTCTACTGCTGCAAAATTCAGACTGTGGAAACATTCTGCTGCTGCTGCCTCAGTCCCGAAAAATCTCAGTTCACAGCCACCCGAAATTCAGAGAGAAAGTCACGAAATTTTCTTGCCAAAATAAGGCCGTTTGACTGGGTATTTATACTAGTTTTCCATAGAATTTTACTGGGACGGCCTGCTATATATGTAATTTAAAAATTCATTTTTCTTAAGGGAGCCGACCTTACATTTGGTCAATTTAATATTAAAAAAAAACTCTATTTAGTAAGGCTATAGGGCTGCTTTTAGGTCTACATCTTTTTGCTTGTGGGAGGATACAAATCTTACCATGTCTATGTTGGATATTTCTCCAAAGATACAAAGATTATCAAGAATTTCAAATATGCACCATAGGTTCCATGTTCTTTATGTCAAGGAGTTTAAGACATGTCAAATCTTCAAGTAGTTAGTTGAACATTTCTTGTCACATCATGCATATCTATACTCAAGCCACCAAATACATATGTGATCATCAAGGGTTAGAGGACTTGTTTATCAAGGGCTTCTAAGTGGGCACGGGCTCCAACATCAAGAGAGTGCAAAGACTACAATCAACTTCTTATTAAACCATTGATGAGGGCATCAAGCCACAACGCCAAGGTCCATCATACCAAAATGTGCCCTAAGAAGTCATCATCATAATCATTATAGCAAGAGAGCTTCAAAAACTCCATCACCATCATAGTGGCAACAAAGACCATCAAGCCACCATTTGTGGGGGTGCGAAGTCTTTCTCATGCCCTAGGACCATCTCCAAGGGTTTCAAGACCCTATTAACCCACAAACGACCACATCATCTCCTTAAGGGTTCAAGGACCATTAATTCACCTAGTGTGGGTCCAAAGACTTCTTCAAAGACTTCTTCATCATGCAAGAGGCTTCATGGGCTTCTTCAACCACCTCAACCATACACGAGGGCCTCCAAAGATCAAGATCCATCATGCCACCTCCTATGGGGTTGTCAAACCTTCTCTTGGGGTACCATGACCCCATGACCCCATCAAGGCATGAATGACCATAGAATGGGTCATTAGTGCTTCTTCAACCCATCAAGGGCTTCTCCATCGTCCACAAGGGCTTTAGCGCCATCTCAAGGGTCTTCAGAATCATAACCAGGGTCTTCAACATCATCAACAAGGCGGTGGCTCCAAGATCCAACCTTGTGGGTGTAGGGACCTTGTCAACTGGGTATAAGGTGCTTCAAAGCACAAACCAACTTTGTGTGGGCTCCAAGGCACTGGATGTAAGGGTACCGGGATCATCCATACATGTGCACTACAAGAGGGACTTGGTGGCATCAATCACAACCTGTGGGGCCACTACAAGTCCATGTTGGCATCAATGACAATTTCATCAACACATCTAGCCCACATGTCATTGTGAGAACCACTTTTAAGCAAATACGAACATATTCCTCGTACCCTTTGGGTATATTTGGAATTCCATCTCCCCTAATAATCCAGATCATTGCCACATTAATAAAATTGATCAACAATTAACCCACTCCCTAATCTACTCATTTATAATCTTAAAATTTACCAATCGAGACAATTGCAATACTTCTTTGAGACCATAGCAACAACCCCTATACACGAGCATTCTTTTCATTAGCACTGGTCTTTAATGTTTTTTCATGTTTAAATCAATTTCTACCGATGTCATGAATGGTATTGCATTTTAAAGTTGTTTCTTTAAATTTCATATTGCAGTGATTGACTAAATTTTAGTTATTTCAACTTTACTCCTAGAGTAGTTGTTCTTCCTTTCATAGATTAACAACCTCAGCTTATTTAATAGGGACCAACCCCCTTGGTTTCGCTAGGAGAAAGCCTAGACAAAGGAGTGAAGATCAAGTGACAGCACTTGACTCTTACTTGCCCCCAAGGTCGCACCCAGTGGCTTGAAGATTTCTGCCATGTGACCTGAGATGCGAATTAGGTGGCAACACACGTCCCACTTTAGTGAAGCCTCTCAAGGCTATGCGCACCAATGTTTAGGCTGGAATAGTCTCCCCTACAGTTTCCAGCTCATCCTTCACCTATGTAACCCCAATGAGGTAGGAGGCCACACTCTCTCCCTTGGCCATCCTACTGTTGTGGAGCTTATCCCTTCGGGTCATCTTCCTGTTCTCATTTTGCTTTCATATAAGCTAGTGATTGCATCCCACATTGCCTTGTATGTCTTCTTTTGACCCAAATGTAGAAATAGGTGGTCTTTACCCCATCCAAGAGTATTGTTTGTTCCTTTGCCTCGTTTGACTCATGAACATCTAGATCCTTAGGATCTGTAGGCACAACCATTGTGGTATTCACAAAATTCCATATCCTGTTCTCCTTGAGGATAGCTGTCATCCTCACCTTCCACCAGAGGTAGTTGGAGATCCTCTCAATCCTCAGACTGGAAGCCATCCCTATAATCTCTGCAGCACTTCTGCAATCACTAAAGTACTATCACAACCTTCTCTTAAAAAAAAACAAATTTGTCTTTTCTCGGCAGCTACACAAAATATTTTGGGTTGCTCCTAGGGATTTCTGCCCCTAGCCGCATCCCGACGACTAGTCCTGTGCAGCTTCACAACTTTCTTCTTATCGGTTTTACTTGGCGGTTGTAGCTGACTTTTCCTACCGCTCTTTGACAATAGGTTGTCCTCTCTGCAGTCGACGGCTTTCTTTCTCCTAGTTGACGACTTACCTCTACGTCAATATTCCACACGGATCCGCCTTTGTCCATCCCATTTATCTTTGTTCCATCGCCCACACTAGTTACTACACCACGACTTTACGGCCCACGAGCCAGGAGCATCGTGCTCTTCTGCCTGACCTGTAGTCAGTCGTTGTTCTGGACTTCACATCGACTTTCCTTTCCCCCCGCCAACCTGTTTGTGTCCACCCAGCAACCATCGCGGGTCCAATCATGTTCGTCGGTTGCTCCCACTGTCACTTACGCACTCGATCTCACATGATGTTGCGACTCTTCCCTCAGCCCAACATCATAACCATCCATGACACAATTTGTTACTACCTTCCCTTGCAAATAAATCAAGCATGTTACTCCAACACATGATCTGGATGCTATCTTAGCGACTTGCAACACCCTAATGCTCACTACACACGTAACTGCAAACTCCTGCGTCCACACCTTAGCTCAAGACTACATTTTCCTCTACCTTCGTGATCCCACGATTATCTTTTCGTCGGCAGCCCTTCTACTCATATCTTGTCGAGCTAGTTGCCAACAATTTCGACTCCGCCTACCGACTGCAACTACCGTAGTATCATTCTGTGATCTACGCTTGCTTGATCTGTTGTCACAACTTTCCCAGCTCGTCTGACTCTCCACGTGCATGCTTCACTTGAGCCCATAGCTCGCACACCTTTGCAATTGCAACCTACAAGTTGCTTACCTCTACTGCGTCCAGGTTTCCACTGCAACGCGTGCCCAATTATTGCCTCCGCTCTGAATCCTGTGCACATCCATCACTTTGAGACTTGGTTTGACTACTCTGACGACTACCTACCATCATCACTTCCTACTATGCACGAACTGTCTATGCAGTGTCCCTCTACAAGCGAGATTTCCCATCTCGAGCTACTTGTTGCCCAACTCCTTCCTCACGGCCCCGACTAGCAACGAGCCACATCCACAACACTCTATTATTTGGTTTCCCTCTGCGAATCAAAATGCAACACACTCCTCAACAACCTCATGGTTTGAACCAACTCCGACTGCTCTACCATAGGCTTGACCTCTACTGTGACTAGCCCGAACTCCAAAACTCCGACTTCAACACGTGAGCCCAATGTGCCAGACCGTCAAACTTCAATGATCGACCAAGAAGATTGTCGCTTCTATATGGTGTACGACCCGTACAGTGCCTATACAGTACAAAATATCTTTTTATTCTGACCTTAAGTGAGGTTTTCTCAGTCCCGCTCTGATACCATGTGATTTTTTACTAAGCTAGATCTGGTTATAATCTCGAATAATTAACTTGTTAATTATCAATTAATAACACACTTAAACTCAACAATAAACAGAGAAAACCGAACACAAGAAGTATCCTAGAAACCACAATGGGAAAAACTAGCAAACAATTTGTCTTTATTGTAGATTTGTTAAATAGCATTTACAACACCAGGTTTCCAATTATGACATACCGAATCTCAGTCAACTCCTGACTCTCCCTTGCTGCAACTATGCCCAAATGCTCAGTAATATCAACAAACCCCAGCTTGAGTGAATCCCTCACTCCCAAGCCTCTCAGAGAGTCCCTCTCTCAGATCTGATCACTCACTATCAATGATGTTACACACACTAACAATGACCACCATAAGAGATATAACTCACTCTTGATTGTGTGTCTGACTCTATACCATAGTGGAAAAAATCGCCGAAAAACCGGCGATGTCCCGAAAAATCGCGATTCTTTCTAGCTGTCGATTTTTCAAAAATCGGCAAAAATCGGCAAAAAATTGGGAAAGATTGGGAAAAATTGGAAAAAATCAGCAAATAGGGGAAAAAATTAGTAAGCAAATTTTGACACTATTAAGGTACAAATTTTGCATTTTTATTTCTTCTCGCGGTTTGCCGATTTCTTTGCCGATGTTGTCGAGAAGATTTTTTCTAGACCCTCGCCGATTTTTTCCACTATGCTCTATACAACTCTCCATAGACTCTTTTATAATATTCACTCTATGCCAATACCATGGGAAATACCATGGGACACATAATGCCAAGGTCCCGCCAATACCATTGATCATAAATTATTTCAAAAGACACATTTGCAAGACTGTCTAGAGAGTTACTCTTCCAGACGAATATTACATGGTAGACACCCCCATGTAGAAGTACCTGTCCGAGCTACAAAATCTAACAGTACTTATATAGATCCATTTTGAATCAAGAAGACTGAGAGCTTTTGTGATGCAAGTAGGAGATCAAGGGTGGACTTATCGGTGTTGATGATAGCTTGCTGTTGATCCTTTGGAACAGCTAGGAGCAGTTTAGTGTGATGCTTCACTAACTCATGAACGTTGGTTAGGGTTTGTTGTTGACAATAGATACCCTAGGCAGAGTTTATATGCAATTGGAGTGCCTTAGCTTGTAACACACAGAAAATACATGTCTTTACTTGCATCTTCATTATGTTATAATATGAAGTGTACCTTTCTTGTTCAAATAATGTGCATTGCAGCTCTGAAAATCAGACTTATGTTTCTCATGTATGTAGTTTCTAGTGTTGCTGGGTATGCTAATTTATAATCAACAATTAGCAGATTTGTTAAGTGATTTAACAAACTAAGAACGCATTTAATGGTTTATGGCTGTAATAGAACTCTTGTTATAAGCATTTTTTGCATCTGAATTTTGAAGGGGATTGAGCACTTCAGGCTTCTCCCCTTGAAGTGCATTGTTTAGGTGTCCGTTTTCTGTGGCTGCCTAGCAATTTTAGTATAATAAAATTGAAATATATGCTGCTGTAATTAAAAATTCAGATTCGGGCATAATGTTGTAAGTTCATAGGAAACAGATTTGTATCATTTCATCGTGTGATCATCTTGACCTAATTTATAAATTCTGATAAGCCCAAGGGTACTTGTTGTTGCATTTATTGTTGTAAATAAGTGTTTTCAGGTCTGGTTTATGCATGCTAAGATTGCCCTAGAGGGCTAAAACTTATCAATACACTTCAGTATATTTTCTCTTGGATTGCCTAGATATTTGGGCTTGTTAGGGATTGAAATATTGTCTGCTACTGACGTTCTTTTAACTGTATCTCATAACAGCTCAAAGGATGAAAAATCACAGGATTAAGATCCGTGAAACCTCTAGTTAAAGAGGTGAAAAATTGTTTTGTATTGAAACCAATTTGTCCCAAAAATTTCCACATGGTTTAGAACATCTCAGAAATTTTACAATTTGGTTACATCAATTCTCTTGATGACTATATAAATCTCAACAATGAATGCTAATGTAAGAAAGAAATGCTAATAGTAAAGATTGTGCCTAGCATATTATGTAACTGAATTTTAAGCATAATTAACATGTACACAAATTGTGCATGATACATTAGTCAAAAAACATGAAATAATGTCACCAATAAAGTTTCTAAAACATATAACTTGTGTCAGAAAGCTTGAATAGTTCTTTCAAAATAGTCTTGAAAACTCAAAATAACATCATCAAAATTGAAATAAAGTAGAGACAAAATAGATACCGTATTGCATCATTTAATAATGCCTTCGCATTTTCGAGTTCCAACATGGCTTCTGAAGCATTCAACAGTCTATGTCGACCAGCTTTAAGCATGCCTACTTGTGCAAGCTTAAGCATGGTTGCACCAACCTACAATAAGCATGAAGATACGATTCCAATGTTTTGCAAATTAACTTACTCCTCCATATATTTTCAATTGTATAAAACGGAAATCAAATAGAAAAAATAATCGCAAAGTTAATAACTTACATTTTAAAAAAGGATTCTATGCTACAAGTTATAGAATTCGTGCATTAAATGTAGCAAATGGAGAACAACTACTAAAAATGTAGTTAAGAAAGAATATGAAAAACGAATCCACCTAAGTTTGAGGGAAGTTGGCCACCCTCATTTCAACACCTATAAATGATTTAAATATTAAAATTTAGAACATGCTCGCAACAAATTAGAAACCACCGAAATGCTTTGAAATTCGGAAATGACTCTAAATTTTTAATTGTTACCATCCAAACCTGCACTCAAGTTATAAATCCCTAAAACATAAGTGTAACCCTAGGATAACTCAATAAGGCCACCCATGATCACCATGGTAGCTCTTCCTCTCACTTTAGGCAAACACTCCTTCAACACAAGGAGGTATCCCTAAATAAAGGGCAAGATAGGCTTTTAAAATAGATGGGATGGTGGACCATAACCAATTCCAATTCAATGGGAAATGGCAAAGATCCACAAACAAAGAGGATTCGAGAGTATGGAGAAGTTGTAATTAAGCCATACAATGATGTGTCATAATTAGTCAAAGTGGATTTTCAAGTTATATGAGGGTAAGTGAGAACCCGAATAGAAGATGCACCATCACAACCATGAAATTACAGCCAATAAATAAATGTTCAACCATAAACAATCAAGGAACAACTATAACATGAGATCATAAGAAAAGAGGACAAAGCAAGACAGCCTTCTAAAGAATGTACAATCCAACATCACGTCTTCAATCACAATCCCATAAGATTAAATGAGTTATTAACATGCTCAAACACCCAATCTCATATTACAGCAGAAATTTCCCTCAAGATTCAAAGTCACATCAAGGACTAGGGAGGATTGAGAACCCCTATCATAATCCCTTCTCATTATGTGAAATTGACCCTCTACAAAATTTATTTCCAATAGTAAAACCAATGGCTAATCCAGCATAAAAACCTAATCCTCCAAGACAAAAAAGAAGGACATGGAAACCTCATATATGCTTGCCCCTTGACTTCCTCCTCCCAACAGATTATCAACCAAGGGGGAATCTCTCATGAAAAACAAATAAGATAGCTAATCTTTATATATAGAGTTTGGCTCAATCACTCCTGCAATAAAATAATATGAAGTGAAATCTACATCTACTTTTATCTCCTAGAACAAATGTTAAATTGGATGCACAATAAGTCTCTTCTAGGAGGTTGCCCCTCAACAAATAATAAAAAATGCAAGATCAAGGGTTTGAATGGGTCTTCATGCCACTTCTCAACCTCTTAGGAAAAATGCTCAGTTGGAATATGTCCCTTTGACCAAGTACTGAGGTTATTGGTGACAATTGCCTCCATTTTCCTTGGAACGCTCTTTAAGATGTCTACATGACAACAAACTCAACAACCTAACAAAAGGGGCACTCCTCAAAATGGGACATTTTCATCCTTTGACCAAGTTTTCCTCCTCATACCATGAATGATGAGGCATCCTAGGTGGTGCATTCCTCAAGGCCATGCCTTATATTTACTTGAAATGAATAAATGATGCCATAAAACCTCCTCAAAGCTAGGGCACTCCTCAATATGTGCCAACATTACCCTTCAAAAGAGGATATCCTAAATAAATGTGTAAGACAATGGGCCTCAATTGTTATAACAACCCGTCAAAAATAGTGCAGTGCACCCTAGGAATGTGTGTGAAGGGTGAGATGCCCTAATAATAAGTAAAACAAATCCTCCATGTGTGACCTTTTCATCAAGCCTTTTTTTAATTTTATGGGCATTGGAATTCTCTTGGATAGAGCACCCCTCAAATCATGCTCACCGATTCCTCATAATGTAGATCTCATGGATAAGTGTGGAAGCAACGACCCTGTTATCACATATACATTTGTAGCTAGGCTACCACGATGCAACATACATATCTATCTCAATGTTATCGGAACTGGACCGGTCATCGAACCGGCGAAGCCCAAAATGTGAATCTCATGGATAAGTGTGGAAGCAACGATCCTGTTATCACATATACATTTGTAGCTAGGCTACCACGATGCAACATACATATCTATCTCAATGTTATCGGAACTGGACCGGTCATCGAACCGGCGAAGCCCAAAATGTGAACCGGACCAGAAACCGGACCAGAACCGGCAAAATACCGGGTAAAAAACCGGCTGACTAAAAAATACATAAAATATTCATATTTTGTAAAAAACATATATATATCATGTGCATACATATGAATCCAAACCATTAATACAAAAATATGCAAAGTTTCTCATATATATAGCAAATATGGGTGCAAATATCCAAAATAGCACCTAGTGCAATACATCTCTGAGGTTTTGAACCAAAGTACATTAACAAAGAGGCTCCAAAGTACATCAGTAAAGTTTTATTTTCAGGTTTTTTTAAAAAATTGAGTTTCCTAAGTCCCCAGTCTAGATCGGTCGGTTCGGCCGGTTCCGTACTCGGTCTGGAAAAAAATCTGGTTTTTTGAAATTTTTTTGCTGACCGGACTGTTGGCCGGTCAGATCGGCCGGTTTTGCCAGTTCCGGTCAGGTTCCGATAACACTGATCTATCTCTCATTCTATTCTGAGCTATTTTTTGTTAGGATTATTAATCCTCCCTTGTCCAAATTTGGTCATATGTCTAAATCAAGAGTCATGTCTAAATCGGGAGTCCATCCAGTCTATTTATAGTCATTAACACCATTGGGTCCACTTGACCTAATTGGGGCACATGTTTCAGTTACTAAAGTGTGGGTAACACTAATTTAGGCTCACTGCCACTGATTGCACTTGATTGCATCAATTTAGGAGCCTCCTAGACCAATCCCTACAATTTAGGAAGCCACTGGGAGTGCTGAAACCAACCAAGGTCAGTTCACTTCAGTTGATGACTAGTCAAGCTAAGTTAGGAGTCAGTTACATTCAGTGCTAGTCCTCTACATTCAGTTAGCGCTAGGTTTACTTGACTGCACTCATGTGGGGCGCATTTCTCACCTACCACAGTCAGTTAACCTTAGTCAACACTGAATATAACACTTGAGTTGTGTTTTAGAGCTCCGATGAACTCCGGTTATGATTTAGACAAGGTCAGTTAACTATTGAGTCCTCCGATAGTGATTTAGACAAGGTCTTGGTTACCTACAGTCAAGTAGAGTCTAATCAATTCAAACTTCCTCATGTGGATTCGAATTGCTTGTGGCTATTAAAGCCATTGTACTTCATTGTAATTATCTATCTAATTACTCTTTGATTAATGAAAAGCATTCACAGTTGCAAGCCATTTTTGTACTGTTTCATTCTTCAATAACTGAGTAAATTGTGTGATCTATCATGTGAGTTGTGTGTTTGTCCACAGATCTATGTGCTCAATTTAATATTTTTCACATGGGGTTTTAGCATGGATCATTACAGCCTCAGCCATTTCAGAGCCTTGTTTAGTAGAGTTTCCTTTCCATGACTGAGATTCATTAGTCCATTGAGATGCTTTCACTGATGACCTAGTTCATTTGAGCAGAGTAGCAGATCAGATATGGTACACACAGTTACAGAGGGGCCCTATTAGATGGAGACAAGTATAAATGGTGAGATCAGGTATATGTTTCCATGGTTTGATTTTGCTCTATGATGTATATTAAACACCTAGGCTTGTTTTGTTAGGATGATCACAACGACCTATGCTTAAACAGATATATATACTGATGCTTGAACTTGTGCTAAGACTAATCAAAGTGCTTGATGTTGAAGACTGTGGCTCATGCCATACTTTGTGCAAACGTTAAACCTTAGTGCTATGTTGGTTCCATGCGTCATTTGTCCCTGTCCATCCAGTTCATCATTGATTAATTCTTAACCCATGACTATAGCTTGATCAAGACTTATGAGATTGAAGATCACTTTCCCCACTTTGACCCCTATGCATGATGGATCCCATGTTTTCTATATCTCGGCTCTAGGTTATCCCGAAGAGTGTCAGCTAAAACTTGAAGCAATGTGTCTACCATCATTACATGCATTATGTGTTAAAAATGCTATATGTTGAAATGCAAAGCCCTCAAGCAAATGCAAAATGTGTCTTTAGACACAACTCAAAAAGGGTTGTAAAATAAAATTGTGAAAGGCCTAAAAAAAAAGCAGTGGATAAAAAAATGCCAAAGCTAAAGACTGTTCGCCACTATTTGAAATGTAATGATTATTTCCTCATGGAGCTTGCGGGTTTTGATCTAAGATGGGGCAAGGGACCGCTAATTCACAATGTCCCCTAGGATCTCCGCATTACAGTTCTTGTGTACTCAACACAAGGGTCCTAGTAAAGATCCTCACAGAGCTTGTTCTTAGCTTGGATGTGAGCCGTGTATATGTTGTTAGAGTTAAATGGGCTTTTTTCAGGTTAGCTTATCCACTTGTGAGACACGACCATCCCTTATTGTTCATCTGTCATCTATGTCACTGTGGTCGCGTGTAATTGTCAGCATTCTGAGAGATCATATGGTCAAAGTCAGCTACAAGTCATCTCCCTTTGTCTTAGCCTTGTTTTCCATCCTCACCCAGCATTAGCACACCCCTTAAACTTTGTAAGTATGGCATGCACAAACAGACTTCCAAAAGGTTCCGAGATTTTTCAAAAGCACAAGTATATCTTAATATTATTATTGGTGTCACCATGATTATGAATAACATGATTTAAGTTTGGTTTTGATATACACCTGTCACATACCCATATATCCACCAAGAAATGTCATAAACAAAAAATTTCAACATCACCTAAAATATAAGCCATAAGTCATAACCCTTTACTCATTCTCTATCATATGTTCAACATAAAAAAAAAAATACAAGGGACTCTTTGAAAATAGCCTTCAAATTTTATCCTAACTCTTTTAATTGGTCTAATTCCAAAATATTAAGCTTAACAAAGGTTTTCCGCAACAGGCCCTCTGCAACGGACTTTTCCTTCCGCAACTCCACTTCCGCAATGCAGATTAAGGGTTGCGGGAAGCTCCATAGACTTTTACAGTTTTCCTTCCATTGTTTCGCTTCCGCAATGAGGATTGCAGGTTGAGGACTATACAATAACGCTTACTAGTTTTCCTTCCGCAAGGCGGATTGGGAATTGCAGAAAGTAATTAAATTCTTTACGACTTGCCCTTCCACAATGCGGATTGCGGATTGCGGAAAACATAAGTTCTTTACAAAATTACCTTCCGCCTTTCCGCTTCCGCAATGCGGATTGCAGATTGCGGAAACACTTAAGTTCTTTACAAATATACCTTCCGCCTTTCTGCCTCCGCAATGCAGATTGCGGATTGCTGAAACACTTAAGTTCTTTAAAAAATTACCATCCGCTTTTCTGCTTCCGCAATACGGATTGTGGATTGCGGAAGGTACATAAACTCTTCACAAAAATAATTCCGTAATTCTGCCTCCGAAAAGCAGATTTGCAGATTGCGGAAGTACTTAGCTTTCTCAAAAAATATTTAAGCTTCCGCAGACCTTTTGGCCCAAGATTTACACTTAGCTTTTCTGTATTCTCTTGGGTAAAACAGAGGGTTGTCATCCTTAGATAGTCTCACTGCCTTAGGCAGCGTTCGTCGCTTGGGACAAGTTCAGACTTAGGGATTTAAGGGGTGTTACAGTAGTCGGTTTTCTAAAGGAACTCCAGCATACTCAGTAGCAATACTTTCTTTCCACAAGTTTTATTATTCATTTAAGGATTACAATTAAGGTACAGGGACTTCACTAAGCTGGAAACAATTTAAATCCAGTACAAGTATTAACCACCCTACAAGGGATCCCTTACATCTGGGTATTAACAATGAAGTTATAAAGCATTCAAGTATACTCGTTGCAAAAAACAATGTTACTCTAATACAAATCATACGCCCAAATGCAAACCCCAGTCATTCGAGATAGAGCATGAGCTAACAATCCCATAAGCAACATTTTCATCTAGAAACCTAAGAACTGGTACTTATCATTTCCTTAGCATTAAAAACACACATTTACACATATACAGATATACATTGAGATCAACAGTCTGCAAAGGTTTTAAACATTTGAAAGAACATGGTTTGTACGACAAGCTGAATGAAGAAGGAACAGCCACGTTCCACGCAACCGTAGATTAAGACCAGTTTGCTTCCTGTCCTCAATCACCCCTGAGCTAAACTATGCATGCCAGTAGGGGTGCCAGCCAACGTCAGGTTCAATTTTCCAGTGAGAAATCGCTTTCCTAACACAGAGTGCTCACACAACAAGCATCTCTCGGCTTGCCTAACACAGAGTGCTCACACAACAAGTATTCATCCCTTTTTCCAGCATACTTAGTAGCATCTTGCCTCCTCCCATATGCTTCTTTTAAATAGTTTTGGTTTCTAGGTCTTTTGCAGCTAACGGCCAATTCCTCATGGAATTTCCGCTTCCCACCATACCCTTGATTCCTTAGGGCGAGTCCAGTGCCATACTGGCATTCTCACGCCTGGTGTAACCTCCTTGAGGTTGACTCTTCACGCCCCCTCTCGCATGCATAGTTTCCTCATTCAACATGGTTGTCCCCATCATTCACGATTTTATTAAAAGCATAATGGTTCAGTTACATCTGTCCTCCGAGGACCTATTGGCAAATTCCAGAACCAACCAATCTTTTTCAAAAATAAAACAGAAATTCAAAATATTACAAATAATGTTTATCTGTTGGGGGACGTTACATCCTCATCCACTTATTGCAACACTGTCCACAGTGTTCTTAGACCAAGCTAAAGTGCTTCCATTGCACCTTAACTCGAGCGACGACCCAATTCCGAAGTACTATTTCTTTCCTGTCCAGAATGCGTAAAGGTTCTACTTGAAATTCGCCTTCTGGTCCCCCCTGCATCACATTCCAGTCCATGATATGAGTGGAATCATCTATATATTTCCTTAGTAATGAAATATGAAAAACATTATGAATTTTCAAGTGAGCAGGAAGAGCAAGTTTGTATGCCACGGGTCCAATCCTTTCCAAGATTTGAAAGGGTCTACAAAACCATGGTGCTAATTTGGCACAACTTCCCAATTTAAGGGAGCTCTTTTTGGGCTTGACTCAAAGGTAAACGTGGTCTACGATAGAGAACTCTTTATGCCGTCTTTTTAAGTCGATGTAACTCTTTTGGCAATCCTGTGCCACTTTCAAGTTCTTTTGTACCTTTCGAACAGTTTGTTCCATGTCTTGTAACATTTCGGGTCCTACTAACAGATGATCCATGGGACTATCCCAACTAACAGGGGTAGTACACCTTTTTCCATACAGGATTTCGAACGGGTTCATTTTTGTTGAGGCCTGACCTCCATTATTGTATGCAAACTATACTAGGTGCAAATAGTCCTCCCACTTAGTAGGTTTTTCCATAACATACATTCTTAGCATGTCTTCGATGACTTGATTTGTTCGTTCTTTTTGTCCATCTGTTTCGGGGTGATAACTAGTGTTGAAATTTATCTTGGTTTCTAACCCTGCAAACAATGATTTCCAAAAGTTCGATGTAAACTTAACATCCCGGTGAGAAATTACCATCTTCAGCACTCTGTGAAATCGGAATACTTCTTTCAAGAATATCTCTGCAATATTGACATCTTTATAAGTTGACTTCACAGGAATGAAATGAGCAGACTTGCTTAACTTATCTACTACAAACATAATTGAATCATGTTGTTTTTGTGTTAAAGGCAAACCTGTGATGAAATCCAAGGATATAACCACCCATTTCCATTCACGAATTGGCAAAGGTTGTAACAAACGTGCTGGATGTTGATGTTTGGACTTCACCTATTGACATTCCAAACATTTAGATAAATAATCAATTAATTTTGCCTTTAATCTGGGCCAAAAGAATTGCTTTCTAAGGGTCGTTATCATCTTTTCGTAACCAGGGTGTCTTGCATAAGGAGGTTTGTGCATCTCATTTAGAATAAACAACCTTAACTCTACAACATCATGCATGTATATTCTCTCCTTCAATCAAAATAACCCTTTTTGGTCTACTTTGAATTCTGTCCCATTTAAATTCACCTCATCTTTTTGTAGCTTGTTCAGTAAATCTACATACTCAGCATCCTGTATACTGGCTCTTTTTATTCTGCTCAACAGATCACTTTCTAGTTGGCTCATAGTTATTTCATATACTTCGTGAGTTCTTTGACTGAGTGCATCAACCACCTTATTTTCCTTCCCTTTGATATGCTTTACTTCAAAGTTGAATTCAGTTAAGAAGGCCGTCCATCTTGCTTTCCTAGCATTAAGTCCAGGCTTAGTAAACAAATTCTTTATGTAGGTGTTATTTGTCAATAAAAGGAACTTCTTCCCTGACAGGTAGTGACGCCACATTGTTAAGGCATGCACTACTGCTGCCAATTCTAGATCATGTACTGCATAATTTCGTTCATATTCTTTCAATTTACGAGATTCGTAACATACAACATGTCCTTCTTGAGATAATACAGCCCCCAATCCCTCCTTACTAGCATCTATACAGACTGTGTAGTTTTTATAGGGGTCAACCACCTTCAATATTGGAGCCATGGTTAATAATCTTTTTAGATTTTCAAAACTCTCCTGACACTTCGAGGACCATGTGAAATTTACTCCTTTCTTTTGTAAGGAAGTAATGGGATACGCTATCATTGAGAATCCTTGGATGAATTGCCTGTAGTAACCAGTGAGTCCCATGAAGGATCGAATGTCAGCGACATCCTTAGGCACTGGCCATTCTGAAATAGCCTTTATCTTTTGTGGATCTACCGCAATCTCGTTTTCTGAGATGACATGACCTAGGTATTGTGTTTCTTTCTTAAAGAATTCACACTTTTGAAATTTAGCATACAGTTGATGGTCTCTTAAGGTTTGCAGTACAATTCTCAAGTGTTGTTGATGTTCTTCTTCCGTCTTGGATTAGATCAGGATATCATCAATGAACATTAACACGAACTGATCCAAATACTTGTTAAAGATATTATTCATTAAACACATGAATGTAGCAAGGGCATTGGTAAAGCCGAAAGAAATTACTAGGAATTCGTAGTGCCCATATCGAGTCCTGAAAGCTATTTTATTAACATCTTCTTCCTTAATCCTGATCTGGTGATAACCCGACCGTAAATCTAACTTGGAGAAGATTTTAGCTCCCCCTACTTGATCGAACAGATCGTTAATCCGAGGCAGAGGATACTTGTTCTTAATGGTTACTTTATTTAGTTGTCTGTAATCTATGCAAAGACGTAACGTCCCATCATTTTTCTTGACAAATAAACTGGTGTTCCCTAGGGCGACACACTAGGTCTGATGTAACCCTTATCTAGCAGTTCTTGTAACTGAATTTTTAATTCGGTTAACTCAGGAATGCTCATTCGATCAGGTATTTTCGATATTGGTGCAGCCCCAGGTACAATCTCAATCGAGTAATCTATTTCTCGTTGAGGGGGTAGTCTTGGTATCTCTTCTCAAAACACATCCATAAATTCACTTAAAATTGGGTGATCCCTTACATGTGTTGGATTTTCATTAAGGAGCCAATCAATGACCTACACAGCATAAAGCTTACATCCCTTCCTCATACACTTCTTTAATTGCATGGCAGATATCTATCTTAGACAGACAGGTTTACTAATACCTTTTACCTTCCTAACAGTTTGATCCTCAGCCACATAAGTAAAGGTCTTATCAAAACAATTCAATATTACTTTATACCTTTCTAACCAGTCCAAGCCAATAATCATATCATATGACCCTAGATGCAAAATATTCAGATTGATCCTAGTCACATGATCTTGAAATTTAACTTCACAATTAGCAATGAAATCAGTTACCTTCCTTTTTGCTCCAATGACTAGTTGGACTGATCAAGGTTTTGCATAACTTACCTTGGCTAGCTGGCAATTCTCCATCGCTTTAGGAGTGATGTAACTCAAAGTATCCCCTGGATCAATTAATATAGAAAGCCTTTGGTTAGAAATAGTACCTTCAATCTCTACAATTGCAGATTAATGATCTGCATGTCGATCCTCAAGGGATGCATTAATCCGGTGGAAGCTTTTTCCAACTTCCCCAATAATGGAAGCTTCTTACAAGTTGTGAACAACCCTATTTGTTTCGTTGAAGAGTGACCAGGTTCTTCGTAGATGGAGCTCTCCCCATTCCCAACACTTTAGGAGTTCTTTAGGGGTTCCAACAGTCCCTTTTGATCCAAGGTTCACAAGTTTATTGCCCTTGTACTGAAACTGCTCATTTCTGTTGATGGGATTTCCTGATGGATTCCTTGGCATATTTCTGAAGGGTGGTGGTTGGAATCCCTTTCTCCGCTGGTTGAACTTTTCTTGCTGCTCATTCTTCCAGACTTTTGAGAAGTCATTCCTTTGGTTATACTGTTCAAAACATATTTTGGCCTTCCTTAGCACTTCATCTAAGGTCTTTGGGTTATCGAACTCGATTTAGTCTTTGTAAGACTGTGGCAGACAGCTTAAGAATCGTTGAACCTTCACTTTTTCTTCCTTAATGTAAGGCATGAACCGTAGCAAATCTTGGAATTTATTGATGAGGTCTTCCATAGTCATTTGGCCGAGTTTCAATTCATAAAAATCTTTTGTCTTTCTCTCATAATAGTTCCCCTTCCGCAAGGCAGATTGGGGGTTGCAGAAAGTAATTAAATTCTTTATGACTTTCCCTTCCGCAGTTCTGCTTCTGCAGTGTGGATTGCGGATTGCAGAAAACTTAAGTTCTTTACAAAATTACCATTCGCCTTTCCGCTTCTGCAATGCGGATTGCGGATTGCGAAAACACTTAAGTTCTTTACAAATATACCTTACACCTTTTCGCTTCCACACTATGGATTGCGGATTGCGGAAACACTTAAGTTCTTTACAAAATTACAATCTCCTTTTCCGCTTCCGCAATGCGGATTGCAGAAGATACATAAACTCTTCACAAAAATCCTTCCGCAAGTCCGCCTTCGAAATGTGGATTTGCGGATTGCGGAAGTACTTAGTTTTCTCAAGAAAGATTAAGCTTCTGCAGACCTTTTGGCCCAAGATTTACACTTAGCTTTTTTGTATTCTCTTGGGTAAAACAGAGGGTTGTCATCCTTAGATAGTCTCACTACCTTAGGCAGTGTTCGTCACTTGGGACAAGTTCAGACTTAGGGATTTAAGGGGGGTTACAGTAGTCAGTTTTCTAAAGGAACTCCAGCATACTCAGCAACAATACTTTCTTTCCACAAGTTCCATTACTCATTTAAGGATTACAAGTACGGTACAGGGACACTAAGCTGGAAACAATTTAAATCTAGTACAAGTATTAACCACCCTACAGGGGATCCCTTACATCTGGGTATTAACAGTGAAGTTATAAAGCATTCAAGTATACTCTTTGTAGAAAACAATGTTACTCTGATAGAATCATACGCCCAAATGCAAACCCCAGTCATTCGAGATAGAGCATGCGCTAACTATCCCATAAGCAACATTTTCATCTAGAAACCTAAGAACTGGTACTTATCATTTCCTTAGCATTAAAAACACACATTTACACATATACAGATATACCCTAAGATCAATAATCTGCAAAGATTTAAAACATTTGAAGGAACCTAATTTGTACAACGAGCCGAATGAAGAAGGAACAACCACGTTCCACCCAACCGTAGATTAGTACCATTTTACTTCTTGTCCTCAATCACCCCTGAGCTAAACTATGCATGCCAATAGTGCTGATAGCCAACCACAGGTTCAGTTTCCCAGTGAGAAATCGCTTGCCTAACACAGAGTGCTCACACAACAAGTATCTCTCTCAGCTTTCCTAACAGAGAGTGCTCACATAGCAAGTATTCATCCCTTTTTCTAGCATACTTATCAGCGTCCTATCTCCTCCCATATGCTTCATTTTTATAGTTTTAGTTTTTGCCTAGGTCTTTTGTAGCTAATGGCCAATTCCTCATGGAATTGCTGCCACCCACTACACACCTGATTCGTCAGGGTGTGTCCAGCACCATACTGGCATTCTCACGCATGGTGTAACCTCCCTGAGGTTGACTCTTCAGGTCCCCCACTCTCACATACATAGTTTCATCATTCAACATGGTTGTCCACGTCATTCACGATTTTATTAAAAGCATAATGGTTCAGTTACATATGTCGTCCGAGGACCTATTGGCGGATTCTAGAACCGACCAATTTTATTCAAAAATAAAACAGTAATTCAAAATATTACAAATAATGTCTATCTGTAGGGGGATGTTACATTGGAGCATTTCTTACCTTGGATGCATGCAGGATCATATGGGTACAGTATCTCACCTCCAGTTTGGGTACTTTGACTTGGTCAACTTAGTTGACCAAGCCAAACACAATTCCCAAGGCAGTACTCAAAAATTAACATTGCTTATATCTGTTTCATACATGCCCAGGACCAATACTGTGGTTTTAGTTTTGAGAGTTTGGCCCCAGATCTCCCGATTAGTGATTATTATCACTTTATTATTGGCCAAATGATCAAATTTTATTACAAATGGCAGTGATTTTGGTTCTCCTAGAGCATTGCAGTGTTCCAAGGGGTATGAGTAGTCACTTATACCATTCTCCTATGTCTCCAGATCATCCATAACAATCAATTGCCCCAGTTCTCAACCTGGACAGAGTTATGATGATTTTTATCAATTTTAGAGGATGTACCACCAGAAAATGGACTAAGGAATTCACTGAAAAAATTGATTTGGCCTGTTAGGTCAAGGGAATGACTTGGAAACTTGTCAGATGATGTAGTTTGGCTCCTGGGATAGTTCTTCAGCAGTTTCAGTCAGCATTTTTGGTCGGATTATTTTATTTTTAGCTCAGACAGTGAGGACGTCCCCCAAGGGGTGCCCCTTATCTTGGCTAGATGATCTATGTGTGGTTATATCTTATGATATGAGGTTGTAATGGGGCCTAGGGTGAAGTAAGCCCCTAGTGAGCCCCTTTTTGATGTATTATCATGATCACATCTTATGTTATTGTTATCACATATATAGTAGTCGGGCTACCATATTGTATTTTTCAGACACAGTACATTTTTCAGCCAGATCTCTTACATATGAGATGCTGAGATGAGCATTTCTGATGGATCATTTTTGTATTAGTGGACTATTGTACTCTCCCATGCCAGGACTGAGTCTCAGGACACTCAGATTTGAGGACCGATATAGCCATTTATATTATTTCAGAGCAGTAGTGGTTGCCCAGTGTTATATCAATACTTTCTCATTGGATATATGGTGTTTCAGATAGATTATATTGCATGGATATGACTCAGTATTTTATATGGTGTTATGGTTATTATTGCTCTTATATTGATTCTTGTGACATATATTGACTTGTGGTATTATGATCTGGCGGTCATATTTATATGGACTTGGTTGTATATTATACTACAATGTATTGATGTCCTTACTCTGGCTTTGAAGTTCTTGATCTATACTCATTGGTTTTACCCTCCTTAGGGAGAATAGAGGTAGTCGTTCCCACCATTGTTTTGGCTTGCTAGTGATTGGCTCCATCATTTCATTGTCTTCATCCATCCATTACCTTCCAGTTTAATTTTCAACCCGACTGACTTCTTGACTTGTGGCATGGAGGACCTTTTTCCCCGCTAGAACCTTTGTTGGACAAACCTCCCTATTTACATTGTGTCTCGGCTCTGAGTTGGTGACAAAACTTGCCTTTGGTAAGTTGGATAGTATGCCTAAATCATTCCGGTCGATTGTCCCGATGATTAGCACTGTGCAGAATTCCCCCTAGTCACTTAAGATGTTGTTAGCTAAAACTGAAAGCTCATGTACTACTTTTATTGAAATATTAAATATGCACCCATGGAAAATGAAAATTATAAAACTGTGTTTCTTAACATATGTAAAAAGGGCAAGAGCAATGAAATGCTAAAATACTCCTTGAAGAGTATAAGAAAAGGTCCAAAAAGCAATGGTTAAAAAATGTTATATCAAAGAATTGCTGATCTTCTTAAAAATAAATATGGCCCGGATGAAAGCTATGATTAGTTGTGCTTTTGAGCACTAGTGAAGTCCCAAAGGGTTCATATAGGCCAAAAAGGCCACAAAATAAAATGTGATCCTAATGAAATTGGATCAAGATTGATGTAGACATGATGCCTAAGTTGAATAAGCACTCTTTAAACAACTCATCCATTTGTGAGGCACTGCCATTCCTTGTGTTGTTGTTTGTCCAAACTGGCTATAGTGAGTTCTCCCTTTCCTTGTCCAAAGTGTCATAATGTTGAGTAGGAGGTCATCCTTTGCTTTAGCCTTGTCATTTCCACCTTTCACCCTTCACTAGCAAAATGACTACAGCTATGAAGTGAGTATAGTCTTGAAAGTCTAAGTCTAAGTAATAATAAATAAAGCCTGATATTTATAAGTATTTGTTGATGTACCACCAGTGAAATGAATGCTACTTGTTGATTTTGTTACGTGAATGAGTTGTAGAGCATGGTTTAAACTCTTAACACTTGCAGCAGATTGATCTATTCTGAGTTATTATTAGTGTCTGATTATTCACAAATGGTTATATTGTTTATTGGTTATGATTGAAAATCAAACAGAGACCTATGAGGGGTATGAGTATACACCTTTGATGGATTGGGACTCTCTGAGTCCAATGAGACAGTTTAGTTCCAGTTTCGGGCACTTACAGATGTGATCGGGCTTATTCTGCTTTTCTGATGCAATTTTTCTTCATAGATTGATTTGTTTGAGCAGGGAGATGTTTCGATTGGATCTCCCAGGGCGTTGTATGGGCATAGGGGGATGCAGCCACTTGTTTGTACCATTGTATCCCCATCCCAGAGAGCTTGGAGGGCTCAATTTGACAACGCTGGCACCCTAGGAGGCTGGTTTGGCAGGATTGCGTTTCTCGAGGCAGATTAAAAAATGATCAAATGGCTATTGAAGAAATCGATTTGGGCTACTGAGGCAAAAAAATGGCATGGGGTGAGTCACAATGATGAGAGTGATGTCTTTCACACCTTCTCCAGCAATTTCAGCATTTGATGAGGCCCACACCTATTTTTGGGCATTTTTTATTTATTTTCTGGAGGTCTTTGGAAGACCCACGATTTCCTCAAGGAGGCACAAAAGTCAAAATTTTAAATTGTTATATTATTTATTGTGCCATGGGGACACCCAAAGGGAGTTACTCAACCATTGATTAGAACATTGTATTTTTTAATCTTAGCCACTCGTTTTGAAAGTGGTTAGGATTTGGTTATGATTGAGGTTCTCTCATTTCTATTTAAAGGAGAGAGCTTCTCATTTGTAAAGGGTCTTTATCTCTTGAATTTGAATAATAGAAAGATTTTTTCTGTGGAAATTTTTCTGGATTTGCTTTGCATCTGATGTGCTCAAATGGTGATTAGCTTGTCTTCAGCTTACTAGCATCGTGGAAATTGTCGTGAGATCTATTTTTTTTTCGTGGCTATCATTGTTTTGTCTACAGGAGGGCATTTTGGCTGGAAAGTTTTTGTAGGGGGACCTCTACTCGCTCGGTTCTCTTCATCTTGGATCAAGGGGTTTTCATTAGTTTCATTGCGATCTATGATTACTTCATTTTACTGTCTTGTAGCATTCAGTTTCTTTATTTTGTATGTGCAAATCTGATATGGTTGACGTTTGCTCATGCAGGGTAGGGGGCGCTTTGATGGCTTGGAGCTTGCATATGCCATAGAAATCATGGGAATCTTCTAGGATTGATCGAGATAGCTAGGATTGTTACTGTTACAGACTTCTACAAGCTTATTTAGGTAAGATCCATAGGTAAGTTCTTCTTTTCTGATCTTATTCCATTGTACCTTGCTGAAATTTAACTATTTTTCTGAAAACTCCTAAACCATAAAAACCTAAAAAATCAAATAATCAGGGAACTGTCCAATCTTTTGCCAAACCAGTTTTGGGTTTCATAGATCGGGCCTCCCCCTAACTAAATCAACTGGAACGTTGGTCAAATTCCTCATAGATTGACCTAGATCTGATTTTTTAGTAGAAAACTGCATAACCCCCCGCTGAAAAAATTGACCTGCTAGGGTTTTGAGTTTTTTCTGATTTCTGACTTCACGGATGGATAGATCGAGTCTTGGGCAGTCCAAATCAACCCAACGCTGTCAAGAGGCTCAATAGTTTGTCCTAGATCTGAAAAATTGACTGAAACAGCCTTAGCGCCCGCACTGAAAATTGGCCTTTTCCGAAAGTAGGTTTTTTTGAAATCTAACATGATAGGCTGATAGATCAGGTCCCAAGCATCCCAGAACACCCTCAACGCTGTGCTAATTCATCCTAGTTTGCCCTAGATCTAAAAAAATCAGTTTTCAGCCTCTTAGCCCCATCATCAGATTTTGACTTTTCTAGATCTGATTTTCCTGCTGTTTTCCTGATTTGGGCTTGTAGATCAGGTCTCCCTGATCTCTTCTCATCCTCANCGATACCCCCTAAATCTTCAGATTTGTCTTCCTAAGCCCTAGCGCTAGCTATCTACTGAGCTAGATTTCCTGTACCTTGGTTTTTTTCTAGACGAATTGCTTTTTGGTTTCGTAGATCAAGGTGTTTCCCAAGTGCGTTTCCTGAAACATTGTCTTACTTCTGACTCCATTGCCCAATGCATACAAGGCACTGATCTCCTAGCTAGCACTAGCCCCATCTTGACCTCATTCTTACTCTTTTTACCAACACCTACTGATACTTCAAGTCATCTATCCTTCACTAATTTTGTCCCCTTGGTACTAGGCAGTCCCGACTCTGTTCTTGCTCACCCTGTCACAGTTACGTTTTCCAAGACAGTGGTCATCTCCACCAGTTGCTAGTGTACCTAAACCCTAGAGCTAGGGTTCCCATTTACCTTGCACCTTAAGTACCCTGAAGCCCCATCTGATCTTCTTCTGGTGTCTAGGTCCGATCTCTCTTGTCGGGAGCAAATCCGGGTCTCCCCCATTGTTGTCTTGGACTAAGATAACATAAATTGAAGGTTGCCTTGATTGGCATGACAACCATCTATTTGGAAGTCTTGGCAATCATGGTTCCACCCCTTAGTTGCTTGCCCCTCTAACATCCATCCTGGATCCACCTCACACAAGAAACTACAAGGCAGGTGATAACAGTTATATTATATTTTGACTTAGACAAGGTGTGATTAGGAAAAAGTGCACCCCCCTTGATCTAGTCAATGTGATCCATGTGTTGATCCTTGTATAGTTTATCTCCATCATTGATGATGTTATAATCTCAACCGATGGATGCAAAAGTGAGTTAGGGTTTACATCTCTCAAAAGCTATATAAAGAGAAGACCATCCCCATTGTAAATGATGAGCTCTGGCACCGGAATATTGGATAAAGAGATTTTCTCTTTATACCTTCTTTTCTTTGGTTACTATTTTAACTTGCAAATCGAATTAGATCTATCATTTTAAAAGTTAAAATCACAATTAGATCTAGTTCCTTTGGCAACATAAATAGATGCTAGCTATTCTATAAAGAAATTTCATATGCAAGCTAGATCTATTATATAGATTCTTTTGTTTCTTAGTTGCTTTCTTGTTAAGATCTGAAGGCTAGGATAAAAGTTTCATTTTCTGATATTTGAAAAGTTAAATTTTGCAAGATAAGAGTGCCTTCTATTGGCTGCCCTAAAACTGAGCCAAGATCCACAAAAGGACTTGTCCTTTTCTGTTATTTTGTTAGTTCTCTAAACTAGTTTGGCTTAGAATTTTTCTAAGATTTTTCGGAGATAGTTCGAAGACTCTCTTAAAGAGTCTTTGAGCATATTTTGTATTTGATTGCTTGCTGATTTTTTGCAGGTATAACAAAAAGGAGAAGGAAACTCAAGTCGTTTTGCGGGAAAAAGAACCATTAAGAGCTCAACGAAGTTCCCCTTTCACCAAAAGTTTTTTTTTTTCTGTTGTTGTAAGCCTTTGGATCTCGATTTGTTGACCAAAGTGCATTCTTTCATCATTAGTAAATAAGGTTTAGAGTAGACTCACCACAGCCCACTCCTCATCCCCCCTGGGTAGATCTGCGTCGGTGCACCATTTTGTGATTTGTGAGTTTTAGCTAGTTTATTTTGTTTTTTTCTGTTTATGCTTTATTTTGGTGATTAAAGTAAAAGAAATACTTACCCCACGCTCTCCCGAGTATCCAAAAAAGGGGAAAATGTGTCGTGGTAGAATTTAATTAGAAAATATTTCCTTTTGTTTATGCAGTATTTAAAATAAACCCCCTTGCTCTCCCAAGTACGGATCATGGATAAGCGCTTGCTCAAGCACTGAACCTGGAAAGAGATTCTTGGGATTTACATTTTCTAATCAGACAAATTTCGTTCAAAAAATCTTTAAAACCAACAAAGCCCTCATCCTCATATGCTCTACTTCCACCGCAGCTTAGTCTGATCAGTTAGTTGTCTCAAAAAAGGATTTGGGTGACTAGTAATTAGTTTCATCTTTTAATAAATCTCCTGAACAATGAAAATCCAACATCGCGTTTTGCTTCGTGTGGGGAAATTGTGCACAGGAAGTGGGAACAACTAAAAAGTGACCGCGGGGCCCCGTTAGGCTACATCCTTGTTGGTGTAGTGTTGAACATCCCCCCGTGACTCCATTCAGCCCACATTTCCTCGTGTGCTAACACCCTTCGTGAGTCTTGACATGTTCCCTGTACCTTCGTGGTATATCGGGAACCCCCCTCCTTGACATATTCCCTGTACTTTCGTGGTATATCGAGAATCCCCCTCCTTGCTAATAATCCAGATAACTACCACATTAATAAAACCGACTGAGAAATTTACCCACTCCCTTAATTACTCATCTAAGAATCTAAAATTTACCAACCGAGACACTACAATACTTTCACTAACACTACACTAGCAACCCACATTGGCAAAGCACTTTCTTCACTTTGGCACTGATCTATTCTGTTATTTTTTGCATAAGTTAATTCCACAGTGTGTCTTGAATATTGTGTGTCTATTTGACTAGGGGTTGCTAAAGTAATTTTACTTGCAGTAATTGGTGGGTAATATTTAAATTCATTCCATTTTAAAACTCCTAGAAAATCTATGTTTCCTACATTCATAGTTAGAAACAGCCTTAGATTTAATTTTTAGAGGGTCCACCCTCCTCGGCTTCGCTAGGAGTTGGATAGGACAGAGGAGTTGAGTATCAGATGACAGCAATTGGCTCGAGGTTTCCCCCAAGTTTGCACCTAGTGGCTTGAAGATTTCTGCCACGTTACCCAAGGTGCGAATTAGGTAGCAACAAGTACAATGAAAGGTTTGTGACACCGAGGCTTTCACGGATAGAGGGAGTCGATTATGAGGAGACATTGGCACCAGTGGCCAGATATACTTCCATCAAATCAGTGAGTTCTATTGTAGTAGAGATGGGTTGGAGCATGGAGGATAGATTAGATGGATATGAAGACCGCATTTCTAAATGGGTTTGTTGAGGAGGTGTACATTGAACAGCCTCAAGGCTTTGAGCAAGGGGATGGAGTCAGATTGACAGGTTATATAGAATTAGATTGGGCTGGCAGCATAGTGGACAGAAAGAGCTCCTCAAAGTGTTGCTTGAGCTTGGGTTCAGCAGTAGTGTTGTGGTTCAGTCGAAAGCAAAAGTCAGTGGCATTGAGCTCAACAAGGACAGAGTATATGGCAACCAGTCAAAAAAGTTGTGAGGCCATTTGGCTTAGCAAGCTACTCGTGCAATTATTTGGTCAAAGGTTGTAGTCGACCATCATTCACGGTGATAATCAAAGTTGCATCAAACTCTCCAAGAATCCAATCTTTCATGATAGATCAAAGCACACAGAGATCAAGTATCACTTAATCCGAGATTATGTTTAGAGGGGAGCTATGAAGTTTCAATACATACCTACAAAAGAGAAAACTACAAACTTTCTTACAAAGGCTTTGGCAAAGGGGAAGTTTGTCTTCTTCAGATATAAGCTTGGAGTGGTGCAGAACATTTTCCGCGTTAAGAGGGAGTGTTGGTTTTTAGCGTAACTGAGGACAAGTGCTTTGAATGGCTTCATTGTTGGAAGCATGTGGAGATGTATGAGCTTTACCTTTTCTACTTTTCATGTAAAAGTGACTTTTATTGACTTACGATGAAAAAGTTAATTAATTAACATTTATAGTGAAAGTGAAATTAGGGTTTTGGAACCCTAAAAGTCATCAATAAATTATAAAAGAGAGTCAGAGGGTAAAAGTTCAGTTGATCAACACATTCCCTCATTCATAGATTGTTTGAGAGGGAGCGACTTCTTGAGCAATTAAAGAGCAAAGACCAGGGGCGCACTTTAGTAGTCGAGAGGGCAATGAGTAGCTAAGGGCACACTTCTTTAGTCGTGAGGACAGAAGAAGCAGGGGCACAATTCTTCCAGTGATTGAGAGGCGGCGCATTTCCCTAGGTAGTCATTCGGGGTTGATGCCATCAAAAATTTCAAAGCAGAGGCAGAGGGCGCACTTTTCCCAAGTCGGTAGTTGTGAAACACGTGTGAGCAGGGGCGCACTTCCTATAGCATAACAGCTATAGCTAATGAGTAGTGTGGATTTGGCCTTGATATTTAGCACACTGCCTTAGGCTTCAACTTACTCTATCTCTGAAATATCTGTCGTAATCATTTCAATTTCTCTGGCACAATTCTAAGGAAAGCCCTAGTTTGCTAGATTTTTTGCATTAAGGTTTCAAGGGTAAAAAATATTGTGTTTATGGCTCTGGGATGAGTTTCTTGTTCCACTGCGTATTATCAGTTATTTGAGCTTATGTATTGTTGTTCATAAAATTAATCTAAGTATTTAGTTTGCATGCATATAAGCTGTAAGTAGTAATTAGATTATAAGCTCTAAATAAAATTAACAAAGAAGAACACATATAAACTGTTATCACATATACATTCTGCAGTGGGGCTACCATGATGCAGCATACAAACTCGTCTCTTTTTCTGTTCCGGGTTATTTTTCACATGGGGTATTAGCATGGATCTTACAACTTTAGTTATTCTAGAGCATTGTTAATCGGATTTTCCTTGCCAGGGCTGAGATTCAGGGGTCCATTGAGATGCTTTTGGTGATGATCTAGTTCATTGTAGCAGAGCAGCAAATCAGAGTTGGTACACACAGTTATAGTAGGGTTTATCAGTGGGATACAGGTATATTTGGTGAGATCAGGTATACACTTCCTTGGTTTGATTTTGCTCTATGATGTATGTCAAATACCTATGCTTATCATGTTAGGATGATTATAGTGACCTATGCTTATATATATTGTTGCTTCAACTTGTGTTATGACTAATCAAGGGATTCGCTGTGAAGATTGTTGCTCATGCCATGCTTGTACAAATTATAAACCTTGGTGCTAGGTAGGTTCCATGTCACTTGTCCCCATAGATCCAATTCATCCACCTTCGATTCTATTCCATGACTTAGATTGATTGAGACTTGTGAGATTGGAGATCCTTTCACCATTGTGACCCCTATGTATGATAGACTCCATGTTGCTATGTGTCTCTGGCTATGAAGTATGTGGCTTGGCCAGTGTGGTTAGGTTCACAGGGTAGTTCTCCTTTAGTCCTCAAAGCAAGTGATCCAACATAACAGTGTCGCTAAACACTAAAGCATCGGAACGCATAAAAGTGATATCTAAAGGATGCAAAAAGTATAAATGTTTAAAAAGTAGTCAGTGTTCAAGAGTTTGAGCACTCATTCCTTGTATAATGTAAGGCTCGACCTGCCCTCCATAGGAGCGGCAGGGAGAAAAAAATTCGTCGGGGCTATGGACTGCTCGTTGGCAGCGAGTCTAGGCCTTAGTCATTTACTGGAGCTCAAAAGGCTTTCCAGGGCACCTGCTCTTGTAGGTTGGCTACTATCTTGTGAAATGTAAAGTGATTTGAAAAGGTTAATGGTCAAAAGATGAGCATTCACTCCTTGTATAGTGTTCGGCTCATGTACCCCCAAAGGGCATCAAGGTGAGACTAGCTTGCAAAGGCTAGGTCATTGTCAGTACTGGAGCCCAGAAGGCTTCTAGGGCACCTGCCTTTGAAGGTTGACCTATGTTGCAAATAAAGTGCAAAGGAAAACATGTTAGAGTCTAAGGGAAGCATATCCAAGTACTTTATCCATCAGTGAGACACTCCCATCCCCTATTGCTATCTGTCATACACATGTCACCTTGGTTAAGTGTATCATTCATCATTCGGATAGATCACCAAGTCAAAGTCATTTAAAAGTCATTACCCTTTGCCTTAACATTGTTCTTCCATCCTCACCCATCTGTAGCACATTGTTTACTCTTTGTAAGTATGGCATGGACAAGCAGATTTCCAGAAAAGTTCCAAGACTCTTCAAAAGCACAAGTATATCTGGCTATTATTATTATTATTATTTGTCACCGTGATTATGAATAACTGATTCAAGCTTGGTTTAGATATACATTATTGGAGCATTTCTTACCATGTATGTTTACAGGATCATATTGATACAACTTCTCACCTTCAGTTTGGGTACTTTGACCTGATCAACCCAGTTTGACCAAGTCAAACACGGTTCCCAAGGCAATGACTCAAAATACAACTTGGTCTATATTTGATCCAGACATGCCCAGGACCAATACTACGATTTTCGTTTTGAGAGTTTGACCCCGGTTCTCTTGATAAGTGATTAATATCACTTAATCATTGGCCAAATGATCAAATTTTATTCCAGATGGCAGTATGATTGGTTCTCCTAGAGCAGAGCAGTGTTCTAGGGGGTATGAGTAGTCACTTATGCCATTCTTTTATGTCTCCAGATCATCCAAAATAGTCAGGTTGCCCCAGTTTGCACCCTGGAGATAGTTATGGGGGATTTATCATTTTCCAAAGATTGTACCAGCAAAAATGAACAAGAGAAATCACTGAAAAACTCGATTTGGCCTCCTCGGTCCCAAAAATGGCTTGGAATTTTGACAGATGATGTGTCTCAGCATACCGAACATTCCTCCAACAGTTTTCAGTCAGCAACTGTTCGGATTATCTTTATCTTGGCTCAGCTAATGAGGAAAGCACCCAAAGGGGCGCCCCCTCTACTTGGCTAATGGTGTATTGTATTGCTATATCATATGATTTCAAATTGTAAAGGGGCCTAGGGTGAATTAAGCCCCTAGTGACCCCCTCCTATCTATTATCTTATGTTATATTGTGACTTTCCCCTAGGATAGGCATCCTTGAGTAAAGTGTGCCGACTCTTTGACTTAGTCTCTTTATCAATGTAGTGATCTATGTATTGTTGATCTCCACCGTTGAGAGAGAGAGAGGGCGTTTTGTGGGGGAACTCACCATCATCCAGGCTTTAGGGTGTCCGAATCAGGGAGTATTTCTATCTTTCTGATTTCTTACTTCCTATCTTTTCCTTATTCTGCAGATCTCATTTGTTTGCTTTATCATTTGCTTCTCAATGATCTGGCAGGTTGAAGGAGGCACTAGGGTGACTGGCTGTGGCTCAACTACATCAAAGATCTTCTCCGAAAATACTCACTTGAATGGGAAAGTGGCATTCTTCATCATTTCTGAAGTCATCTACAAGATCCAGGTACGTCTCGTAGGTAATTTCTTCTTCTTTTATTTTCTGCATGCATTGCCCATCACTTCCATAATTATTAAACCCTCATTTCTTACATCTGCAAGTTCTGGTTTGTGACGAGCTATAAAACTTAAAACCCACTTTGGAATAAACATAAAACCCCTAAGTTTAAATTTTCATCACAATCGGACTCCATTTGCCCATCGAAAGAACTGGCCTGCTACTTAGGGAAAACGCCCCTCCTTCGAAGAAGTGGGTATCTCCAAAACCGTAAACTGGGTATTGTTGGTTTTGCTTTCATTTGCCTAATCCTACATCCAACAATCATTTTGAGTGTCCAATTTCATAAAATCTCACCCTTTTGCCCTAGATCCCAATTTTCTGCATAAAACCCTAGGGTAAAATTGGGGCTTTTCACCTGGATACTTGGAATCTCTTAGTAATCGAACTAAACTCTAATTAACCATTATACTAAGAGATCCCACCAAGTTTCGCTCGGTCATCTATTCATTTTCCTTGTTTTTAGGGTTTCTTGGTCATAGGGACACCCCCTAGGCTCTTTGTTTTCATTGGGTCTAAAGTGCCAGTATCCTTGACTGGTGTCACATCTAAGTTCTTTCAAAGGTTTTCGATATCGTAAGTTGCGACTTTAGTTGCCTTTCCTCTGTCGTCCTGAATAGGATCATCTCACGGGACAACTACAAGATTTGTGATAACATAAACCAACTCCAATAAAATAATGCTAAATACAATGTCAAAGGGAGCGCTCTCTATGGAATGTAATTATTCGGATTCCTTCTTGGAATGCTAAAAATAATGCTAAACACGTCCCTTAGAGCTAGCGTACTTCCTCCAAAATGTGCTTTGACCTTGATTTCATAGAATTTATGACAAACTCATCCTCCAAAATGACATCAAGGATGGTGCACCCTCAAAATATGGGCAAGGGATGGAGCACTCTTCAAGATATGCAATAAGCCATTAATGGGGCATTAAAACCTACAACACTCCTCAACCTCTCCAACATTTATCTATATGATGTTGCAATGCCACCAAATATGTGACTATGCCTCAAGATGTGTGAGATGCATCCTCAATAAACAAATATGCATGAAACTATGCCTATAAGAACTCCAAAACATGGAGACCTGCCACATGTGACACCGCACATCAAAATAAGTACTGATACCTCAAAAGGTGATCCTCAATGTGAGAGTACACATACCTAAGGCCTCAAACCAAATCATCCATGAACGATCTACTAATATGATCTACTAAGCAATATAGCTAATTGGTACATGTTGTCACATATATAGTAGCTGGGCTACTTTTGTTCCTGAGCAGTACTGAGCAGTTCTTTGAGCCAATCCTTTAATATGAGATTAGTAAATGATGAGCTAGCAGTTGACGATCTCTTACTTTCAACAGATCCAAAGTGTCCAGATTGACCAGTCCTATGCCATGACTGAGCCTTAGAGATTGATATAGTGCCTATGTGTAGCAACAGCAATTGTCCTAGGGATTTTCAGACTTGATTTCAGATCCAGCGCAGGTATATGACCCAGGTGATATTATGGTTTGTGCTTATGGACTTTGATGTTGCTCTGTTACCTATTTTAGCAGTGAGACTCGGTTGATATGGATTATATGTTGGCAATATTTTATATTGGTTTACTTGAAATCTAAAGTATAAATGATCCAGTGGTTTTGACCAAGAAATTCTTTTGTATACTCATTGACCTTCTCCTACTACTAGTATGAATTGTCTTTTCTCCACAGGGACATAACTTGCTAGTTTTGACATCACCTCCATTCTCTCCATCCATCCGTTGCCTTCCCATTTTCATTGACTATCTTGAGTCCTGACTTGTAATTTGACTAGTGACGTCTAGGGTTTCCCCCACCTTCACCTCTATGTTGGAATAGGTCTCAATGTATAAAATTGTGCCCCAATGTTGGTTTATGTGATTTTTGTCACATGGAATGTCTACCTCTAGGTCTTGAAAACAAGTAGTCCTACCAAAGAAAGTGACTTTAGATAATATGGCATCAGAGCTTAAAGTTATTCTAAATGAATGCCCTGCCAACAAAATAAAAGTGTATTTAGACACTACTGGAAATGAAAAATAAAACTATCCAGTGGCCAAGAGATGAGCACTCATCCATTGTACGGTCTAAGGTTCCTGTATCCCCATAGGGTATCAGGGAGGCAAGCCTTAGTCATTTTCTGGAAGCCCAAAAGGCTTTCCAGTGCACCTGCTCTTGGAGGTTGGCAAGTTATAAATGAAAAATAAAGTTGATGGCTAGAGGATAAGCACTCATTATTTGTATAATGTATGGATCATCTGTCCCCACAAGGCAGCAGGGAGAGACTAGCCCAAGAAGGTCATGTATTTGTCATTATCTGGAAACCCAGAAGGCTTACCAAGGCACCTGCCTTTAGAGGTCAACTAGTGAAACAAATGTTGAGCAATTTAAGTCTTAAAAAGGTTGCTTGTCTAGAGTCGAGTGGATTTTTCTCATCATTCCAGCCATTTGTGAGACACTGCCATGCCCTAATGTTCACCTAGTCCAACTTATTTGTTGGGTGGATCCCCTTGTCCTTTAGCCCAGATGCTTACAATGTTGAGTTATCAGGTCATCCCTTGGCCTTACCTATTGTTTATGATCCCTTCACCCTTGACTAGCAAAAAGGTTAAATCTGTAAATGAGTATACACTGGAGGTTCTTATTTTGAAGCAACAAATCATTGTGATTTGGATTGTTATATATGTATTGTGCTTATACTTGCCAACAAAATCTAATTGTACTAGTGTCACTATTACAATAGATAATTGAGCATGCATGTCCATTTGTACTTGGGTCATCATTTGATCAGTTTTGACTTGGCCAACCTAGTCTTGGCTAGGCTATGAGCAGGATCCAGGATGTGTTATAGATGGATGTTGATGGTTGATGATATTTATGGTCTAGAGGTGTCCATTACACATACTCATACTTCAGATAGTGATTTGTTATGATGGCTTGTATTATTTTCATGATTATCAGCATTTACAGGCTTTATTATTATTATTGTTTTGACATTGATGGGGCCTCTGATGTACCTTTGTGATGGACATATGGTGTATGAGTACTCATTTCTAGTTGATTTGGACATTCTAAGTCCATTGGTGCAGCCGGTTTTCAGTTTCAGGCAGTTACAGGATAGATATGGGTCTCTTGGCCTTCTTGCAGTAGATTTGCCTAGGGAAAATGAAAATAAAACACAATGAGAAAAAAATTAAGTTCTCCTAGGGCGCTAAAAGGATTCTTGAGGTGCATCCAGTCGCTTGCACCATACTACCATGGTCCCAGATCCATCTATGTAGTTATTTGACAATAGTTTTTGGTCCCCGGTGAGATATGGGTTGTTTTATGTTCCCAAGGCAATATTTTCATAATAAAAAATGGCTAATAAGGAAAACGATTTGGGTAATTGAGGCAAAAGATTGGCATGGAATTGGTCTGACGCACAGTCTTTGGGTCACCATCATCATCCGGCATCATCTTCACTTCACTCTAGGTCCACACATCCTTGATTTATGCACTTTGAGGGTATTTTGATGTATTTTGAGGGAGATCCCCTAGTGATTTTTATCACTCTATATTATTAGCCACCACACCTTATTATTGTGCCATGGGCCCATGCTAGGGAAGGATAACATAACCTCCTAGCCCCACCATGTGCTACTTAGTGGTCTTTAATCATATTTTATGTGGTGTGACCCTCATCGGGCATTTCTAGTGATGCGCCCCCTTATATCTTTGAGTTAATCCATGTGATATGTATCCGGCTAATCTTAGTTGTAGATTAGGATGATCTTATCTTATGATCTTGTCCATTGATCTTTTTGGATCTAGGTATTATGTACTTGAGAGATCTATATATTGAGATGCTCTCTCATTTGTAAAGGGACTTTCGGCTCCCAAAAAACTCTTGGATTAATAAAATATTTTGAAGAAATTCTTGGAAGCTTTGTCGAATGTCTTGTACGGAGATTGGAAAGTCTTGTTCTCTCTAGCATTCTTGCGGATCTATGCATTTTTTATATTTTTGCAGGTTGCAATCCATGTGGTGAAGGAAGCGTTTGGGTAGGGGCAATATAGTGACTTAGCTCCATATCGTCCTCTCAAATAGCCATTGGTTCAGGGAGTATCTTTATTGTGTCTTACGGCCATCTTGATGTTCTTTGATTCGTCTTTCTTCATCATTTCATCCATTCTTCGGTAAATCGATTCACATAGCATATCTCTTTTGCAGGAGGAGGGAGCACTTCGCATCTAGGAGGAGGTAGCGATTTCACTTGGAGAGGCATAGAAAACGCTCATAATTGATCGAAAAGACAAGATCATCATCATACAAAGTTAGTAGCAAGTATTCTAGGTACGTCTGCATATATTTTATTTTTCTGGGCTTTGATATGATTGTCACAACCAAACCCTCTTTTCTTAAAACCCTAGTTTCGTAGATCTGATAGATCATCATCATACAAGGTTAGTAGCAAGTATTTCCAGGTGCGTCTGCTTATATTTTATTGTTCTGGGCTTTGATCTGAATGTCACAACCAAACCCTCTTTCCTTAAAACCCTAGTTTCGTAGATCTGATAGATCTGGTGAGTTTCTAATGACAACCATCTAAACCAACTTGGAGATTAATGAATAAACCCTAGATCTCAAGTTTCACAAAAATCGGACTCCATTTTCCTTGGGATCTAGCACTAGACACTCTAGGTGGGGGCGCCCTTCTTAGGTGGGTGGCTATTTCTTCAGATCTGTCAGATGGATATGCTGGGACCTGCCTCAGAATCATAGATATAATCTTCAAGCACCCCCATCTAGTCATCTCATGCCCTGATCTACTCTTTTGGGTCCACTTATGCAAAAACCCTAGGTGGGTCCCTTTAGGGTTTCCTTTCATTTAGCTAGATCTCCCTAGATCTACTTCCTTAATTAACTTGTGGTACAATCTCATTCAAGTTGAGTTATTTCCTATCTTTACTAAGCCTCCCCAACTTGGCCCTAATTTCCATACCACTTTAATTCGATAGATCTAGACTTATCCAGTCATTACCTCTCCTCTCTTATACATTGTCAAACCCTAGGAGTGTCTTGAGTAGGTGCGCTAGCCTCTTAAGCTAGTAGGGTCTTCCCCTTGGTCTTTCTTCAGATTGATCTAAAGTGATAAGAGCTCATCCAGTGTGACAACTGCCCTTTATCCATAGTGGACGAGGCCCTTGCGGTATCACCGGTTAGCTACCTCAGCTCTATCGTCTTGGATGGTACACTTTTAGTGGGTAGCTAGAAATTGTGTGATAACAGTACCAAGAACAAGCATGCATCCATCCTAGTGAGATGTGGACATGGGGTCCACCTGCTTCCTTGCCACCTTGGTCTTGAATCCGGTTTGTCCTCTAGTTCAAGGTTGTCGTTGTGTTATTCGGATATTTCCATACAATGCTTTTGGTCCATGTTTTTCCATACCAGTTGCCTCTTTCATTCCTTGTTTGTTAATGCTCCGAGCCTTGCTTTGATGATTGTTGTTCTCACGATGTTGTGGGTGTCTAAAGACTACAACCTTACCTATTGGTTCTTCTTTCTTTGACTCTTGAACATGTATTTTCCTTGGGTTCATGTATCTCCTTAGCTTCTTCCAGTTTGTCTCCTTCCTAGGGATTTTTTTCCATGTGCTTCTATAGCCTTTTCTTCTTCCAATTCAACCTCAGACTCTGCATCTACCATGTTTGTAGGTACTTAAACTATTTTACCTGCAAGGTCTTCTTCATGTGCCCTCTTAGGCCCTTCTTGTTTAGTAATAGAAATATCTTGCAATGTAATTGTTGTTGAAAATGTAACTTCGGAATATATTATTTTTTATATTATTATTGTATTTTATCGTACCTCCGTCGGAGATGTTTTTCCTCTGTTCATGGATGTTATTATTGTACTTGGTCATCCTAGAATATCGAGGTAAAACCTCCGTTATAAATCGGGGAAATAGTTCCCAGAAGAAATATTGTTAAATGAATTTTGAGTCTCCCAAGAGGGAGGTCGGCCTTGTTAGTTTAGGAAGTAAGCCCAGTTAGGGTTTTGGGTCAGTCACATGTAAAGTATAAATAGGGAGGCGCCCTCCCTCATTTGGACACACAACACACAAGCAAGTTCGCTAAAGACAGAAAAAGACAAGGGCGCTAGTGAAGAAGAGGAAGAAGTTGTTGAAGACATCTTATCTTTGGGTATTCTAACTTGGTTTGACATTGTACTAAGTGACAAAACTATTCTGAAAAAGTTGCAGGGTTTTCTCCTTTATGGTTTCCCCGAGGAAAATCTTTGTGTACTTGTGTATTGTTGTGTTTGTCTATACTTCAGTTTAAAAATCTAACATAATTGAATTAAAGTGCAAACTCGAACATGGGGTCAAAGCCACCATAAAAGAAGGCATTGTGAGGCTGCGGAAACTAGGGCTTCCTAGTTCTAACACTTTTCTCCATAATCTTTCCGAAAAAGAGGGTTAGGCTAACTTGCCTCAAGGAGGCGCATCTTTTGGTGGAGAAAGATTCTCGTTTGGAGGATTTTCAATTTTGACCTAATCACTACTGCCAAAAGAAACTAGAGCATCAGATTTTTGGAGCTTCCGTCCAGAATTTGGAAAAAGACCTCACTAGACACTCGCCTCAAGGAGGCGCATCTTTCTATTGAGGCAGAATCTCATGATTCCAAGTTTGGAAAATTAGGGTTTCTCTATGTAACCCTGGGTCAACTAGCTCCAGAATCAGCTTGGGAATCTCAAATTTGTAAGATCTATTCCATTGTTATTTCCATTTGAGGTGCTCATATCAAAAAGGCGAATCACACCAAGGTCGAGGATAATCTTGAAGGAGCAGATAACTTTCGAGCATTGAAGTATAGAATCTCTCTTATCCTAGAAGAGAATGACTTGGACAAGTATGTCAATGAGGAGGTTCCAGAACCAGAGGCAAAAGAGGAAAAGGATAACCACAAGAAGATCATGATATGAGCCAAACAGATTACTGCAGAATTCATCAATAATCACCTCATCCCTCATGTATCATCCTTGAAGACTCCTAAGAAGATGTTTGATGCTTTGACCTAGCTATATTAAGGAAAGGAAATCAACCGAAAGATGACCTTAAGGAATCAACTCAAGAATGTGAACATACACACTCAGATCAAGGAGCAACTAGAGGCCCTTGAAGAAAATGTTGAAGAAGGAGAGATCATGATGACTACCTTGAATGGTCTCCTAAGGTCATGGGACTAATTCATTCAAGGGATATGCGCCAGAAAGAAGCTAATCAAGTTCAGTAGATTGTGGGAGGAATGTACTTGAGAAGAAGTTCAATTAGTATCAGGAGAAGAAAAGATGGGAGCAAGTGATGATCAAGCTCTATCAACTCAGGAAAAGAAGAATGAACGCAAGAGGGAGGATCACTCTCACAGAAGACCCAAGAAATTCCAAAAGAATCATAGATAAATGATAAGATTTCACATTCTTAGCTAGATATCATTAATGTTTAATCCAAATTCACAACAGTAACATATGCAGAATCACTGAAAGAAGCACAAGCACAAGATAGACACAGATTTATCCTGGGAAACCCTCAAGGGGAAGAAAAACCAACAAAACTTTCTCTATATAGATGTATAAGATAAAACCCCAAAACAGGTGATCCTCCTCCTTGCTGGTATGTCTCTCTTTCTCTCTCTCATATGTGCTATACACAAGTGAGTGTGTGTGTTCAAATGAGGAACACAGCTCCTCTATTTATACTGTTTTTGTCACTTGACTTTTAACCTAACAAGTCAGTCCCACTAAACTGACTAGACCGACTTCACATAGGAAGACTCAAAACAGTATTATATTATATTCATTAGGGTACTATTGACCCGACTTACAATGGAGGTTACACCTCATGACTCTATGAAGACCAAATACAATAGTAACATCCTGACTGAGGAATAAGACATCTCCCTTGGGGTATATCAGTAAAATACATTTAGAATATTCTTCGAAGTTACAATATTTCAACACTCCCCCTTAATGAGAAGGGTGTTCTACTGACAACAACATCATCAACTATAAGAATAACGAGAGAGAGAATCTTCAGCAGTATCAAGGTAATACATCTATACGTCATAGGAAGTTTTCAACAATCATCAACAACTGGAACAGTTACTAGAATATCTTCAATATGTTCAGTACTGGAACATCATCTTCTACAGCACCGAGTCTTCATCTTTTGCAGCACTCAATCACTTGATCCTTTGTAGCAACACTTCGACCTTCCAATCCCTTGTAGCAACAATTCGATCTTCTTATTCTTTTGCAGCAGCACTTCGATCTTCTCAATCATTTGCAGTAGCACTTCCTGTTAGGATTTATAATCCTCCCCTGTCCAAACGGGTCTATTAGATTATATTTGCCTAACTTAGGAGTCATTTACTTATTATTGAGTCCACTAGTACCATTGGGTCCACTTGGGCTAATGGGGCCACATGTACCAGTCACTAGAGTGTGGGGAACACAGATAGAGGCTAACTGCAACTGACTGCACCTTCATGCATCAGTTTATGCGCCTCCTAGACCAATCCCTACAATTTAGGAGCCACTGGGAGTGTCAGCACCAACCTCCTTCAGTTGTTGGTAGTTGGTAACTAGTTAAGCTAAGTCATGTTTCAGTTACATTCAGTTAGATGTCCTCCAGTTCAGTTAGCGCCAGTCTTGCATGGGTGCATGTGGGAAGGTGCCTATTCTCACCTACTTCTCACCTACCACATCAATTAGACTAGTTTAACTGATTATAACTGATTAAGAGACTAAAATAGACAACTGGAGTTAGCTAGTTAGCTTTGATAGTGACTTAGACACTTCTAGTTAGCCATGCAGTCAGATTGAGTTGGTAGATTCGAATCATATCCACGTGATTTGAATTCTCCTTTATGTAACACTATTGTATACTGTTGGGATTAATGAAGTTTATATTGTAATTATACTGTGAAATTTGTCTTGTTCAGTGTGTATTATTCATTCCTTTACACTGCATAATAATACAATCTAATTGCACTCATTGCTTGAAGATCAATGGCACAATAATTCAAACATGGTATCAAAGCCTCCTCAGGCAAGCAGCAAGTCTGTCCATTCTCCATTGTACACCAGAAGCAGTTGGGTTTCCACATAAGTCCCACAAAGTGTGCATTGCTAACTCTGGATTCATTCAGAGAAATCTCTGCGAGCGTGACGGACCCTGATAAAGTGTACATGTCGAGATGGAAGGCTTGATTCTGACATAGTGCGAATTGTTTGCAGTGTTTTCTTATAGGTGCTACGTAGCTTGATTGAAGAAATTGACTGATTTGAAGGAGAATTGATGGATTCTCAAGCTTTCTTACCCCGCATACTAAAACCCTTCAACTATGTTGATTGGACGGCAGATATGCAGGTCTCCTTGCGCAAGCTTGGCCTATACAAGATGACCATGGGCCGAGAGACAGAACCACATCATCTTGCTGAGAAAAACAAGTTCTTGAACCAATTGGATGAAGCCTTTGGCTTTGTAATGTCCTCTTCCAATTAGGCCTTGAGGCCCAAAACCGCTAACCTATGTGATTCCTATGGGTTTGAGCGGTTACTGACAGCTAGGGAATCAGCTAAGGACTAATGCCATCCATAGAAGATCTAGGGCATCATCATTAGGTCAAAAAGGGCCACCGGGGCCAAAGGCCACCTTCGTGCATGCCATCCAAGCATTATTTAATGATGCATGCACTCTTTAAGTCTCCATCCGCATGCATGCAAGTCAACGGCAAATTAGAAGATAAAGTGACCTAATTAGGTCAAAGATTAGGGTTTTCACAGTTGAATGTTATAAATAGAGGATAAAGCGAAAGGAGACTTCACTTTTGATTATGATTATTTTGGGAGCTCTTGGATAGCAGCACAGCGTGCCGCACAACAGTTGGGGTTGGAGACGAAGTCTTCAGCTAACGAGATTTCGGCAGTGAAACATCTGTCCTAGTCTTATTCCGGGTAAGCCATACAAGTTCACCACTTGTTCTTCATTCATTCATAAGTTATCCAGTATATGGTATAGATCGTTGCAGGGACACGTGTGCAGCCGTAAGGGGGGGTTTTCAGCCAAAAAGCCCTAATCAGTTGCTGGGCCTTCAGATCTCAGCTTAACTCCGAAACTCAGGCACCATTCTCATCATCAGCATCATACTCCGGTACCCGGTGATTATCAGATCCGTCCGTGCTCATCCGGAGCAGTTATCAGCAGTTTCGGGATCCCAGGGGCGTGAGCAGCTGTCTTTCTGGAGCAAGTCGCTATTCTGCCTAGAGGTCTCAGAAATCACGCATGTACCAGGCATTCTCTCCGGCACGGGAAAGCTATCAATCCTGCAAATCGGCAGCTTCATCGGACACCTCCTTCACTAAAAGCGTCACCCTTTTCTGACTGGGGTTCTTGCTGCTGGGGGTTCACCAGAAGCAGAAGAGATCTGCCCATCTTCGATCCAGTCCTCGGTACTTGCATACTTTCTCTGAAGCAGTTTAGCCGGTTTATCAGTGGTAAGTGTTCATTCTATCTCACAAACCCTAACCCTAATTTTTCCTATAAAATAGGGATTTTGCATGGCAGTTTGCATGCCTAGTTGTATCAGCATATTTGCTTAGAAATAGAAAATATCGGGATTTGGGATATTTCAGGCTTCCTTTGTGCTCACATCTCCAAGGATCTCCTCTTTCATCTTGAGGGATTGAAGACTCCCAAAGAAGCTTGGGAGAAACTCAAATTCTTGTTTGGCAAGCAAGATGAGCTTCCGGGACACATTCTGGCAAATGACCTCATATCATTGCATCCCTGCAGTTTCGAGACCATCCATCAATGTTTTACAAAATTCAAGTCTCTTGCACTACAATGTAAGTAGTGTGGAATACAGAGGAAGGATGAGCAACCTGTGCTCTCAATGCTCAACAAACTTGCTTCCGAGTATTCTGTCTTCGTCTCTACCTTCCATTCCATCAGAGCTTCCATCCCTAATTGGAAGATGCCTTCACTTGACAGTTTTGCCGAGTCTTTAATACAGGAGCAGGACAAATTGGTCCAAATGGGAGTCCTCCAAACTTCCAAGAACCAAGCTCTTCTAATGTCGGACTCTACCAATGCGCAAGCTAAAGGGAAGCACAAGCGGAAGGAGCCTACGGTATCTAATTCGAAACCAAAAGAGAGTCAGAAGTCTTCCGAAGGAGCTTCGAGCTCCAAGAAGAAGAAAAAGTTTGAAAAGACTAAGTGTCCTTATTGTATGAGGGGTTTTCATCCTGAAAATCAGTGCATGAAGAAGCAGGTCGACTAGCTGTCTACCCTCCTTGAACAGAACAACATTGCTCTTCCACATGGAGCAAAGAAGTCTGATGCTGGACCACAGGCAAGAGATCATGAGAGATGCCATGCCTTTAAGGCAGGCCTTACTTAATCGAAAGCTTACTTAATTGATTCTGGAGCATCCAACCACATGGTTGCTTCCAAGGAATCCTTCTCCACTCTTACTCTATCAGAAGGACCTAGCATTCACATGGGAGATGACTCCCAAATTCCAGCAGCAGGAAAAGGTCTAGTTAAAATCCAACATGGTGAGTTCAAAAATGTTCTTTATGTTCCCTCCCTTGCAGCTAATTTGTTGTCTGTTTATCAGAAGACCCATACAGGCTCTCCCAAGAGAGTTACATTCGACTCTGACTCAGTCTAAATCACAGAAAAAAGCTATTGGAAAGCTCATAGCGAAAGGTATTGCTAATCATGCCACTAAGGCTTATGAGTTCTCACATTTTTTGCCTGTCTCAACTCCTACAGCTCTATTAACTCATGCTAACAACACAAGTAAGATATGGCATGAGAGATTTGGGCATCTCAATTTCAAATATCTCCAGCAACTCCACAATGATAAAATGGTTGAAGGTTTGCCTCTCATCCAAACTTCCGAAGGGGTATGTCTTGGTTGCTTGGTAGGTATGCATCCAGAGAAGAGGTATGAAATTGGGAAGGCACATAGGGCTGCCTCTATACTTGATTTGATACATAGTGATATGGCAGGACCAATGGCCATAATATCAATTAATGGTTGCAGGTATTTCCTTACTTTTATTGATGATTGTTCTAGGTTCTGCTAGATATATTTCATGAAACATAACTCATAAGTTTTTTGGAGTTTTTAAAGTTTTTAAAGCTATGATTGAGAATAGTTTCTGCACAAAAGAACCACGCTGCTGCATAGTGCTTCAAATTGCAGCGGAGTTTTCGCAAGTTATTTTATAAGGAGGAAGTTTCTTTTCATCTAAAAATAGCTTGTATTTTCCTGTTCCTGCTTATTTTGAGGGGGCGGGGGGGGGGGGTCCCATGAGGTTTTCCCTTATTTCCCCAATTTATTAAGCAGCGTTTTTTAATTCTTTTAGATTGTATATGGGTGACTTTTGTCCTTGTTGCCAGGGCCCGCAGTTGTCCAAGTTAGAATTAAGGGGGGGTTTTAGGATTTATAATCCTCCCTTGTCCAAACCAGTCTATTAGATTATATTTGCTTAGCTTAGGAGTCATTCAGTTATTATTGGGTCCACTAGTACCATTGGGTCCACTTAAGCTAATGGGGCCACATGTATCAGTCACTAGAGTGTGGGGAACACAGATAGAGGTTAACTACAACTAACTGCACCTTCATGCATCAGTTTATGTGCCTCCTAGACCAATCCCTACAATTTAGGAGCCACTGGGAGTGTCGGCACCAACCTCCTTCAGTTGTTGGTAGTTGGTAACTAGTTAAGCTAAGTTATGCTTTAGTTACAATCAGTTAGATGTCCTCCAGTTCAGTTAGCGCCAATCTTGCATGGCTGCATGTGGGAAGGCGCCTATTCTCACCTACTTCACCTACCACATCAGTTAGACTATTTTAACTGATTATAACTAATTAAGAGACTGAATTAGACAACTGGAGTTAGTTAGTTAGCTCCGACAGTGACTTAGACACTTCTAGTTAGCCATGCAGTCAGATTGAGTTGGTAGATTCGAATCATATCCACATGATTCGAATTCTCCTTTATGTAACACTATTGTATACTATTGGGATTAATGAAGTTTATACTATAATTATACTAAGCAATACTTATTTGTTCCCTGTGAAATTTGTCTTGTTCAGTGTGTATTATTCATTCCTTTACATTGCATAATAATACAATCTAATTACACTCATTGCCTGAAGATCAGTGGCAGAATAATTCAAACACTTCGAACTTCTCGATCCTTTGCAGCAGCACTTCGATCTTCTCGATCCTTTGCAGCAACACTTCGATCTTCTCGATCCTTTGCCGCAACACTACCAGTAGTACACATGATCTCTTTGTAGGATGATCAATCCCTATCACTTTAGGACATAGATCCAAGGATGATGCAATCCTCATCAGCCTACTCTCCCTTAACAAGGAGGGTCCATAGCATCGACCAGCTGGATCGTCCGCAAATGATTGCGTGACCACATCGTCTACCACTAAATGTAGATCTCGTCTGCAAATGAATGCAGGACGTATCGTCCGCAACTGAATGCAGGACTCATCGTAGACAATCCTCAGCCTACTAGAGCTAGGACCACTCCCAAGCGAGTGTTATTTTCTACGGTACCTACAAGTGAATGTAGGAACACTCTCCATGCGAAAGTATCGTCTACAACTGAATGCAGATCTCATCCGTAGCTGAGTGCAAGACTTATTGTAGACCATCCTTAGCTTGTTAAAGCTAGAACCACTCCTAAGCGAGTGTTACAGAAGAAGGTTCAGTATTAAGAAGATGATTCAGTATTCACATACTGATGTGGCAAAAGATGATTCACTATCCACATACTGATATCCCAAAAGATGATTTTGTATTCATATACTGACGTGACAGAAGATTATTCAGTATTCACATACTGATGCTACAGAAGATGATTCAGATGATTCAGTATCCACATACTGATATTCCAGAAGATGATCTAGAAGATGATTCAGCACGTACAGAAGATGATTCATTATTTACATACTGAGATTGCAGAAGATGATCCAACTGATATCGATGATGGAGATGTATGATGATGTTCCAAATCCTCCTATGACATATAGAGATTCACCAGTCAGTTGTACAGTTGTGGTAGCAGTTGCTACTTTCGTTGAATACCTTCCTAGTTAAGAGGGAGTGTTAACGTATTGTAACTTCAGAAGATATTCCTGATGTATTGATTGTGTTCCTCCTTCAGGAGATGAGTTTGGCCTTGTAAGAGTCATTGAAAGAATCAATGTAAACCTCCGGATGTAAGTCGAGTCAATAGTACCCAAGTGTCAATATCATAAATGTTATTTTTGGTGTCTTGCTAAACAAGTCGGCCCTGTTAGGTTATAGGTCAAGTCAACTGAAGAATATAAATAGGGGGGCACTCCCATTCATTTGTACACATCTTACACTCAAGTATTTCGTTGGAGAGAGAGAAAAAAAGAGTCTACTGTGAAAGATGAGCAACTATTCTTGTTGCTGGAGTTTTAGACTGTACTTGGTCGAATTCTATACTGAGGAAGTTTTGCAAGGTTTCCTCCCTTGTGGTTTCCCCGAGGAAAATCTTTGTGTTCTCTTGTGTTGTTGTACTCGTCTTTCTTTCAGTGATCCTTTGCTTATGGTTATGATATTATGATGCTAAATGTTTTAGATCTTGTATAACCATTAAAAATCTAACATGGTAGCAGAGCCACCCTGAAAGAAGTCTTTGTGTAGCCAAAACACTGCTACCGCTACAGCTACTGAAGATTAGAGTTTCATGATTGAAAACCCTAGAAGACAAAAACTAGTCATGTTGGGACTTTCGCTATAACTCGAGATAGGAGAAGGCTCGAGAGCTGAAACTTTGATAGGCCAAAGATAAAATGTTGATGTACCTTGTGTAAAAGTTTCAGCCTCAGATTCAATATAATATAGGAGATATGATTCCTCCAACTCAGGGTTCTAGCCTCTCCGAAAATTCAGCCTTAAACAGGTGACCTTGGGAGAATCACTATATTTCGCACTAGGAAGGTCCAAATAAAATTTCGCAAGATGTTGCAGATAGGGCATGGACTGTAGTTTATGTGGTAAAAGTCACAAACCCCGAAGGTGAAACAGTGACACGTGGAAGTCCATACAAGTCCGTTATGTTGAACAGTCCTGAAATAAGTCACCTTGGGAAACTTCGCATAAGTCCCACCTGGTGAATCCAATCCTGCTCTAACCTTTGGGGTTGGAAAGAAGACAGACCAGTCTACCTCAGGACAAAGTTTCGGACCTTGAACAACAGAAAATTCGAAGCTATAGTAGAAACAAAATCAATCAATTCTGTAGAAGAAGCTGGAGAAAAACGAGGGCTTCCTGTTTCGGGCACTTCCCTCCACCAATCAATTGAAGGAGGACCATCAAACTTGCCCTTGGAGGGCGCATCTTTCTATTTAAGAAGTTTCTCATTTTGTGGACTTTCAATTTTTGACCTAACACTGTTGCCATAGAAAACTAGGGCATTAGATATTTTGCAGTTATGTCCACAGTTTTGGGAAAATAAGTATGTTGCCCAACTTGCCTTGAGGAGGCGCATCTTTCTATCCAATCAGATCTAAAAGATACCTAAGTTGACAATTTAGGGTTTCTCTGTCAAACCCTAGGTCCACTAGAAGCAGTCTTCCAAAAGATCCTTCAAACAAGCATCAAGTTGAAGCAATCTCACTAGTAAGTTATGTCCTCTCTATTTCCATTTGAGGTTCTCATTCTTATCATGATGACAAACAGTACCAATCTTGAGGACAAGCTTGGAAGAGTCGAGAACTCCTAAGCATGGAATTATAGAGTGCTTCTCATACTTGAAGAAGTATGACATGGAGAACTATGTCAAAGAAGAAGCCGCAGATCCTGACAAAGATAAGTCGAAGTAAAGCAAAAGAAGGACCTGGTCAAAACAAAGATGAGTATTTATGTCTCCATTGGATCTCACATGTATCATTCTTGAAGACTCCCAAAGATATGTTCGATGCAATGATTAGCTTGTACAAAGATGACCTTGAGAACTCAACTCAAGGATGTGAAGGTGCAATGTCAGAAAACATTCAGTGTTACTTCACAAGGAGATCTCAGCTCAAGGAGCAATTAGAATCTGTTGAAGACAATGTCAAAGAAGCAGAAGCATAAATTATAATTTTGAATGGTCTTCCAAGTTCAGTCAAGAGAGTTGTTCTAGTAGGAAGATCACATATGGAGGAATGCACATAAGAAAAAGATTAATTAATGGCAAAAGAAGAAGAGATGGCAATCAATCCCTAACAACTCATGCCAAGCAGAAAAAGAACAAGAAGGAAGAACATTCCCGCCAAGAATAGAAGGACATCTCACAACACAATAGTTCAGTTGTGATGAGAAAGGACACTTTGTGAAAGAATGTCCCAAGAAAGAAGAATGGAAGGATGATATGATCTAGAAGCACCAGTCGATCATACAGAATGATGTTTGGATATGTGTTCAATACATGAAGGGAAGTTTTATGAAGTAGATCTACAAGATCAAGTATACAGCAGATCGAAGTATCAAAAGATTCAAAGTGAGGTTCGCGATTTCTATCAGAAAGAGAGATCGATTATGGTAAGACACTGCTCTAGGGGCTAGACACACCTCTTCAGTAGGCAGTTGGTGTAATCAAAGTAGAAGAACAGATCGAGCAAACCTATATGGTTTGAGACTCTCTACAGAGAACCACCTATGCACAAAAGTATTTGTACAAAGCTTAGTAGGAACCCATGGGATAGAACATACAATTACATGAGGAGCTTAAGGATCAACTAGAGTGATGATCCCAACCTTTATTATAAGGTTGAAGATAGAGGCCTACAAAGGATGACAAGCTCATAGATGGGTACAAGAGAAACTTTGCAAGAAAGTTTGAGATGAAGGATCTTGATATCTAGTGACCTTGACGGGTGACATAGATGGATACAAAGAAGATTAGTAGCAAAGGAGGCTACCTGTCACTCCAATGTCCTGATGCAGAGAAAGGATGGTTCTCCACCTCAGAGGGAGTGACTACGGTAGATCTCAAAGTTCAAGAATCTTGACATGAATCTTGGGATTAGAGGTATGATGAAATCCAGATGACATTTTACTTATCCAAGTAAAATATGCAGAGAAAATGGTGTGGTACCTAAAGGGTACTACATAGATATGATGACTTTGATTGAATTGGTAGTGTTACAAACAAAGATCACTCCAACATATTGCAAAAATTTGAGTGTTTCTCTCAGTGCAGCGAAGGATGAATATATTGCAGCTAAGAAGAAAGCCAGTAAAGATTCCTCAAGTAATGAGGAATATGATTCAGAAGAATTATACCAATGAAAATGAAGATTATTCTCTTATCCATTTCATCATTGGATAAGAAGGGATGCACTGGTAGGACACATAGACACAGTTCTATGTGATCTGTGGTGTCAGAAGACTTGCTCAGTATTTCCGATCATGCGCAAGATAGGAACAGGCCCTCAGAATCAAATGATGAAGTTGAACACATTGGCAAAGACTCCAGTAATCCAAGAAGACAGAGATCAAGATGCAATCTACCAAACAAACAAAAGATAAGTATTTGAATTGTCATTTCCTATATATCTAGTTGTTCAAGATGTGTACATAGATATGTTTCTAGATTCAGGAAATGTATTATGCATATTAGAATATTTGTAGTTTACTACTAATATGCAGGTGATGGGTAAGTGGCTTATGTTGTTGTACAACATTCCTTTGTTACTTATATGAAACCTCCTTGCAGACATAATGTCTTGGCAAGATGGAAGGCATCTAGAAAGTTACCATGTGTATACGAGATGTAGATGATTGTTGCATTAGCGGAAATAGTTGCATGATTATATGACATATATCTTTATGCATAAGAATTTGTCATTATGAATATGTTACGAAATATTTCGAATCATACAACTATATTTGACTTGTAGGAAGGATTGTATGAAATCACCTACAAGAGAAGAAATGATGAAGTTGCGGATTTACGATACAGTTGCGGATAACAATGATGCAGTTACAGATGCACAAAAGAAGAATGATGCAAGTTGTGAATGCCCTAGATCCTTTTAAATCCTCATAGCTAGATGCTAGTTTTCCTCGAATACATTTATATATGTGATGTCATGTTGTATTGGTTATCCATTTTTGAGTCCTTGATTGGACAACTATGATGTTTCATGATATAGTATTGACTTTGATGTATCATTTTACATTTGGCATGACTACATGATGATGATGATATATCAACACTTTCTCCATATTTATATTCCAATGGGTTTATCGGATGTTATTGTTGTTTTAAATGTTTAAAATTCTGAAAAAAATGATTGTATTTTGTATTTTTTAATGTTTGCCGACTTTTCCCGATTTTTTTGCCGATGTTGCCAAGAAGTTGTATTCGAGACCCTTGCCGACTTTTTGCCGATGCCGACTTTTTCAACATTGCTCAATATATCTTGGCTTTCTTCTTGTGTTTTAAACTTTTACATTTCCATCAATCACATATGCTTAAAAACATTTTTTTTTCTTGCCTTAGGTTCAAAGTTCAAAGTATCAAGCTTCATTTTGTCCATATACAAGATGTTGAAGGCTTTGGATCCATTTTGGGAGTGGCGCACACATGTTGACCAACTCAATCGGCAAATTCTCACTTGCAATCTATGTGGGAAGAGAATGACAGGTGGGATAAGTAGGTTGAAATACCACCTTGCACAACTAGCAGTGCATGATGTGGGTCCTTACAACCATACAACCCCAAAACTCATTGCTAAGGCCACAAAAGCAATTAAGGGCACTAGGCTAAGGAAACAATACAAGGAGGCCGTGAGGAAACAAATTGCTTCAAGATCTGAGTCTGCAGCGGGAGTGGGGGCTAGTGGGACTAGTCCAGATATCGATACCCACTCCACACTGCAGTCCAAATTGCCTTTCATTGTATCTTCAAGATGCAATCCTGGTGGACAACCGTCTATAAGGTCCATGGTGAAAGTAAAGGAAAAAGCAGACGCACACAAACTTATTGGTCGATGCTTGCTATGGAGTGCTATTCCATTTAACTTTGCAAAGAACCCATTTTATGTGTCCATGTCTTAGGCGACTACTATAGTTGGACCAGGGTTTAAGCCCCCTAGTTATGAGGAGTTGAGAGGGCCAATCCTTTAGGATGAAAAGGCTGATTGCACTCACAGATTGGAGGAGCTTCAAAGATCATGGGACTTAACAGGATGCAGTGTGATGCCAGATGGTTGGACCGATATGAGGGGTAGGACACTTCTCAACTTCTTGGTTCATTGCTCCAGGGGGACTATGTTCATGAGATCTATGGATGCATCTGCACATGTCAAAGATGTGGCTTGTTGGATGAGTTCATCCAAGATATTGGGCCGCAGCATGTTGTCCAAGTGATAACGAATAACGTTGCAAACTATGTGGCTGTTGGCAGGATGCTCATGGCAAGGTATCCTACACTATTCTAGACTCCTTGTGCCGCCCATTGCCTTGATTCGATCTTCGAGGATTTAGGCAAGATTGATTGGATCAAGGATACTATTGATTCAACGCAGAGCATCACAAAATTCATATACAACCATGCAGCGGTGCTTTGCTTGATGAGAAAGTTCACAGGTGACAAAGGGTTGGTGCGTCCTGCAATCACACGTTTTGCCATTAGCTTTATTTCTCTTCAATCACTCTTGAATTCTATGTGGGACTTGCAGGTGATGTTCTTTTCATTTAGCACTAGACCAAAGGGGCAAGCCACATTCAAGCTAGTTGCATATGATGAGAGTTTTTGGGGTGCGGTGAAGGAGGTGTGCATCATCACCGAACCTTTGGTAACGGTTCTTCGCTTGGTTGATGGAGAGAAGCCCGCAATGGGATACCTATATGAGGCCATGGATAGGGCCAAAGAATCCATCCGTGCTTATTATGAGGACAAGGGAGATCAGGGGCAGGAGAGACGACATATGATATGGGTGGTGATTGATGCGCAATGGAACCACACACTCCATCGCCCCATTCATGCTGCAGGGCTATCCCTCAACCCTGCGTTTGCTTACTCCTATGGCTTTAGATTTGATGGAGAGGTTATGTCTGGATTCTATGAGTGTGTCCAGAGGATGGTACCTGGTGCAGCTAAGAGTACACAGCTTTCACAAGAGTTGGAAATGTATAGGAGAGACACAGGATTATTTGGATTTGATATAGCAATAAATGACAGGACCAACCTGATGCCAAGTAAGCTTCACCTAGTTTCAAACTTTCAACTTTCTGAAGAAATTTGATAAACAAACACAAAATATCTTATTGGACTTTAATCAAACACTTGACTGCAAATCTGATTCATAACTTGTATGAACTAAAAATTCATAAGATGAATTTATCTAATAGTTTGAAGTATAAACACCAATGCACTCAACTTCAATCTGAAGATAAATGTGACAACACAGAAATTTAGGGCCAAGCCTAGGGCAAAACCTCACCAAAGGAAAACCCAAAGAAAGAATTTTATTTATGAGAGAAATTAGAAATTCAATAACTTAGAATTTCTTCAGCATCAAAATAATTTCAAAAACCCTCTTCTATAAATCTGCATTGAAGAATGTGACAAAAAAAATACACACAGTCAACCCACACGTGCGAACTGTACACAGCAGCTTTCTCGAGATTCGTGCCAAGTACGGACTATACAGAATCTGCCCAGCATTAAATGCAGAAATTTCGTCTCGAAATTCGTGCCTGCAATTTGCCTCGATTTCTGTGCATGTACGGTTTGCAATAATGACTATACGGATTCTCGCTGTACGGTCCAATGGATTGCAGATGTCTTGGGAATCGTGGCTTCAGTTTGATGATCAGTCTCTCTCATAAATCAGAAATTTATTTCTTTTTCTCTCTCGTCTTCTTATTCTTCTGATGTGTTGTCTCTCTTTTCCCTAGACATTCTTTTATACTATATCTCACACAAACTAAGCCTAACTAACTCAACCAACTTAATCAAAGGATGAAATTAGCTTTATCTGAGGGCTCTCATTTAATGCACATATTGACTTTATTAAATACATTAAATGCACTTTTTGGGTCCCGCAACTTAAAGTCACTTTAAGTTTATAAAGTACAAAAAGTCACTTTAATAGTATAAAACACACTTTACATTAAAAAAGTTCAATAGGAAAAATACAATTTATGTACCCCCCATATGACATCAAAAACCATGGGGAAGGACCAACTGAGTTATAAAAAACTAACACTTTCAAGTTTAAAATTTTATTTTCTCTTTCTAATTTTTTGTTTTAAATTTTATTTTCATTTATCGAGTTTATTTTATTCATAATTTCATTGTAGATACCTGGTGGGAGAACTATGGTGGTTGTGTACCTATTCTACAGAGGCTCGCCATTCGAGTGCTCAGACAGACATGTAGTTCTTCTGGTTGCGAGCGCAATTGGAGAGTATTTGAAAAAGTACACTCCAAAAATCGCAACAGGTTAGAGAATTTCAAATTCATTATATAATATAAATTATTAAATTCTAATTTATGGATTTATGCCACTTTACCTTCTAATTTATGCATTATAATTTATAAATTATGAATTTAATATTTAATATTTATGATCCTCCTCCAAGTTGGATACTCAGCGCCTTAATGAATTGGTCTATGTCCACTACAATCTCAGGTTGTGGGTGAAGCAGTATGAGAGAAAAGTTGATGCGACGGCTATTTCATTGGATGAGATTGACACCAGTGCTGCATGGAGGGCAGAGTGTGAGGAGCTTGTTATAAAGGTAGCCCTTATAGGCTAGAGGATGATCATGATACTGATAGTGATCATGGTGATAATCATACAGAGGCTTTGGATGAGCATGTTCCAGTTCCAAAGGATTTTCACACCGATTCTAGGAGTGTGCCACTGTCAAAGCTAGAGAGAGATAGACCCGGTGATACCACAGGAACTAGTACTGGTAAAGGAGCAGGACTACCTCCTCGACCTTCTCATTTTTCGGGACATCAGTTTCAGCCATCTTCTCCAGTTTCTAGAGGACATCATTTTGCAAGGTCTTCTTCTAGAGGACGTCAGAGTCCAGTACGAGGCCCACAAGCCTCAAGGGCATCTACTTCTAATTCTAGAGGAAAGGCCATTTGCACAGCGATTACCTTTGCCCGTAAAAGGGGTAGAGGGAATCGATAGTTTATTTACTTTATTTCATTGTAGATGACTTGTGAGTCATGATGATGATCATGAGATACATTTGTTATATTTTTTATGACTCGAGATTCAGGGACATTCATCCATTTTTTATGTGTGATGTATCTCTAGACATCTTATATATCTTATATATCGGTTTTCTTTCCATATTCATGTGGCAATGTGTTTATTTGATGTTATTGTTGCTTTAGATGTTTAAATAAAAAATTAAAATGAATATTTTTGTATTTTTTAAGTTTGTCGATTGTTTCCCGATGTTTGTCGATATTTTGCCAAGATATCCCGAAATGATGTTTCTTGGACCCTACCAATTTTTTCAGCGCGCCAATGTTTGCAACACTCTGCTTTAAACCAATCCAATGCCGATCCAACTCCCAGTTGAATCTGAGAGGACCCTTGACAAATTCCAAGTTTGAGTCTAATTGTTTACACATTGCTACAAACAACTTGAACATAGGCATAAGGGTTTCAGAATACAAGTATCCTTTATCAATGGGTTGACAATAAGTACCTTGTTTATGTTGAGCCATTTAGCAAAAACACATTGGCTTAACAAATAAAAGATAATAATTAAAGTTCGAAGTTATTGGCTAAATCCAACAAATAACCAATAGAATTGTCAAATAAACAAAGGAAAAACACATCTTTTTGGTGCTCATATAACTTCACAGGTTTCAATATCGTACAAATCCAATGCTATCTATTGGATTTGTCCCAAAGAATTGAACTTCCATGAAGAACGGAAAAGGGTTAAAAGCAAACTCATTTTTACCTAAAGGGAGATTATCTAAGGAGGAATTTGTATATGTCTAAAAGAGGTCATTTCAATATTAGTTTTCTCTGAATATCTAGAATTTTGTCTAATAAAAAGTAATGTTTTGTTAGACACCCTAAGAAAACCCATAGTTAAAGGATAGTAATCGCATAAATTTCCTCATGAATTCAAAGAAGCTAAATTGGGAAAAAATTCGACTGTAAAAACTAACCAACCTGGATATGATTCTCTTGTAGAAGATTCTGCCGGACTTCAAGACATCTGGCCAGCAATCACAGGTCCATTCTCAATTGAAGAAAAATAAAGAGTCAAGATCATGCAAAATACTATATAGTAGCATACAAAGATGGAACACCTATTGAAAAGATCAGGAAAGACAACATAGTTCTAGAAATGTTATTGATCCAAGAGGAATAACATATGATATTCTAAATAAGACATCTAATAATTTAAATTTTAAACAAAGCTTGCCTCTTTAAAAGTTCCTGTGACTCATTCAAGTTTCCAAGTGCTTGAATGGTCATTGCCAATTGCTCTGCAACAGCTACAGTATTCAATGAATCCCAACCCTATATGAAAAAATCAAAAACACCAAAAAGTTGTATACCTTGTTTGCACTCAGAAACATCAAGCAAATGCCTTTGTTCAATTTATAAAATAAAATATTAATATACAGGGAATTACTCAACATCAAGGAATGACATTAACAAAAAGAAAGAGCTACACACACCTAATTCTAGGCATGAATTACTGTAAGGACTGAGGATGAGAGGGTGCGGGTATGTGGAGGTTAGGTTTTTGTAGTTGAATGACCCAAATCAAGTAGACTTCTCTACTAAATTGTTCGAGGGGCAGTGAATATGGGTCTCCATGGGATCGTCGAATAGGTCTTCAGTTGTTTCTCTAGGAAATCTAGGTCTATGTTCACCAAAGTCCATTTATTATGCCTCATGGACTTTGGCTTTGGGATAAAATGTGGGTGTGTTGGTGATGGTACAGTTTCCTTGTGGATGGGAGAGCTCTCATCATTGTACACTTCCATTGTTGGCAGATCCAGATGGGGTATCATTGGTTGAAGCCTCATGATGTCAGATGGGCTCACTTGTTGAAGTAAAGACTACCTTTACTGCATCAGGCTCACCGTTATACCCCCAATCCTTTTATTCATCTGAGATTCTCAGTGTTGAGTTCTAGTGTTGAGTTCTAGTGTTAAGTTGGGTGGAGACAATCCTCCTGTTTAGCAATTAGAGTATTTTAATGGTGGCTTGCATAAGGCTTGTTCTGACCCTGAAATTGTTCAAGAATTGAGGGAGTCAACATGCAGTATTGGTTTAACTTTGGTGGGGATTAATCCATGTTTATCCTGTCTTCCTCATGCTGCTTAGTCTCATCGGGTGGAGAGTATAGTGGTTAATGTGCCTATGTCTTTTGTTTCTCCTGTTGCCGAGTCACCTAGTGTGAAGGCTGTGGTTGTGTCTAAAGGAAAGATACTTCCAATCTATTGATGATACTCAGCAAAAGTCAGGATTTAAGGGATCATGTGAAGTCATGAAGTTGAACAAGCATCCATGGAGTGGTTTAGTAGACGGAGTGGTTATTTCTGGTGCCAACAAGGAAAAAAAAGGAAAATGTGTTCAGCAATGAATGTCACCTATTAAACTACTCATGGTTGATGACAATCAGATGCAGGAGGTAGAATATTTGGCCTCAAAAGCTTTAGTAGGATGATTCCAAGGTCATAGGCTGGGTGAGACTAATCCGAAAAGTTGGCTGGTATATAAGTGGGTGCCTCTGTTAGGTTATATGCTAAATTTCTTTGTACTTGTTCGTGGCAAGATGGGGTTTATTTTTCTTTCCTAGGAGTAGATAAGAAAGATCTCGAAGGGCTGTTGGAAGTGGGGCCTATCTATGTTGTTCCTCAAACAATGGACTCCATTCTTCAATGCTCAAACCGAAAGAATGGACCTAACATTCATATTAGTAAAACTCTCAGACCTCCCTGTTCAGTTCTAGTCATACAAGGTGTTCAAGAATATTGGGAATACATTGAGTACCTTGTTTGAGGTTGATATGAATTATTTGGACACATGCAACATGCCCATAGCTCGCATTCTTGTGGGAGTGGATATGAAGGAAGGTCTGGCAACGAAGTTGGGATTGCAAATAGGTAATTTCCCTTTCACCCAGATCCTGGATTATCATAGAGTCCCCTTCAAATGTATGAGATGCCATTTTTATGGGCATCTATTCCATTAGACATATTCATGCTTCAGATGATGGTTTATTATGATAGCTTGTGTTATATTCATGATTATCAGCATTTACATGCCTTTTATTATTATTATTATTCTAACATGGATGGGGCCTCTAACGTACATTTTTTATGGACATATGATGTATGGGTCCTCACTCCTAGTAGATTTGGACATTTTGAGTCCATTAATGCACCCGCTTTTCAGTTTCAGCTATTTGCAGAGGGGGTATGGGTCATTTTATCAGTTTGCAGCAGTTTGGCCTCATAAAAATCAAAATAAAATGCTTTGCAGTTGATGGTTGGATCTCCTAGGGCGCCAGAAAGGGCACATTGAATGTAGCCAGTCGTTATTGCTATGGTGTCAGGTCCATTTTTGCAGTCATTTGACGTCCAGTTCTGGTCATCATTGAGATATGAGTAGTTTTATGTTCCCAAGGAAGTATTTTGATGATGGAAAATGGCTGTTAAAGAAATCGATTTGGGAAATTGGGGCAAGGAAATGGCATGGAATCGGTCTGAGGCACATTGTTGGGGTCATCTTCATCCTCCGGAATCAGTTTCACTCTTCATCGAGTCCATGCGTCCTAGCATTTGCCACTTTGGGGGTGTTTTTGATGTATTTTGAGGAGGACGTCCTACTGATTTTGATCACTTCATGTTATGATTGATGATTATACCTTGTGTTTCTGCCATGGGGCCATGCTAAAGAAGGATTTGTATCACCTCCTAGCCCCCACCATGTGCTATGTCATATTTTACGCATCTTCTATGTGGTGCACCCCTCCTTAGGCATCTTAGTGAGTGCGTCCCCCTTCATTAGTGAGTTGATCCGTGTATGTGATATTCGGCTAATCTTAGCCAGTGATTAGAGTGATTGTATCTTTTGATCTTGGCCCTTGATGTTTTTGGATCTAGGTTTTGTGTATTAGAGAGATCTATATATTGAGATGCTCTCTCATTTGTAAAAGGACTTTTGGCTCTTAAGCTCTTGGAATAATAGAATATGTTTGCAAAATCTCTTGGAAGCTTTGTCGAATGTCTTGTATGGAGATTGGAAAGTCTTTATCTTTCTAGTATTCTTGCAGATCTATGCTCCGCTAACACTTTTGTAGGTGACCGTACCATTGGTGAAGAGAGCGATTTGATCGAGGCGTTGTCATGACTAAGCTCCATACTTCTTCCACAAATCGTTTTGGGTCCAGGGTGTATCTTTATTGTATCTTGTGATCATCTTGATGCTTGTTGTTTCTTTCTTCATCGATTTTCTCTATCTTTTTGCAAATCGATTCGCACTTAAGTAGATCTCTTTTGCAAGAGGAGGGCACACTTGTTTTCTTGGAGGGCAAATCGATTCCATTTGGCATTACAGGGAAAATGCTCGTAATTGATCGGAAAGGGAAGATCATCACCATACAAGGTTAGTAGCAAGTAATTCCAAGTACTTTTGCACCTATTTTATTTTTCTGGGGCTTAATTTAATTGTCACCACAAAACCCTCTTCTTTCAAACCCTATCTTTGTAGATCCCATAGATCGGGTACTTATTTGATGATAGCCATCAAAACCCACTTAGGAATAATTAATTAAACCCTAGATCTAAAGTTTCATCTCAATCTGACTCCATTTACCCTTGGATCTAGCACTAATCTGCTCTAGTTGGGGCGACCTCCTTGGGTTGTTGGTCAACTTTTCACATCTATCAGTTGGGTATGCTTGAACCCACTTTAAATCAACAGATCTGCTCTTCAAGCATCAAAATCTAGTCAATTCTTGTCCCGGTCTACTCTTTTGGGTCCACTTCATCCATAATGGCATAAACCCGAGTTGGATCCTATTAGGGTTTCCTAAATTAGATTAGATCTATCTAGATCTACATTATTAAATTCCTTGTGCCATCTTTCATTGTAAGTTGGGTAATTTTCATTATCATTAAGCCTCCCCAACTTTGTCATAACCTTTCCTACCACATTCATCTCCTAGATCTAGATCTACTTACTAATTTGCTCACCTTACACATCATGTCTATCTTTCAGAGTGTCTTGAGTAGGTGTGCTAGCCTTCATATTCTAGTAGGGTCTCCCCCTTAATCATTCTACTGTTTGATCTAAAGTGACAAGAGCTCATCCGGTGTGACAATACCTACCATTAGTAGTGGACGAGGCCCTTGCGGTGTCACCAATTAGCTACCTCACCTCTATCGTCTTGGATGGGATACCTTTAGTGGGTAGGTACACTTTGTGTGATAATAGGTACTTTTGTTGGTTTGGAGCGAAATTGGGAGCAAAACCCTGACAAGCGGTGGGCCTAGATATAGGTTGAGCTTGACACCGAAGATGGCCTTTTGGAGGAAAGAGGGCTATAATATGGAAGACGTGTTTGGAAGCAAAAGATGGACTATTGGAAGATACCTTTTCGTTGCTTCTCATACCACCAAGTCTGTCATCTTCAAGAAAGCTATGGTAATTCTTAGTCGTGAATGCCTTTAAAGAAAATATGGAGCAAAAAAGTGGCAGGCGATGACCTCAAGTCCTCTCCCCTACCCGAAGAAAAGGATTCAAAAGCTCCAAAAGAGAAGGGCAATCTACCTGAAAGTCCAAGACCACCTCAGGTTGGAGAAAGAGACACTGTGGACATTTTCCTTGGTAAGGTTTCTTCTTCTTTTTATATCCCCTAAAAGTGTTTCTTTAAAAGAAGATATCGATAGTAAGGAAGTCGAGGGGCTGTTTAAAAGTCCCTATTTGAATTCCGAGTTGAATCACTCTTCTTAGGCCCTCCCTATGTATCCCCCTCCCTTGCTTATAGATCCACTGGAAAAAGCTTGCCCTTTGAAAACGAAGCTAAGCTACTCAAAGGCTTTAACCTCATCAAACTCCTTAAGGACAAATTACGACCTACATCCTAGTAGTAAGAATAGGGTGGCAAGAACCTCTTCAAGAGGTTTACCTATGGATGTTGTGTCGGTTTCGGGCGTTGGTAGAAAATCTAACATATCGAAGGCTCAACTAAAAGCATCCCAAGATATCAAACTTGGTAAACAAACAACAATTCAAAGGAAACTTGGAACAAAAACTCCAAAGAGGGTGTCTCCATGATTTGCCTTTCTTTCAATGCAAGAGGGGTTGGGGGCTCCCCTAAAATTCTAGCCCTCAAAAGGCTCGTTAGAGCCACCAAACTTGACATCATTCTAATCTGAGAAACGATGATCGAAGGTAAAAAAGCCAGAGCAACATTGGAACATTGGTTGAAAGGATGGTCTTTTTGCACATTAGATTTAGAAGGTTTGTTTGGAGGCTCGTTAACAGCCTGGAGCCCATCTTTGAAAGCGGTATCAACCATGCAACTTCAATCAACTATTAGCGTGGACGTGGAACTTAATGAATTGGGACTGTGTGTAAGAGTATTGAATATATATGTTCCCTATGTGGACAACAGAAAATAGTGGGAAAATTGAGTGAAAACGGGTTCTATCATTTGTAACTCAGTGATCGTGGGTCCTGACCTTAACTTAACCCTATAATTAAAGGAAATATGGATTCCTAATCCTAAACAAGACCCTCTAGGAGATTTTTCTATTTTGAAGAAAACAGATTGGTAGATGTTAAGCCCATTAAGATAATGCCTACATGGAGAAATTTTCGTAGATCAGAAGAAGCAGTCTTGAAACAATTGGACAACTCTCTTATTTCTGAAGCAATAATGGAAGATCAATTCCAGATTCGATTGTGGGTGGAAACAAGGGGTATATTGGATCATCTATCGGCTAAGTTACTAGTATCCGGATGCGAATACGGATTCGGATATTGACCCGTTAGGTTTTTTTTTAAAAGCCAAGATCAGGATACGGCAAGTACAAACAATATATATATATATATATATTGTTTGTACTTGCCGTATATTGTTTGTACTTGTACTTGTTTTTAAATAAAATTTATATCAAAATTCATATATATATATA
>LPNX010718294.1:385878-464908 GCA_001517045.1 Pseudotsuga menziesii
ATTCATTTTTAAATTACTTTTGTTATGCTTATAAAGTCAAATATGTTAATATCAATATGAAAACATATGAAACACAATATTTTCTATTAAATTTCTAAGATATGTTAAAAAATGTGAACACATAATTCTGTACGTTTTTGTGACCATCGTGTCAGCCAAGAAAACATTACGCACCATACAAAAGCATGATTACCCATGATTTTGACAGGTAGAGCTACTTGGAACAATCCCATTTTTATAGTTCTACCCTACCTACCTAATAAATCATGGTCCGAGCATGAAGTTCGGTTCCAGGTAAATCAATGTTACATCCCCCTCGTGCCAGAGTAAATCAATGCCTGAGGCTGAGTTATGTGTGTCGATTCCTACTCACCAACTGTGTCATCGTGCCAATGGTTACTTCCTCATGAATCATGTCAGTCACCCCAATACCTGCGCTATGGGTATCAAATGGTCGCGAGTCGTTTAGAATAACATATTCATGCATTTAACAAAGTATCTTTCACGTCTTAGCTCTCATCAGTGTTAATGACCATTGATTCTAGAAGGGTGTTTAGGAAGGAAGGAAAGAAATATTTTAACGTCCGCGAGGCTAAGAATAGCCTATGGGACAGACCAACTCGCACGCTATTTTCTGCAATTCAATCCTTTGTCTGTTCAACTTGATGATGAGCACCCCCAATTTTTCCACAGTCCCCTCGTTAAATAAATCATCCCAAGATTTATTCGTCAAGAAATTTGCGTACCTGTTCCTATTGTCCTTAAAGGCTTCACACTCTAAAATGAAATGTTTTTCTGTCTCCACCTTACCAGCGGTGCAAAAAATACACTCTTTCTGCCCAAGCTTCTTTTGGCCTTTTCCAGCGCCCGGTCTCACAACGGAGTTGATGGGAATTAGTTCTTAATTGAGCAATGAGAATTTAGGCTTTCCAAGGTATATTGGCCCCTATGTACGCCTTTTGATGTTGATTGTAGGTAGGGTTAAACTCTTCAATATAATACTTTCTCTTTCTCCCTAGCTCTTTATCCCAAGTTCACTTGTGGAACTTATTGATAACAAAAGCCTTTATTTCTTTACTATTCGTAGGGCACGTGCTCAAGCACATATCCCACTTGCTAAGCCATTTAATATTTTTCCGCATCCAAGTCTTCTTTCTTTCGCACAATATGTCATTGAAGACAACCTTAGGCCATCTACCTTCTTCCATTTGCTCAACTCTTTTTAGATATCTTATGAGTCTCACCATAGCGATTGCTTCAATAGAAGCCACCCCCATTTCACTTAGCATGATCTCGTATGGCACTGAACTCTTAATTTTGAACTTGCTTGTGATCATGTGTTTTTGAATCTTTTCTATTTGCTTCCAATGTAAGTCAGAGGTACTGCTGGCCCAAACTTCACAACCATAGAGAACAACCGGGATCACTAAGAGCCCAAAAAGGGTTTGCATAGTTTTCCAATCCCAAACCAACCCTACGATGTGGACGCTACAAACCAACCCTCGCTTCATCGCACCATAATAAGATTGACAGTCTCTATCAATTGTGTGCTTAAAATGCATCGAGTATTTCTTCACCGCTCATCACTGTTTTCAAAACATTGGACCGGCAATGACACTATTTCACCAAAGCTTCTCTTGATGTTTTTCAACTAAGTACAATACCAGTATAAAACTTCTTCAGATTAGAGTGCTAAAACAACACCTATGTTTCAGCACTTACAAGCATTATTAGCAATTGATAACATACTTACAGTCAGCCTGATAATAATCTCAAAATTGACTGTCTACTGCAGTAGCCTTGATTTCACTATTGTAGCAACTTCTTCTTCACAACTGTGGTGGCAGCCTCTTCTTTACAACTGGAGCAGCCTTCACTACTGTGGCAGTCTCTTCCTCTCAACTGGAGTAGCAGCTTCTTCACAACTAGGGAAGCATTTTCTTTATAACTGGAGCAGCCTCTTCTTCACTACTATAGTAGCCTATTCATCACTACTGGAGCAGCCTTGTAACAGTGGTATCATCAGAGGAATACAGAATATAATTCAGCCTTCTCTCAGCCATAAACTTTTCCCAAAATTGTGTGTCCAAATGGTGAGGGGCAGCCTCCTTTTATACTTGGGCTTGGCTACCCTAAGCTTTCCCCTAGGACCCTTTGACACTTGGCATGAGTTTGACACTTGGCAGGAGCTTTTGACACTTGTCATGAGGTATTGACACTTGCCAGGAGCTTTTGACACTTGTCATGAGGTACTGACACTTGGCAGAAGCTTTTGACACTTGTCATAAGGTATTGACACTTGGTAAGAGCTTTTGACACTTTCCATCAAAAAACCTTTTTATGTACACAAATTAATTACATCAAAAAATAGCTTCCAAACCTATATATACTTCAACACTTTGCAAGATATGCAGACTCTTAGTTGTCTTCTTTTACTTTTAGTAAATCTACATGTATGATCATAAACGAAAATAAATCTTGTATTTTGTATAATGGCCTATCGACTGAGAATTTCAGGCGCCTTCGAGGTGTATTGCAGTTTCCCCTTCAGGAGCTAAAGGAAGGTTCCTAATATATTGGATTTTGTTTAAAGCCAAGTGGTTATAGATATGTCAATTGGCTTTGACTGTTCAACAAAATTGAGGCCCAAATCTCCTATTGGGTGAATAGGTTTCTTTCTAGGGGAAGTCGTCTCATGTTGATCAAAGCAGTTCTACAAAGTATCTTGGTCTATTGATCTTCAATAGCACACATTACCAAAGGAATCCTTACCAAAATCCACAAGAGCTTTCAATTTCTATGGATAGGTAGTAGGCAAAGAGAAGGCATCCTGTTAGTGAAGTGGTCCAAAATAGCTCATCCAAAGTCTTCGAGAGGATGGGGTATTAAGAATATTTATTTGTTTAGCCAAGCTTTGGCAGCAAGGAGTCTATGGCATCTATCTTGCAACAAAGCTCTCTGGGGCCAAAAAATAAGATCTAAATATTTGAACAGTTAATCGATGGTAGAACAGTTTCGAAATCCTCGTAAAAACTCCAAAAATGGCTCTATAGTTTGGAAAATGTTGGTAGACTCCTTTCCATTTGGAAAATGGATGATGTGGAAAGTGGCTAACAATAGAGTATTGAAATAGGCAAGGATTCATGGTTGGGTGCAGAAGATGATTTCCGACTTTCTGAAGAACTTAGAAGAGTGCTATATGACTCAAACATCTGTAACCTAGCCGATGCAAGTGCTCAATCTCCACAAGTGGGGCATTCGAGATGAAAATCAGCATCCTCTCTCGGTCTTATCGGTGATTAAGCGCAAGAATGGAGCCTTTTCGTCAATAATCTGTGCTATAATTTTTTTGTCTCAAGGAAGAAGATCTCAACGAATTGGCATGGACAATGAATCCTGCCACTGGTGAATATACTGCAAAACTGAGATATTAAGCTCATGTTAAGATAGATAAGATAAGATAAGATAAGATAATTTATTAATGTCCAACAAATGACCACAAAAGTAGGCCAAATGGATTGTTGAGTACAATGATGTCAATACAATGCAGGAGTACCAAAAGGTCTCCTATAAAAAGCAAGATGCAAAAAGTAAAGTGCAATAAAGAAGAGTAGTAGAAAGTGAGATCTACGTCGAGGTTTGAAGAACCCTCTACCCCGAGCTCAAATACCTACACTAATGATGGGATGTATCGCATGAGAAGAAGATCCCAGGACGAGGAACCAAAAGAAAGGAAGTAGATTTGTCATGGAATGGATCCACCTCCCATACCATCTGAGACCGAATGAAGAAAGCTTAGCATAGTTAGTTGTCCCAAAGGGGACCTGGTGGGGGGCCCGGATCATCCATTGCACTACTGACTGGTAGAGGTAATGCACCGATGAGGTCTAGAGGATCTCGTTCATCTCTTGGGAGGAGATCTGATTTGTCCATAAGGGCCCCCATTGAGAAAAAATGGTGCTGGACTTTGCTATGGAAGTCTTCTGACCCTCTGAAATGCAAAATAGTTCTTTGGTTGGTGTTGAATAACAAACTTTTAGCGTGGGACAATGATCTTAAAAGAGGTCAGTGCAAATCAAATTGATGTTCGTCAGGCAAGCATGAGACGGAAACCATTAAACATATTTTTGTGGATTGTCTATATGCATGTCAAACGTGGAGCATTGTTGTTGCAGTCCTCAAGCCAAAAATCCAATGGAACTCCCAAATCTGGAAATTGCTATACAGAAGTGGTATCAAGACCGATCGCTTAGCAGTTATGATGCAATCTTTGCCTCTTTCTGTATGGGCTTTGGTGGGTGCATAACCAACTTATATTTCAAGAAAAAAATATTCCATCAGATGCCACGACAGGTATTATATTGAAATTGACACAGGAGTTCCAGTAGTGCCTTTTGTTAGGTTTTGATATGCCTTAGGGATATTTTGATGGGGCCTGATCAAGGCCACCCATTGATGTGCGATATTGGAGCAGTACTCTTCTTCAATCATTCACACTAATTTTAAAACAAGTACACAGCAAGTCGTGGAACTAACACTAAAGTAGAGTTGGTTGCTTTATGGTCATTGCTACAACTTGCAAAAATAAAAGAAGTGAATCGGATTCAAGTTTTGGGTGACTCCAAAATCTTCATTGAGTGGGCTAATAAAAGTTCTAATCAAAATAGCCAAGCTAGAATATATATTACAGGAAGTTAGAAACTCCATTCAGGCTTTTCAGTAAAAATATTTCAGGCACATTCTCAAAGAACTCAATCCAAAAGCGGATGAATTATCTAAAGAAGCTTTGTTGATGAACCTGGGTACCTTCAACGTGACAGAGTTGATGGATGGCCAGGAAAGAGATGGAATGACTTTCCATTTTTGAAAGAAGTGATTGAAGTTTTTCAAATAGCAAAAGCAAATGTAAATGTTAATTAGCATTATTGTAAAGACTGTAGATGATGAAAGCAATTCGATAGCTCTAGTTTTGAATTCTGCAAAGTCCATAAGACTGAAACATGTGTATTCACAGTAATATAATGGTTTTTTCTCGGGAAAATAAATATAGTACAGAAATTTGATAAAAAAGAGATTATGATTGAAGATGAAGAAATAAGACCTAAGTCTCTTCCCTTCAAGGCCATCAACCTAAGTTACCAGGAAACTTGGGTACGAGTACGGGTACGCCAATTTTGAAAAAGGGTACTTGGGTATGTCGGGGATACTGTATATATATATATATGTGTGTGTGTGTGTGTGTGTGTGTGTCATAGTCACATCATACATGCATATAGATTTCTTCATAAATTATGAATCATGATTCATACTTATAAATTCAATGATTATTTGAACAGTGAAGATTCAGTTTGAAAATTTGAAACATAAAATTTGATAAATCATAGACATGGTAGATATCAATTAGAAGATTGGAAGTTACATAAAATTTGATAAATCATTGTACCAGGAAGCTGTAACAGAGAATCAAACTCAGAAATGAAAGTACACTTAAAATCTTATTTTAAACACCTATTTGTACTGCTGTTACAGGCAATAAAAATTTGAAAATTGCCAAATATATATTCCTGCGTTGATGTGAGTGTATTTCTCAATATTAAATACATATGTATATTTTTTATGTGCACATTTGGTAGTCAAATTATGTTCCACGAGTGCTGAACACAAAACCACAAAGACATTCATTGTAAATCAATGTAAAATCAATCTACTAGATTTGGACAATATTCAGTGGAATTTGAACAGTGTTGCAAAGTGTTTGACATAAGTCTTGAACCAGACTCCACACGTAGTTAGCAAAAAATTAGTTCAAATTTGGTGGGGGTTCATTACATTTTCCCCAATGAATTGCATTTTATTGAGTCAGTCGTACCCCTGGAGTACCCAAATAGTGGGTACGAAGTACCCAAACACGGGGTACGGCGTACCCTTTTGCCTATAAGTACCCCTTTTTTAATAACGGAGTCTCGAGTACGTGGACCCAGTATGGGGTATGGCAGGGTACGGCAGGAAACGTACCCTATGAGTACCCAAGTACCTGGTACGGGTACGTGTACCCTACCCCCAAGTACGGGTACCCTGGTAATTTAGCCATCGACTAATCATGGTTAGCGTTCCTCTCAAAAATTGGCAATTCAATTTCGATGAACTAGGGAAAACCAAGAAACCCTAAGTTGTGTTGGTTTTGACCTGATTCGGGAAAAGAGAGGTGCCAAAGTCCTAACAAGAGAGACCCTCCAAGAAGGGATGTCTCACTCACAACACAGTGTTATTATGCATAAAAACTCCTAATTAACTCTCACCTTGGATGTCTCTGACAGTGCAAGACAAGAGAACTTGAGATCTTACCACAAAAGAAGTGCAAAGAAGAGAGTAATCCTCTAGGCCAACCTACTTGTCACATCCATAGTAGCAAGGGATACGATGATTGCAGACCATTTTTCAGCCAGTCCCTTGCTATCCTATACATGAGATCAGCAATTGATGAGCAATTAGTTGATGATCACTCGTACATTCAGTGGACCCAGAGCATGTACATTTTCAGTTTCATTCCATGACTGAGCCTCATGACCCTAGATCGATGACTAAGTTAGCCATTTTTTACTATTCAAAGCAAATATGATGATAGTGCCCAATGGTATATATAGCAGCACTGTTCCAGTGCCATTCAGGTGTTAGAGGTTGCAAATTCAGGTATATGACCTAGTATATATATGATTTGTGCACTTGGATTCTTATTGTGCTCCTTTACTTATTTTAGTAGCTGGACTTGGTATGGTGGTTATGCATTGGCGATATTTTATGTTGCCCTTATCGGTTGGTTTAGAATAGAAGTGATTCAGTTGCTTCAGTCGAGAGGTTCATGTGTATAACCATTGGTCATGCCTTGTCATAGTATTGACTTGGTCATTTCCCTATAGGGACTTTGGTTGCTAGTCATGGCATCATTATGTCACCTTCTCCATCCATCTGTTATCTTCCATCTTTGATTTTGACCTTGATTTGCACCTTGACTAGTGATATCGAGGATTACCCCTGCCTATGCCTCTATGTTGGATAGATTCCATGTTTACTTTGTGTCTCAGCTCTGGAGTGTGTGATTCTTATCACAATGGTGTTATCCTAGTCCTCGAAACCAAGTAGTCCTAACAAAAGTGTCTTTGGACATTAAAGCATCGAAACTTAAATGTCAGCAAAAATAGTGTTGCTAAACACTACTACCAATCAATTAAATGTCTTATGTAGCTAGTCCGTTGCCAAGAGACGAGCACTCATCCTTTGTATGATGTGAGGTCGTTTGACCCTATAAGGCAACAGGGTGGTCATTCCATCGCACCTATGGACGATGGCGGGCAATGGAGGTCATACCGAGTCATTATCTGAGGCCCGCAAGGCTATTCAGGCACCTACTCTTGGAGGATGGCTAGCAAAGTTGATCAAAAAGTTAAACTTAACTATTTAATCTTGAAAGTGTGCAAAGATGACTATGAATTAATGCAATAAAGGTTGCGTGTCTAGAGTCTATTGGAAGCACTCTCATCACTCTACCCATTTGTGAGGCACCACCATCCCCTAGTATTCATTTATCCAGCATATGTATAGTGTGGTTCCCCTTTTTTCCTTCATCTGAGAGGTCACAGTGTTGAGGTTGTCAAGTCAAACCCTTTAGCTTAACCTTGTTTCTCCCACATTCACCCATTACTAGCAAAATGTTCAAGTCTGTAAATGAGTATACACTTGAGGTTCTTGTTTGCAGTAACTGGTTACTTTGATCTAAACTTATTATTGGTGTTTTATATTCATGACCGCCAGTTAAATGCCACTTTATACTTTAGTCTTGTTGCTAACATAAACAAGGGAGCATACTTTATCCATTTGTCCTGCAACATCATTGATTTTTAGTTGGGTCATCATTTTGATCATTCTTGACTTGGTCAACCTAGTTTGACTAGGTCAACAGCAGGTTCCGAGATGAGTTTGGCCGACAATGCTTGATTTTGGTTATTCATGGCCTTCAGTGTTCATTAGATGGTCCATGCTCCAGACAATGGTTTTATATGATGGCTTGCATTATTTTTATTATTATCAACAATTACTAACCATATTTTTATTATTTGGCATGGATGGATTTTGTGATGGACACATAGTGTATGAGTACTCATCTCTAGTTGATTTGGACATTCTAAGTCCATTGGCACATTCACTTTTCAATTTCGAGCACAGGTAGTTGATATTATGGACAGTTCATAATCCAATGAGAGATTGCCATATTAAAATGGCTTATAGATTATTCTTGTTCTCCTAGAGCGCTACAGGGGACACATTGGTATGAGTACTCGTTATAACCATATTCCTATGTCTCTGGATTCATTTTTGCAATCCGTTGGGGCCCTGTTCAATGTACAGTGAGTTATAGGCATTTTTATCTTTCTAGGATGATTTTTCAATAGAAAATTAATTGAAGAATGGCTACCAAGGAAATCGATTCATCTTAGAGGAGAAAGGAAATGGCATGAGATTGGTCCAAGACTTAATATTGATACATTTTACACCTTCCAGGTTGGTCTTCATCACTTGTGGGGTCCATAAGTCCTCCTATCTATCATTTGGGAGCACCATCTATGTATTGAGGGACACACATCCTAGTGACTTTAGTCCCTTTATTTTATATCTTATTGATGATGATGTATTTGGGTCACTAGTGGAGATGTTTCATACCTCCTAGCCCCACCATGTTGTTATATTGATGTACCTAGTCACATGTTATGTCTTACGTCCCCCCTAGGGCGTCATTGAGGGAGTGTGCCCCCCTTCTTCTAGAGTTATCCATGTATATTGTATCTGGCACTTGTTAGTCATTGATCTTGATGTATTAGCTTGTGATCCTAACCCTCCATACTTTTGTGGTTTAGGGTTTTGGATTGTGAGGATCTATTTATATGATCTCTCACCATTTGTAAAAGGACTTTTGCGTCTTGGATTACCGGCATAATAAAGAGAATATTTTTGATAAATCTTGAAATCTTTGTCGAATGTTCTTGCACATGATTGAAAAGACTTTTATCTTCATCATTCCTGTGGATCTATGTTATTTCCAGAAATATTTTGCAAGGGTCATATTGATCATGTAGGTGGCGACTTGGTGAGGGTGTTATTGTGAGGAGACTCCATCTCTTCCTCCAAAATCGATTTCAACTCAAGGAGTATCTTTATTGTATCTTATCGATCATCTTGATTCTTCATGAGTTGTCTTACATCATCTTATTTATCTTTTGCGATTCAATTCTAACTTTGTTGATTGTCTTGGCAAGAGAGGGGTGCATTGGTCGCTTGGAGACGAAATCGATTTCACTTGTAATTGCATAAATCTCACTCGTAATTGCTTCAGATTGGGACGATCGTCACTGTGCTTGGCAGCCACAAGTATTTCCAGGTATTTCCCATTTTATTTTTGCATTTTCGTGATCTATTCCATTTGTCACCATTTATTTAAAAGTTTAAAACCATAGTTGTGTAGATCTAATAGATCTGGTGATCTTTTGGCGTTATACATCAAAACCCAAGTCTAAAATCATTGAAAAGCTCTAGAGACCAGGCTTGAGCGAAAACCGACTCCATTTATCCATAGATCTAACACTAGTCTTCTCTAGGCAATTCGCCCTCCTTGAGTTGTTGGTCACTTTTCTAGATCTATCAGTTGGGTGTTGCTTGAATCTTGTCCAATTGTCAAATCTTGAGTCAAGCAACTTTTAGAAAAATAGGATCGCAGAGCAATAACAATAAACAATAAACAAGATGCAAATATTAAAACACATTACAAGAGAGACACAGATATAACATGGTTCACCCAAGATGGGCTACGTGTTGATTGAGTTGTCATTGATGCCAACTGTTGAGTCCTTGGTGCCCCTTGTGGATCCCCTGAGGGTTAGTGTTTAGTTTGTGGTTGTCTATGTTAGAGGAGCCCTTTTGACCTTGTCCAAGCCCAAGCTTGAAGCCCTTGGAGGCCTTGGAACAATGGCAAAATCTATGGTTACCCATTGACTTGGGCAAGTGCCCCTAAGTTGTATCGTGGTCCCATTTGAGTCCATTGTCGAGTTCCTTGCTCCTGGTTGATCTTTGGTTACTAGTCTTTGTGCTGCTTGTTATGCTTGTGCTTGTTTTGGTGTCTTGATTGGTTGTTGGATGGATGATGTAGCTCATGTGTTGATGTGTTGATGCTGGAGCCCATTGCTTGCATTGGATGGTCTTGAGGTTGGTGAGTTCTTGTGGGGTCCTTGAGTCCACAAGCTTAGATCTTGATCCTCTTGCATATGGATACTTAGGTCTTGGAACCCATACTTATGGTGGTATGTTGGAACCCCTTCTTATGGGGTCCAGGTGTCCTTGGAAGTTTGGGTCTTGGACCCACACATATGGTGGTTTGACGGCCCTTGGACGATATATGGTCATTGGAATGTTGTAGCCTTGTGATCATGATATGAAGTCCATAAGGTGTTGCAAACTAGTGGTGAGGTCTTTGTACCCCTCTTTTGGGGTGTTGGTACTCTTATGGTGATGAAGATATATGGTGGAACCATTGGATATGTTTTTAATGATATGGAGACCTTGAACATGATGATGTTGAAGCCCTTGAAGTCCTTGAAATCCTTGAATGCATCTTGTATAATAATGATGATATTCCCGAAAAGGACTTTGTTCCCACTTGATTGGTGGTGTTGGGGTCCTTGATACCCTTGATATGATGAGTATATGGTGGAGTCCTCCTCCTTGTTGATGTTAAGTATGTGGATGTGAAGACCATTGAATCCCTCATGCCTTTGATGATGTCCATTGAATCCTTTGACCTTGGAACTTATGCATAAGGTAACATCGTCTTTGACACCTTTATGTGTGGAATCTTTGAAGTCCTAAACAAATTAAAGAATTTATGGGTATTAGACCAAGAATTTCCAAATAAACCCATCATAGGGAGATATTCCTCGTCAAGCCATTTCCATTGATATGTGGAGCATCTTCTAACTCGGTACACTTGAAGAGATATGAATCTTTGAAGTTGGTGTACCCCACCTTTTTGGATCAGTCGACCAAATAAAAAAGAATTTAATTATGTGTAATTTTGAATTGCATGTCGGCCCAGTTTGAGGTACTAACTTTCCTCCGTGAACTATATAAATAGAATATCAAACATTTCATTTGTTCATCAATCAAGTCTCTCTTTGTTCGCAACTCTTGGAAAAAAGCGCGAAACTTTGTGGAGGAGAAATTTTTTGGGCATCTTCTCTAATATTGGCATAGCGTTGTCATACGAAATCGGAATTACAAAATTCTTGGCTCGTTGGAAAGATTGTTACAAGGTCTATGTGATGACATGATCTAGAGTTTCTTTTGGTTTGTCTATTATTTCTTCATCTTGTGATCTTCAAATAGGTATGGTTCATGCTTTTGGGTTTCTCTTGTGATGGCACATGTCTCTCATGGATAGATTTCATCTTTGATCTTAGTATGTGAGCCTATATATTGGTATATATATTTGAAGTCATTGAATATGTTATGGAGGTTATGGTGATGATTATCTTGGAATATATCTTGATGTGATCTTGATATAAATCTTGATAGTTATCTTGGATATTGTTGGCATAGACTTTGGTGTTTATCTTGATTGTTGTATAGTGTAGTATTGAATGAGAAGTTGACATGTAAGTAATAGATCTTGTGAGTGATTTCTTTGATCAACCTAAGTGTTTTCTTTGAAAACTAGTTTGACAAGAGTTAATCATTGTGTCTTTGACCTAAGTGGAGCTGGACTATTGTTAATTGTTAATGGCAACCTTTGACAGTATTGTAAGTGACTATTTGCTTGATATTTGTTTGATTTGTTGACTTGACTTGAGTGGAGCGAAAAATCCTTTTGCGTCTAAAAGATTATGAGATTGATTGATTTTGACATAGTTGGTTAAGTCTTTTATCTTCTTGGCTGAGGTTAGTTGGTTGAGGCTTGTCATGTTTAATTGTCAAGTCTTCCTTGACTATGATTGAGGTTGGTTGTGGTGTCATTGAATTGAGTGTATTGGACAAAGTTTGGTTGACCATATGTGAAGTCTCCTAGTTGCTCGAATATGTCTCTTACTTGATGAACTAGGCCAACTAAGAAGGGTTGGTTGATTGTTAGAGCATTTGCCAAGTAAGAAGGGTTGGTAGATTGTCAGAGCTTGGTATAGCTTGGTTTAGTTGAGCAAGATTGGAACATGTTGCCTTATGTATAGTTGGTATGACTCAGATTGGCTGAGTTGTATAAGCAGTTGGTTTGACTCATGTGGACTGAGTTTGGTGTGCAGTTGGTTAGACTCAGATTGACAAAGTCGAATGATGTGAGCAATAGATTGATTAGTATAGCTTGATTGGACATGTTGATTGTACCAACACTTCTACATAAACAAGCCCCAACTTGGCCTTTATAATGAAAAACGACCCCTCCTCTCCCGCATATCTAATATAGCACGCTACAAAGGATTTAGAAGGTAATAAGTTGAACGACGATGGTCATTGGAGTTGTGTGGGTTGTCTCTCCTTGGTTGCAGATAAATGTAGCTCGCGGCACCATCGACTATTTGCTTGAGTCATTCCATGGAGCCATCTAATGTATAACATCCAAGATAAATCGTGCCATCATCTAAGGGTGGATGCATTATTAAAATCAAGATCTAACCACCATTCCATTTTTTGTGTGTGCCAATTTTAGAGTAAAGTCCTTCACTTGTACTATTGAAGAGTCCCCTTTATTCATATGCTTAAGAGGTCGTTAGATTTGGTGGGATTTAGTCCAGACTTTTGGGAGGGTAACTATTGCTCTATATATTATTATTTCATGTGGTTAATTGTTATTTGAAAAGGTTGAAAATATTTTGGTAAAATGGGGCCTTCGTCTCTTTAACATTGTACATTTGGCATTGACCACCTCTTTTAGAGATTTTGTTAGAAGTTGGCTAGAGGCTTAGTGGGGTATTTTCAAATGTTTACTCCACCCTAGGCTAGATCTAGGTGTTTAATATCATTTTATTGTAAGGGTGAAATGGAGCTCCAGCCTATATAATAGTTGGATCTCTCGCGCAGTTGGCATGGTTGGGTTTTGAGAGCTCTTTTAGAGCCGAATTGACATATCTTTGTGGACTATTTTGAAATATAAGGGTTTTCTTCAGTGTTCCACCAAGTTTCTGGGATGAGGGAGCGGGGAAACACACATTGGGGATGTGTAGAGACAATCCCAAAATTGGGGGTATTTTGGGGGACGGGGGGGCGTCGGGGTCTTTAAGTTTCAACATAGGGGGGGCATCTCTAAAATTATTAAATACATGCTAAATTGAAATTCATCATTGTGCAACGTAAACATGATATTCAGTTCATAATGGCTATTTTAAATTTTAAATACATGCACATCTTCCATAACAACATTGAATCATAGACATAAATAACAAATCAATTTTAAATGACAAATCAATAATCATAAATCTAAATCATAGACATGTCACATAAACTATAAACACTAAACAGTAGACTAGTAAACACTGCACCATAATATATTTGGAAAAAATTACTCAAAATAGTACTAAAGAGTAAAGAGTCAATGAGTGATGAGTCAAAGTCTAAAGACTCAATCTGAGTTCATCAATGACAGTAAATAAAAGTTTAAAACTAAACATAGCAAAAATAAATCATGAAAAGACTCAAAGTACATCAAGGAGATAGATCCATGGACTAGTCATCCTTATGCATCTACTACATGAAGTCACCATCTATGGGAGTGTCACCATCTAAGTCAGAGTCATTCTCAGTCTCAACCTTAGGAGTGACCAATGGCACACCAACCAAACCGTGTTGCATCTCATCTGGTCTCTCCTCCTCATCTATCTATGCATCATCCTCTGGATCCACATCCCATCCTGTAGTCGTTCCCATCTGATACTCTGGTGTCTTCCTATGTGAAAGACATAGGGCACTATGCACTGCAACTAGCTTCTCTGCTCTCTTAGAGGTAAGCCTATTCCTCTTGATAGAGTGGATGAAGCTATATGTAGACCAATTCCTCTCTGCTGCAGAGAAACTAGCAATCTAAGACAATAAGCGAATAGCACGATACTGGATCTCTGGAGCATCATCCCCATGCATCCTCCACCAACAAATGGGGTCTTCTTGGCCTAAGTGCTTGACATCTTCCTTTGCATCATGCTTGTTGAAAGAACCATTGAGATTTGCAAAATGAACCCACTATCTTCGAATTTTTTTTGCATCATCTTCATCATACATCTTTGTTATGGCAGCTCGAAATCCCCTCTTGATCTTTGGATCTTCAATGGGGGAAATTCTACCAAGCATCTCAACATACCATTTTGGCTTAAGTGCATATGCTGCCATGTGCAAAGGTGTGTTCATTCAATCCCATCTACGTTGAATAATGGGTCGAACCTAAGTCGTATAGAACTCTAAGGATGGCTCTTTCTCACAAATGGTCGCCCTTACTCGACCCAACATGCTATCAAATGTCTTATAGATTTCTCCAAGACTAGGAGAATCTGAGTCCCCATAGCAAATAACCTCAATTATAGGGCGCAAGAAAGACACCAAATAGTTTCAATCTGCCTACCAATCATCATCCAAAACCTAAAGCCTGTCCTTCTTCCCCTCATTTGTCTTGGATCCAGTCCACCTATTCCAATCCAGAGTCACAACTAGTTGCACCTCCAACATCCTATCCAATAAGAAGGTTCCCTTTATATCCGCAACCATTTGCAACCTCAAAAGGTTAGATCTTTGTTGCATGTTTAATTTTGTGCATACATTAACTCCTTTTCCACCTATGTCCAAAAGGTGTTGCTTGATCCAACTGTAACTGTCAACCCAATGATGGCGACAAACATTGCATGTCCAATGACTTGAACCACCACCTCGCTTTGTAGTAGATTGGGGCATGGATGCACCTACTTTTGTTACATATAACAAAAGTGGTTTTTTGGGATCATATGTTCCCTTGGCATATTCAACCATTACCCTTGGTGGATTGGCACCTTGGTTGTCCAAATTAACAGACGTGGATGAAGTATCTGCATCTCCACTTCCAACCTCTGCCCCACTTCCAACTTGACCCTCAACATGAGTCTCAGAATCTGAATCATTATCACTGCCACTGATATTTTTTAAATGACTCATTTTTTATGGTTTTATGACCAGCAAATTTTGGCAACCTGTAATCTCATAAAATGACAAAATGTTCATGGTTGATAAGATGTCCAATGCAAGGGTTTGATTGCCTAATAGTAATAATTAAATAACCATGCAAAACATAAAAATAAAAAAGTTAAAAACTATAAAATTTGCCAAAACAATTACATTTATTATTTTTATGAATAAATTTATAAAATATATAAAAATAAATAAAAAACAGAGCTTAAGGCTCAAACTGTGAAAAATGAAAACTAACAGGAAAAAATGAGCTCAAGACTCAAACATGCACAAAATGAAAAAAATTAAAAATAAACAGGAAAATTAAAATTTTAAAAAATTAATAACAAGTTACAGGAAAATTATTATACTGATACATACCTCCACGAGTCCACACTGGTGACTGCACAGTCGAGAGAGCATCCACGGGCCACAAATGTCAAAAACGTTGAAGTTTTCTTAGGCTAAAACTAGCACACTACACAATCCACAGCTGCTAGTGTCCACTGCTCACGGGCTGAAGCCTGAAACTGAAGTCCATGGTTGCTCATAAAACCATAAACCTAAAGTCACAGCTGCTTAAAAAACCATAAAAGTTTAAAACTGAAGTCCACGACTGCTCATAAAACAGAAGTCATGGGTTTGTGGGTTTTAGTTTTCTCCTCTCACAGGCCAACCACTACTAACTGGCCAGCCATTGCCACAAGTTTGTGGGTTCCGGTTTTCTCCTCTCACAAGCCAGCCACTGCTCATCGGCCAGCCACTGCACAATCTTCTTCTCACTTGGTGCTCACTGGCCTTTCACAGCAAAACGAAAACGTCGGATAAAATGTGAAGGTCAACCTTGGTCCGAATAGGTTAGAAAGGTAAGTTAGGTTAGTAATTGCATTTTTTAAATTAAATTTTGTTTTTTTATTTGTTTTTATTAAAAAAAATTAAAAGTTTGGGGGGGCCTGTGGGAGCCCCCCATTTTCGGGAGGGGGTGTGTAGAAGCCCCCCCATAAAGGAGTTCCAAAAATGTTTGTTTCTCCACGTTTCTGAGAAAAGGAGGTGTCGGGAAACGTTTCAATGGAGCCCCCCAACCCCCGGGGCGTGGGAAACGTAGGGGGCAAGCCCCTGATCCTAGGAGACGCATCCCCCTGGAACACTGGTTTTTTTCTCTTGGGTTTTTCTTGATGGATGAATATCGAGGTAACATGTATCTTTTAGCATTGTAAGATCTTTAACCTAGTCCATTAAAGAAAGTCAAATTTCCCCCGGTGGATTAAATAGGGAATTATTTCCTTGTTTATTTTATATTTTAGTGGTGTGGCTTGTCTTGTGATTTGATCTTAGGAGGGGTTATAAATCAAGCTTCCATAGGGTAAGGTATAAGTTAGGGTTACAGATTGAAGATGTGTGCTAAGGCCACCCTTCCTTGGTAAATTTTACATGAAGCTTCAAGAGTTTTGGGTAGGAATTTGTCTAGCTTTGTATAGGTTCTAGTCTATTTCCACAAAAATTAACACCCCAAAATGCAAGGACTCAAAGGATTCTAGCTAAGTGGAACTTTGGAAATAGGGTAGATGTCACCTATAACTACTTCCCTTCTCTTTAAGTGGCTTAAAACCACTAAGAGAGGATTCCCTAATGCAACTAAGTTAAAGGTGACAAGAGTACCTGATTGGTTAATAGATGAATGGTTTCAAAAGTCTAAGGAGAGTGATGAGTTAGGACATCTTATAGGTCAATTATACTAACTCACGCATTAGATAAACTCTTAAAAGCCATTAACCGTTGATTATTGAAGGCAAATAACCCAAAACCACAAGTAAATTTTCCCAGAAATAACCAAGTTACCCAATAAATAGATCACAAAAATATTAAGCAAGGGATTGAAAGTGAATATGTGAAACCATCCCAATAACATTAATGACCTATGAGCAAATGTTGTTATAGATTTCCAAATTAAATAACCAACCAAAAAATATAAAATTCTTAAACTAGTGAACTGAAAAGTTTAACCATTGAAAGTGTTGATTTAAGGAAGCGACAACTTGCAAGTAAATCTGAAAATAACAAAGGTGATATGTGTCTTATCCAAACATTATCTCTTATTATGTTGCTAGCGGTGCCAACGTAAAAGAAAGGTAAATTCCAAATTTATACTAACGGCTTAAAAGAGGATTGCTAACAAACCATGAAAAGATAAATCATGAGAATAATATGGTTATTAACAATATGAATTCCAGCAAAATAAACAGTGGGAAAGCGAATGCAAATTGTTAACTATTGCAAAAAAAGATTGCAAAATTTCAGATTGTGTTAGTTACTTGTTTATGGCATTAAACATGCAAATAAGGAGTTCTAGCATGCCGATAACACTTAACTGTTTTCAGATCTGAAAAGTGTAAGTAAATTGCAGAAAATGAAAAATGAAATTATTCAAAATCTAAAACATGCTAAAAAATAATTGTTTAAAGCAGCTTAAAAGTTTCATGTAATAAATTGTTTATTAAACAATTTTAAGTTAGCTCGTTTGTTAGTGAACTACGAACAAGCTGAACTTAGATCTGAAATAAAAAATTATCCCACAATATTCCTGTTAATAACCAGCAAGCAAAAGATCATAAACTCTCAAAAAAATCTTCAATAAAACAGAATTAAATTGGTGAAGTTAAATGCTTCCCTCAAAGGGGGTTAGCCTAGTTGTCTTTTGCAGAAATTTATGTGTAGGATTATCAGTTAAATTTCAGATTTAAAGCTTGAGAAGAAGAACTTTAAAACAGAAAATTTAATGGTTGAATTTTGAGGAACTCAACACCTTGACTAATGCCTACGTTAACTGAGATGAAGGGCAATGGGGTAATGAGGAAACAAGTGAGTTTCTTGGGGATCAATTAGTAAGACGGGGGAAGAAACATTGAATTTCAATCCCTTGTCTTAGTCTTTGATAGCCAAGTATGGCTTCTTGCTTCACTAAGTAGAGGGTTGAAAAGTTGAACTCTCCTTGGTAAACCTGCATGCACAGCCAACAAATCCTACAACTAGAAGCATATAACATTAATTGAATGTAATGCTACCTAGTAAGTAAAATTTGCAAAGCTTGTGAAAGAGATTACATCATTACCTCAATGTTCATGCAAATATTACAACTTAGTTATTAGATCAATACTTAACATTATACCCTTACACTACTATTTGTTTCTACAAAATAAATCATTACTCTATCATATAAGAAAATAGGCACAAATGAGACGAGCAATTTTATTGACCACAAGTTGTAGCAAAGAGAAACAATGAAGTAAGTCTCACTTATATAGATGACAGAGTTGTTAATTTTTCAATTGACAAGGTCCAAAATAGCAACCATAACCTCCAAAACCCTAACTCAACCTCCTAACCAACTTGACAAGTCAAGATAGGGGAGTGCACCACTAAAATATAAGGAAAATAATACATGTGAGGTGCAAATAACCCCCAAGCAAGGGCGCACAAGTAGAGATGACCAGAATAATAATATATCGTCCAAAATCTAACTGACAAGGTTCAACAACATTAGCCATATTCTTGACAAGTCAAACGTAACAACGTATCATCAAGACAATGATCCAAGTAGTCAAAAGGGGACAAGTGCACCCTCCTCAAATGAAGGAATCTCCAACAAACTTAGTCAAAAGTGGCATGTGTGGCAAGGAATCGTCCAAGAAAGATGAATGCACATTCTAGAAGTGGTCCAAGAATGATGAAGGATGCCTCAAATAGTGGAGCAACCCTCAATACAATCACTAAATATCTATGCACTGGTCCAACACAAGAGAATAATGATCCGAATGTCTAACCAACTCATTAATAAGGCGGTCAAAACTCATGACAACTTATCCAAATGGTCCAAGAGGCTTGGCCTTCTTAAATGATGATGGAATATACCTCATGAAGCCCCCATGTATGCATGAGAAGGAGAAAGCACCACCTAGGACGAGGGATGTATCAAATGAAGTTAACCAAGTTTTAGACATTATAAAGGCTAAAGCATAACTTAAGAAAACAACTTAATTATATGCAAACATTACCATAAAAGGTTGTCATGTACACTTTTCTAATAATTTATTTAATTAGTTGTCCAAATAAACCTTAGAACTACCATGGTGCAACCATAATTGATTCAAATTTCATGTTACACCCCTAAGTCTAAATAAGCATCCTAAGTTTCTAAGCAAGGTGAAGGTTATCAAATAAATGTAATGTTATGAAAGGGGAATTAATTGTAATGTTAAGGAAAGGGGTTTGTGAATTAACTATCATGAGAAGGTGTCTAAGTTCCAAGTCTTTCCCTCAACTTTCAAGAGCAAGGGGTTAATGATTTTCATCTAATTATGTGCCATTGGAAGGGAATTATTTCTTCTTGAGTTACCCTTTCCTTGCACCATTTTTTATGATCATTTTTATTTATTTTTCTTATTTTTTCTTTTTATATATTTTTTATTTTTTATTTTATGACAACATTAGTCTAATTCTTCGGATTTAACTTCGATAAGCTGGGACATTAGGATCATGCCATTTTTCAATTTTTCAAGGGGGAATAGCTCACATTCATCACTTAATTTCATTTCCCTTAAAATACTTTGACTCTTGACTTTAATTTAGGCACCATACATAGGAATAATATGTAGAGACCTTAGAACATGACACATAATTATTTAATTGTGAATGGGGGACATGATAGAAATAGGTGAAATGGTTAGTGAAATGGCATAATATGAAAAATGGCTTGGTAAAATGTTGTTAATGAAATGAGGGTTACACTTGCTTAAATCCCTAGGGGCACACCTAACCCAAGAGGTCATACTTTTAATCTGATGAGGAAATGAGAATTATAACCACACCATGATGCTACCTAAGCTATTGAACAATATGGAGGATACATGAGACATTATAGAGTAACACCTTTGACCTCTTAATATTATGTCCACACATAAGAAAGCATTTACCATAAGCCACATAAAGAAGATATGTCTTCTTATTGAATCAAACATGCCCTTCTTCAAAGATTATTTCAGCATCAAAAACCATGGTGACCATTGCATAAACCCTAATCATCCATGAAATGAAAAGAGAGATAGAAAAGCCTCACATTGAATTTGTCCCTTGACTTCTTCTTGTCAAAGATACTCAACTAAACTTTGAGGGAAACTCCCACTCTTCCAACCATGCCTTTATCAAATGAATCTTCTCATTTGTCTATTTCCTTCAAAACAAACTCTAATTCATGACTTGTATTTATTTTCAAAAATCCCTAGAATCCTCCTTGAATTTTCCTTTTGAGTGAATAATATAGGTCCATATTGCCACTTGTCGTATTTTTATTTCATGATTTTTTTTAAAACGTGGATTTGTTATCCATTTGAGGGTTTGACCATGTCAACAATGCCACATGGCATCTCTTGCAAACATCTTTCCTCCAAATATGTAGATAAATGCCTTGAATAAAGTGTCCTCACCACAAATCCCTCATCAAAAGGTGAGCATGCCTCCAAACATGTAGAAAAGGCCCCGAAAAATGTGTGTTTACACCCAAATACCTCAAAGTTGACATGTGCCTCCAAATATGTGAAAATGGATTAAATAATGTGTCCTTACCCCTAAAATTTTTCCTCAAAGGCAAAACATGCCTTCAAATACATGTAGGCTCCTCCAATTAGGTTATTTATCACACCTTGCCTCCAACATGCCCTAGGCATCTCCTTGAAGAGGGCGTTCAACCTTAGGTGGTCCTTTAGCCAAGTCCAAGTGCACCTTAATGTCAAGTGGAACCTTTCTAAAAAGAGTGTTCCTTCTTTTAAGTTCATTAACCCTTTTGTAGACCACATGTCATGCTCTAGACCTCCAAATTGTGTTAATTGTAACCAAATGGAATCTCGTGATGAGATATTCATATAGAAAAGCCTTTATCATGCCAAGAATACTTCTACACCTTTGTTCTTTCCATTTAGATGACGAACAGTGCTCGGGAAAAGCATAACAAGGTGCATCGCATCCAAGTCTCTGGAATGAACAAAAGTTCATTTAAAGAAATATCAACATAGTCCATTTACTAAATATACAATATAAGAAAGATAATAGGTTAAAATCCATGAAGGAAAAATATATAATAATTGAGTAATGGATAAGAAAGATGATTACAATGCCATGGGATGGTATACTTATATATGCATTGACTAGGTCATGTCCGTTCATTATGATGTGACACTTCATTATTTATTATATAATTATTGTTCTTGTTTTATTATTATTAGTAGTAGTAGTATTGTTCTTATCATTATTATTATTATTATTATTAATTGATATGTATTTATATATATTTATGTCCATTGCAATCTCTCCCCGCAATTTGAAACTGCCACTGAACTCCAAAATACTTGTGTTTTGCTGGAGAGGGAAGAAAGCCAATGAAAATGAAAATTAAGACATGTAGTTTTAGGCAGCAACAATCAGAAACCAACCAAAGGCTTTTAGATGGCTTAACTTTAGTTTCTCACCCATCCAAGCCTCCTCAGGTGTGGCTCCTATAACTTCTTTGTTGGGACTCTGATTCAACAAATATATGGTCATATTCGTCACTTAAGACCAATATTAATCTCAAATTGACTTATATTGCAACATATTTTTTATCATGTCTACAATTCCAGTACTCTGCCTTTCACCATCACTTATTTGCCTCCAAACTCCTTTCTTCTAATACATAGCCTAATAACAGCTTCTGATTTGCCATATTTTGGAAGTTTCAATCCTACCTACATTAGTGTCCTATTGGGATTGCCACTAACCATAGATACCATCTCTTAGAGAAGAGTTGCTTTATGCAATTCTATGCAACATGAAAAGTCAAACAAAGGATTAATGTGTAATATGATTTGAATTAATCGTAATTCCCTTGAGTGGAAGAAAGTTCGTAAACTTGCAACACATGTTTTAATTGCCTATAAAATTGTTGATTTCTTAATTAATCATGCCCTATTCACAATGAATAGAGAACATTGAATTAAGTTGTGTGAGGACACGACTTCGACACGTGTCAGACACGTGTTTTTTCCTGTCTCGATTTCTAGACACAAAAAACCATGTGTTTGCACATGTTGAGGCCATGTTCATGTTTGAAACAACCCCACGGGACACGAGGGCAAATATGGAATTGTCTGGTGACTTAAATGGCAATCATTTGGAGTAGAGCACTTGCACTTATTGCTTGAACTTTTCTCTTGGATGTCAAACCTCGAGAGCCTTTTGATGCCACACATGACACTTTCCTTAAGGAGCGTTCTTGGTTTTTGAGTTGTATAGATGGAGAGCGGCCCCTTTTGAAGGGTTTCCACATGTGTTGGCACATCTTTTGAGAAAGTAGTTGGTTTGTTGGAGGGATCTTGGGGTCAAAACCCTAGATCTAACCTCCATTATAATTTTGACATTATCTAGTAGAGTGTTCCCCTTTTTGAGCATGCATTTCATTTATCATTGTATTTGACACCTTGGTCTAGTGGTGCACCCCCTCTCCTTGGGCAATTAGTTAGGGTTTTAGAGGTTGGATAGTTAAACCACCTCATATTTTATGTATTCTTTACTATGATTAGAGGAGGTTATTGTTGTTTACTCCTCGCTATGATAGATGTAGAGATTTATCATTAATTTATTTGAGGGTTTGTTGAGCCGAAAATCTAGATAAGAGGCTCCCCTCTCATTTATAGTTTGTTGTTGATTGGAGAAATCAATTTCCTTGTCTTAAACTATTGGTGTGTATTGGAGACTTGTCTTATGATATGAGGCATATGTTATGGGAGATTCAAGCTTGGAGGTAATGCTCAAACATGTTAAGATTCAATATGCTAAGATAGATAACATTAGTATTCAATTCAATTTCACAACAACAGCGTATACAGGATCACTGAAAGAAACACAATCACAAGATAGTCACAAATTTATCCTGGGATACCCTCTAGGGGAAGAAAACCCAACAAAACTTCTACAACATAGATGATCAAAAGTAAAAAGATAAAACCTCAAACATGTGCTCCTTCTTCTTGCAGATCTCTCTCTCTCTCTCTCTCTCTCTCTCTCTCTCCTATGCGAATTACACAATTGAGTGTGTGTCCAAATGAGGAGCACATCACTCCTATTTATACTTTATCTTCCACTTGACTTTTTCACTAACTAGGTCGACTTGCCTAGGAAGACTCAAAACAATATAATATTACTTTCTGGAGAGTTCTATCAACCCGACTTACAATGGAGGTTTTACCTCATGACTCTATGATGACCAAATACAATAATGACATCCCGACGAAGGAATAAAACATCTCCGAATAAATTACACTAATAAAATACAATAGAATATTCTTCGAAGTTACAATATTTCAACACTCCCCCTTAACAAGAAGGGTATTCTACTAACAATAGCAGCATCAACTGTAGGAGCAAGGAGAGAGAGCATCATCAACAACATCAAGGTGATACATCTATAAATCAATGGAAGTTCTCTTCAACAACATCAGCAACTGGAACATCTTCAATATCTTCAGTACTGGAGTATCATCTTCTACAGCACTGAATCTTCATCTTCGATCTTCATCTTCTGCAGCACTCGATCACTCGATCGTCTACAGCAACACTTGATCTTTCAATCAACAACAACATCATCTGCAGCGACATAACCTGCAACACACATCATCCAATTACGTGATGATCAATCCCTCTCACTTTAGGACATAAGTCCAAGGATGATGCAATCCTAACCACATCACTAAGACAAAAGACTGAGGATCACTTTAGGACTAATGTCCAGGGATGATGTAATCCCAACCACATCATGGAGACAAAAGTCTGCAAATCACCTTAGGACTAATGTCCAAGGATGATACAATCCCAACCACATCACGGAGACAAAATTCTATGGATCACTTTAGTACTAACGTCCAGGGATGATACAATCCCAACACATCACGGAGACAAAAGCTTGCGAATCAATTTAGGACTAATGTCCAGAGATGATACGATCCCACTACAACATCATCATCACTTCTCCCCCTTTTGAGGAAGGTCCTTTCGAACCAGACCAAGCTTGTCACGGAGATACTCAAACTTTACTCGAGACAGAGGCTTAGTCAACACATTAGCAACTTGTTCATCAATGCTCATGTACTAGAGCTTTATAGCTCCCTTCTATACCATATCCTGTATGTAAAAATATCGGATTTTTATTTGCTTTGACTTGTCATGGAACACTAGGTTCTCTGTCATCTTTATACATCTCTGGTTGTCACATAGAATCACTGTGGTATCCAACTCCAAGTCAAATAGACTTGACATCAATTTTCGAAGCCATATAGCTTCACAACTAGCAGAACAAGCCACTATATACTCTACTTCAACTGTGCTTAGAACAACACTGGACTACTTCCTGCTAAACCATGAGATCATGGTGGATCCCAGACAATAACATCCACCTAAGGTGCTCTTCCTATCTGAGACACTTCCAGCCCAATCTGCATCTGTATAACCATACAATCTGTAGTCAAGATCTCCAACATAGTATACTTTAAAGTCTATCATACCTTTTAGGTACTTCATCACATGCTTTGCAGCTACCAGGTGAACACGTCTAGGCTCAACTAGATACTGACTCAGGGTGTTCACAACAAAGCATATATCTGGCCTGGTATTAGTAAGATACATCAACGACCCAATAATCTGTCTGTACTGAGTCACATCTACTAACTTTGACGATTCATCAGCTAACAGCTTCAAGTTGGCATCCATGGGTGTGGCCATGGCTTCACATTCCAACATAACAAAACTTTTTAGAATTTCCACAGCATACTTTCCCTCGTTGAGAAAGATTCCTTCTGGGTTCTACCATACTTCCAAACCTAGAAAATACTGCATCAATCCAAGGTCTTTCATCTCAAATTCTTCAGCGAGATTCTTCCTGCACTCTACAATCCGTTTCTCATTTCCTGTCAAAAATAAATCCTCCACATACTGCAATAATATGGTAGGTTCATCATCCATAACCTTAAAGTAAAGGTTAGGGTCAGCTTTACTTTTGGTAAAGCCCAAGCTCATCAAAAAGCTGTTTATCCTTCCATACCAAGCTCTAGGAGCTTGCTTCAATCCATACAGAACCTTCTTCAACTTGCATACGTGAGTCCGTCTGTCTTCAACTTTAAATCCCTGCGGTTGTTCTATGTACACTTCTTCCTCAATAACACCATTCAGGAAAGTTGTGTTCACATCCATCTAGTGTCCAATTTGGTTCTCTGAATAAATTATAATAATAAAATACAATAGAACATTCTTCGAAGCTACAATATTTCAACAAAACAATCTTCCATGCAAGATTAGTAGATCTAGTTCATGAATGAGTCAAAGTTACTGCTTGAAAGGAAGTAAATGAAAATCTCTTTGCTTTCTTATAAGTTTTGGTAACTAATGAAATGCTTGTAGTTTGTATCTTTTGGGAGTGATTGCAGGTATTATTTCATATTTGTTGGAGTATAAGCTAGATCCTTAACGAAAGGTGTATGCCCAAGGGGGAACCTGTTATCACATATACATTTGCAGTTGGGCTACCATGATGCAACATACAGACTTATCTCTTGTTCTATTCCAAGCTACTTTTCACATGGGGTATTAGCATGGATCTTTACAGCTTCAGCCATTCCAGACCCTTGTTCATCAAATTTTCCTTGCCAAGACTGAGGTTCAAGAGTCCATTAAGATGCTTTCGATGATGACCTAGTTCATTTCAGCAGAGCAGCAGATCACAGTTGGTACACATAGTACAGAGGGGCCCTATCAGTTGGAGACAAATATATATGGTGAGATCAGGTATTTGCTTCTTTGGTTTAGTTTTTCTCTATGATGTATGTCCAACACCTATGCTTGTCATGTTAGGATGATTATGGTGACCTATGCTTATATTGTACTAATGCTTGAACTTGTGCCATAACTAATCAAAGAACTTGTTCTGAAGACTGTCGCTCATGCCATGCTTGTACAAATAGTAAACCTTAGTGCTAGGTTGGTCTCATATGTCAGTTGTCCCCATCCATCTAGTTCATCCATTTATGATTTCTATCCCATGACTTAGACTGTTTGAGACTTGTGAGATTGAAGAACTTTTCCCCATCCTAACCCCTGTACATGATAAACTCCATGTTGTTATGTGTATTTAGCTATGAAGTATGTGGCTTGGCCAGTGTAGCTAGGTTCACTAGGAAGTTCTCGTTTAGTCCTCAAAACAAGTGCTCCACCAAACAGTGTTGCTAAATACTAAAGCATCGGAACGCATAAAAGCTATATCTAAAGGATGCAAAAGTATAAATGTTTTAAAAGGTAGTCAGTGGCCAAGGGGTTGAGCACTCACTTTTTGTATAATGTAAGGCTCATCTGCCCTCCACAGCGGCAGCAGGGAGAGGCAAACCCGTCAGGTCTATGGCATGCTCATTGGCAGTAGGTCTAGGCATTAGTCATTTACTGGAGCCCAAAAGGTTTAGCATTAGGAAAAATCACCAAACCAAATTGCATTGGGAATCTGCATTTTGGCGATCTGGGTTTTGACCGACATGCCGAAGAACCCCCTCTCCCTCAAAAATGTCAAGCTTGGACTCCTCTGCCCATCTGCAAGAACTAGTTTCAGTCTGGAAGAAAACGCCCCTATTTGGTCTACTAGCCAGTTTTGTCTATTTTGTCCGGTTTCACTTGGGTATTTTTCACTGTCAAATCATTCATCCAAGTCAGTGTGCAGGAAGCCGTAATTGTCAATATCAACTACGTCCTGGAGATTTCTCGATTATCGACTTAAATCCCCTAGGATCTGGGTTTGATCATTTGAACCGACACACTAAAATCCTAGATCTGCTTCGAATCTTCATAAGCCACATGATACTTTCACTTGAGTAACATTTCTAGTCTAGAATAACCACCCTACTCAAGTATCCTTAATTTGTGGCTCATCCTTAAATCTACGATTTCAGACACTCACCTTACGTATTCTCCGTCAGGAGTCTAGTCTGGTGATTTGTCTTAGATATTTCCTTTCAGGATCGATCTAGGTCTCCCCCTTTGTCACTTGGGCTTCTCTAGTGGCATAAAGCGAAGGAATCCCTAACCGACGTGACAACCACCCATCTTTTCGGGGTAAGGGTTTTCGTAGGTCGCGGCATTGGTTGCATGTCCCCTCTGCCATACAGTATTGGATTCATCTATCGGGGCAACTACAAGATCCATGATAACAGAACCATTCTTGGAGAACCTCAGCATTTAAACCCAAAGTCCTAGGCTGTCCTTGGCATGAGTTTTAAGTATTTCAGCCCTAGAAAGTTAGAAACTTATATATAACAGCCCATTGAGATCTACCCTTATGACCCATTAGCCCAAGGTTGAAGGCATTTCTGCTTTTCCTAACCATCATCCAAAACCCTTTAAAATTTTCCTTTTATTTTTGTTTTGCCGTTAGAAATCTGAAGTTTACCTTGTTGTCTATCATTTCCAGATTTCTATTTTTTTTCTAGCACAGGGTTTATAACTGTTTTAACATCATTTTTAGGCTTTCTTCACAATAATTTAATTTCTGGAATTCGTTAGTTTATAACAGCTTTAAAACAGAATTAAATTAAGCCTAAGTGCTATAATGTTTGATCATTTACTTGGGTTTTCAATCTCTAATTCATTGAAATTTGTACTCTAATTTCTATAGTTTCCAACTCATTTAAAACACCCTAAAACACTGAAATAATTCACATAAATCAAGTTTAGGGAGTGATTTTTATGATTTTGTTTAATTCTGGAACCTTTTTGCATTATTTCATTTATTTTCCAGATTCCATAAGATTTTGCGGGTTGTAATTTATCATCTACTACAAAATCTGTATGCATAAATTTTGCTTTATTTTCATTAAAATAATCATAACAGCAAAACTTCTTATTCTTCATAAGTAGTTGTTTTTTATTTAATCGCACTCTGAGCACTGATTTTGGCAATCATTTCATTGGATTAATTGAAATTCATAATCAGCTTTTGGGGTGGAAGATTGCTGTACTTTATCTCGGAACTCATTATCAAGCAATATCTCACTTTCCTATTCATGTGTTTGCTTTATTTTTGTACTCATAATCAATTTGGCAATCACTTTATTCTGGGTTAATCAGATCTGCAATACACTCATGCAATACAATCAGATTTAAAATGAACCCTCCAAACTCCCTTTCATCAAGAATAAAACTAAATTCAATTAACCTTTAGGGAAGCCCCCCTTGACCTTTGAGAGCTGGTCAAAAGTGAGAGTTATGTACTAAGGTGACAGTGGTGCCATCTCCTGTAATTGCACCTAGAGGTAGCATTCATGAGTTAGGACTTTCCCAATTAGGTGTTAATTCAAGCTGAAATATACAACATATTTTCCCTCAGCAGGAGAATATCACCAAATTTTTATCCCTGCAACTTGTATTTATAAAGTTTCATCAATTTTATATATTCAATATTACGAAAGAAGAATGTTTAAAACAATAAGAATAGAAATAAAATATGTTATCGGTCTCCAATAACACAACATGGTCAATGCACTCACCATTACAAGAAGTAGAGCAACAAAGTGTTTAATGCATCTCTAATCTAATCTAAGATTAAAGCTTAGATTCAAATATTGACACATCAACATAAATACAAGTATATATGATAATAGAGTTGTGGCCCAATACAAGGTCTACACATCATCCCCGGCCATTGCAGAGTCTTTCAATGAGAAAAAAGTAAGTTCATTCAGCTAATGACAAAAGAAAGAAAGAGAAAGAGAGAGACCTTTGTTACTTCCAAAATATGCAAAATCTTCCGTTGCAAATTCTCTGCTTCTTGAACTTGGTTTGATTCCAAAAGCATCTATGCAATGACCAAATGGACAAAACCAAAATACGATTAATATCAAAAAATAGTGAATGTTTGCAACTGTGCACAGTCATCACTTGTATTTGCAGTTCTGAATCAATCTTCTAACGCATTTGAACACTATTGTACTGAGCCTTGACATAGCCACCAGATAAAATTATACCAAGAAGGCAGAATTGCTAACGAGATTGCTAAATATTGCAAGCAAAAGCAAAACTATGAACAAGGTTTGACTCTGAACAATGCAAGCAAATACATCTAGATGTTTGAACCCATTAAAAGTACACCAAAGCTTTACTGGATTCCAGATGATCAAGGTGTAACTAAAAATATTTCCTCTGAAATCAGCTAGAGTCAATTTGGCTGATAATAAATATAGTCTTGAGTCTTGACTGTTTCAGAAAAAAGATCTACAATTTGATTTATCATTTTTCTTCTGTAGCATCATACAAAAACTTAAAGTTCATGCAATACTTGAACCTTTATTTCAAGTTAAATGCTATTTTACATATACTGATACAAATATATTTATCCACAATCGATGATTAAGTGTCCAACCATTCACCAAGTGTCCATTTTATACTCTGTCTCCGTAAGGAAAGCAAGGATCATTGAAATTATAACTCAATAAATCATTAATTGGACATGCTTTGAACATCGAGAAATAAAGATTTGATACCTGAGCAAGATGACCCATTCGCTGTATTGTTAATTGAGACTGTCCCAATCTACTTTCCTACAAACCGCACCAAACATAGCAGGCCCATTCAATAAACTAATTGAACATAGATATTATCTACATAAAACAATATTTGTTCTGCTTAATAGACCCAATTTATGAATAGAGATATGGTTTGCTATGCACAGAAGAATATTAATTCTCGTCAATGTTAACATGAGAATAATACCTCCAGAATTCGTATAGAATCCCGAATAAGCACTTCTGCATCACCTTGATTTCCTTGAAGCCGCAACACCTGAAATATTGAGAAGCATTCAATGCAAGCAGACAAGTGCTTGAATTCCAAATTAAAAATACAGTTATATGAAAGAAATTAAATTATTTTTCTGAAATTCTCAACAGAAGAGTGATCACAGAACAGTATAAATCATATGTAAACATTGTCAGATTGGATATACTTTATCTGGTCAAGTGAACTCTGAAGAAGTCTCTTGCTTCCTTCCTTAAAATAATATTCATTATAACTTTTATTTATAAGTGTCCAAACACATCCAATTATAGTTAACATAACCAGAACTATCTACATGATGCTAGTAATGACTCTATAAGATTTTAAAATAAGACTGTATGGCTGAAACCTAACAAAACCTACAACTGCTCACTCATTTGACAGAGCTCTTAAAGCTTCGGTCACTCAAGACTTGTCCACTAAATCACCTTGGCAGTTTCACTTCTTCAAGTGCCAATTTCCATGTTCCATTCAACAAAATATATCAGGAAAAGAATGACAAAGTAAACTTGTTATCACTCAGAATTGTCCTTTGAGGGAAAAAGGTTCCGAATGAACAGATAAAGGAAAGTGACCCTGTCACCTGCACAGTCCTCTCACCTATGACACCTGAGTTAGTGTATTTCTAGCTCAAGGGAGTTATCCCTAAAAAATTTGCAACTTTTATTTCTAGATTTTAGAGTGGTTAGCATCTGAGTCAACTTGGGCAATGGAGAGATGAACAAAAAAGGAGAAATAAGAATATTTATAATGCAATTGTGAGATTGAATCCTACAGACACAAATTTCAGGATATGAATCTAAAAACAATAGAGAGTGATCATAAGAATTAATCGTCATTCATCAAGCATTCACCATAAGGAAAGACATAGGACAAGTTATGTATTTGTTAAATCAGAGTTGCTTAGCCAGGGACAAAGTCTGATAAAATTCAGAACACCATCAACGCTAACCAAAGGATTTATACAATCATGACCTGAGCTCCTTGTCCCCCAACTCCTAGAGAGACAAAGGAAATCTGCAGTAGAGGAGTGTTAAAAATCTGATCTATGAGAAGAATCTGAACAGTACTTAAGAAGCCAAGCATGAAACGAGGAAAAGAAAAGTAGACGACGAAGAGAAGAAGACTGAAGATCCACCAATAGTGTTTTCCATGTGTGCTTCTCTTCCTATGCTGGAAGCTCTGTTCCAAAGAAAATGGCTTAAACTATTTGTAGTGTGCTTTTTCCCAAACTAAACCTGTTCTGAAATTAGCATGCAAAGCACCCTGAAAATACCACAAAAAAATCCCAAGAATACCCTCCAAAGGTAGCGCTGCTCTCTCCTGTAAATAGGCTGATAAAATGACAATGTACATCAATGTGTTTAGTGTGATCATGAGAAACAGGATTCTTTGCTAATTTTAAGTCACACTGATCAAATCTCCAAGTATTCTCCTAAGCCAAACTGCCTCACATGCTCCTTTTGTTGCTGCCCTGTATTCTGCCTCAGTAGAAGAAAGGCAAACAGCATTTTCTTTCTTGCTAGCACATGACACTACACCTGTTCCAAGTCTGAATGAATACATAACCAGATGTTAATTTCCGATCATCCACTTAATATAATCAATCATAATCTGTATCGCCAGTGAACTAAAGTGCATTGCTTTCACCATATAATATTCCACCTATTCAAGGGCGGATTTAGGGCATCATTTTGAGCCATTTTCCTCAAGAATTATTGCATATTTAGAACAGCAAGAAGAAGTTTTTAGTGCAGGTTCAGAACAGCAAGGTTTTCCCTCTTCAAGGGCTGATTTGGAGCAGCAGTCTTTTCCAACTCCTAGGGCAGATTTGAGGTATCTTTTTCAGCCATATCTTTCAGTGGTCCTGTTGTCACATATATAGTAGTTGGGCTACTTTTGTTCCTGAGCATCAATGAACAGTTCTTTGAGTCGGTCCTTTACTATGAGATCAGCGGATGATGAGCCACCAGTTGATGATCTCCCACTTTCAGCAGATCCAGAGTTTCCAGATTGACCAGTTCTATGCCATGACTGAGCCTCATTACCCCAGATTCAATGACTGAGTTAGCCATTCTTCCATGACCCAGAGCAGAGATTATTACAGTGCCTATGATATGTAGCAACACCAGTTGTTCCAGTGATCTTCAGACTGGTTTCAGATCCAGTGCAGATATATGACGGTTTCAGATCCAGTGCAGATATATGACCCAGGTGATATTATGGTTTGTGCATATGGATTTTGGTGTTGCTCTGTTATCTATTTTAGCACTGAGACTTGGTTGATATTGATTATATCTTGGCAATACTTTATCTTGGTTTTACTTGGAATCTAAAGTATAAATGATCTAGCTGTTATGTCCGAGAGATTCTTTTGTCTACTCATTGGCTTTTCCCTACTCCTAGTATGGATTTGGTCATTCCCCTCTAGGGACATAGCTTGCTAGTCTTGGCACCATCTCCACTATCTCCGTCCATCCGTTTCCTTCCCTTGTTGTTGATTAACCTTGACTTGTAACTTGACCAGTGACATCTGGGATTTCCCCCACCTTAATCGCTATGTTGGAATAGGTCTCCATGTATAAATTGTGTTTCGGTGTTGGTTTATGTGATGCTTGTCACAGGGAATGTCTCCCACTAGGTCTTGAACACAAGTAGTCCTACCAAAGAAGTGTTTTTAGACACTAAGGCATCAGAGCTTAAAGTTATTCTAAAAGTGTCTCTGGACACTACTGCAAATAAAAGTAAACCTAGCCAGTTGCCAAGGGATGAGCACTCATCCATGGTATGGTGTAAGGCTCATTTATCCCCACAGGATATCAGGGTGAGGAAAGCCCCTCAAGGCTGAGCCTTAGTCATTTTCAGGAAGCCCAGAAAGATTTCCAGGGCACCTGCTCTTGGAGGTTGGCAAGTTAGTAATAAGAAATAAAGTTGATGGCTAGAGGATGAGCACTCATTCTTTGTATAATGTATTGCTCATTTGCACCCACAGGAAAACAGGGAGAGACTGGCCCTAGAAGGTTATGTCTTTGTCATTTTCTGAAAGCCCAGAAGGCTTACCAAGGAACCTGCCTTTAGAGGTTAACTAGTGTAATAATGTTGTGAAAATAAGTATAAAAAGGTTGTTTGTCTTCTAGTGGAGCCTTCTCATCATTCCACCCATTTGTGAGACACTGCCATTCCCTATTGTTTACCTAGTCCAAATTATGTGTTGTGTTGATCCCCTTATCCTTTAGCTCAGGTGTTTCTAGTGTCGAGTTATCAAGTCATCCCCTTTGGCCTTACCTGGTTTCAGTTCCCTTTACCCTTGACTAGCAAAATGGCTAAATCTATAAATGAGTATACACTTGAGGTTCTTGTTTAAAGCAGCTAATCATTTTGATTTAGATTATTATATATTTATTGCGCTTATACTTGGCGACAGAATCTAATTGTACTTGAGTCTCACTGCTAGCATAGATAATTGAGCAATGCATGTCCATTTTGTACTTTGAAGTATCACAGTTTAGCACTTGGGTCATTATTTGATCGGTCTTGAGTCTTGACTTGGTCATTATTTGACTCTTTGTAATAAGGTTTCCATCTTTGGGAGGGGATAATTATCATTTTTACACACAATGTTGAGGTTTTTGAAATCCACACAACCTTATCTAACCAGTCTTCTTCCTAACCACCACCAAATTTGAGCACCAAGGAGAATGTCTAGTGTGGGCTATTATTCCAACTGCTAACATCTTTTGCAATTCCTATTGTACTAAGGGAGCCAACTTAGGATTTATTTGCCTTAATTTCTATCTAAAGAGCTTAGCTTCTTCCTTAAGTGGGATAGTATGTTGAATCACATCCTCCCTATAGACCTTGAGTTCATCGTATGTGAAAGCTAGAAGATCTCTATATTCCCTTAGTAAATTAATGATTTGTTCTCTTTCTTCCTTGGGTGGTCCTTTCCCAATTTTAACCATTCTAGGCTTTTCATTAGTTCCTATGTTTACTTCAAGGTAATCACATGGTTTAGTACCTGATTCTTCCTTGGGTTTATGACAATCTTCTCTATCAAATGCCTTCTCTAGAGACACCAGTTTTCTAGGAATGGAATTAAAGTTCTGATTATCTTCTACATAATAACATCCCTCTTCTTCCTCACTAATGTGAAAACCAGCAAACTCTTCTACATTATGTAAGAACCTAATCACTTGCTTATCATCATCAAAGACTTGCCAATTATCCACATTATCAAGAACTGAAGGCCTAAAAATAACTTCCATTTTAACTTCTTTATCAACTAGCTCTGGTGACCTTTGAACAGTAGAAGTAGCAACTGCAAGTCTATTTGCCTTAGCATTTAATTCTCTAGGGAATGCAGTAAATTCTATGTGATCAAAACATGGCATCATGTCCAAAATTGCATCTCTATTCCTTTTTAACCTTTCTAATTTACATGCAAACTGTTTGTTGACCTGTGAAATGACCAAATTTGAAACACCTTTGACCTCTAACCTCTTTATACCTTCGTCTTTGCACAACTCTAAACCAAGGAGTAAAGCTTCATATTCAGCCACATTATTAGTGGCATTATTCCAGCCTATATGAAAAATTGAATTCCTTCTGAGAAGGAGATTCAATGACTATGCCTGTGCCCTTACCAGATCTAGGAAAAGCCCCATCAAAATGCATACGCCAAACTTGTTTAACTCTTTATTCTTCAGATGACTCTTCTATGGGTTCCAAAGAGTTAGCCAAAATCGCATAATTTCCAAAATTGTCATTTTTATACTTTAATTCATTACTTGGATTTCTTGGGTATTCTACATGGTACTTCATTTCCAACTCTCTATTTAATCTTACGTAAGTTCCTTCAGGGGTTGGGATGGTGGCATAAGTTAAGTCCATTTGAATATTTCCTCCTAAGTCTGCTCCATCTTTTCTAGAGAGTAACATACCCCAAGCATCAAGGACATCTATCACCATTATGTCCATTTCAATCTCAATGTCTGGAAATGCTGCCAAATGTACTTGTAAACCTGTAATCAAACCAAAAACTTCAATCTTCTTGTTGTCCATAGCACAAATGTTATGGTAAGGCCTTGAAATCCTCAAATTTAGTTGTCCCATTACTTTCTTAGTCATGACATTTGAGCTAGCTCCTGAATCCAACATGCAATTATGAAGAAGATGATTGTTTACTAACAATGAAAGGAAGAATGGTTGATTCTTTTCATTTCCTCTATCCATACTCTGTAAAATGACAGGTGCATCTTGATAGGCTTTGTCAACATTACCCTGAGAAGGCTCTTCTATAGCTTTGAGTAACTTTCCCTTTTGAGAAGGGATCTTCATGATTTCTGCTACAGGAACCAACAACTTAGCATTATTTCACCAACCTCCTGAATCAATGTTCAATTCTGTATTAGGAGCAATTGAATTAGGAGGGGGACGAGGTACCTTAGGGTCACTTGCTGGAGTTCTTTCTCTATCCTGGCTTTTTTTACCATTCCTATGGTAAGTCGTGCCTCTATATCTAGAAAAATCTGAAACTTGCTTCTCACTAGGATTAGGACCAAAGGCTTCTTCTGCTACTTCATTCACTGATTCAACACTTTGACTACTTTCTATCAGATTCATCCAATCATACATGCCAATGTTATACTTTTCCCCACACATATTTACTTGTTCATTCTCTGTTTTTTCGGCCATTTTCTCACTCAAAATTTGCAGAAAATTTGACAAGTAGATTCTTCATGAAAGTCTCCACAAGGCCTACAATATGGAATGGCTTGATGATCAACCATGTTGGTAGACTCTAACGGATTTGGGGGCCTTTGATCTTGAGGTGGGGGGCTCCTTTGGTTTTGCCACCTATCATTTGGCTTGTTTGGATGGAAATTATTTCCTCTAATTCTTTCCAAGGAAACTACCTTGTTTTGTAATGTTGTCTAGTGTGCTTGCATGGTAGCCAGCTGATTAGCATGATTCACTTCCATTTGTTTAATCAATTGGGTGAGCTTATCTATGGAGTCACCTTGAGATTCCTGGTTTTCAAACTTAACTTCTTTTACTTCATTAGCCTTTGAAGAACTACCCCTTGAAAACCCAGGAATATTAGATTTACCAGCAGCTTGCATGTTTTTATCTATCTTGATGGCTTTATCTTGTGCATCCTTCAGATCCATAGGTTCCTTATCCCTTATCTGATATCTCATTTCTCCTTCAAATGCTTGGATGTAATAAATCAAGAGAGATGCTTCTTGGGGCTTGATGCTTGTAGGGAGACTTTTTACTAAGTCATTAAACCTTTTTATTAAATTCTTCCATGGTTTCATTTTCTTGCTTGTGGCTAGTATGCAAGGCTGCCAACAAGAAATGGCTATCCCTTCTATCACCCCATCTATCATTGAAGGCTTCAATTGTTTCTTTGAGATTTTTGAACTTATTGCCATTCTACTCTTCAAACCATTCCATGGCATCATCCTCTAAAGACAAAACAAACAGCCTCATCTTGACAGCCTCATAGTTACTAGCATTACACCACTTGGTAATGCACTGGTGAACTTGGTGATGTGAGACTTGGCACTAATGGCAATATTGTCCTGAAAGGAAGGTAACTTTTCTATAGCTTTATCTGGCAAAGCATGAGGATAACCAATGATGTTAGAGAAATCACATGGCTTGCATAGATCATCCATTGGTGAGGGCTGGTTGTTTTGGGCAAACAATAAACGGATACCAGAGATAGCCTCTTCTCCAAGAGTTGCAAGGAGTCTACGGGGAGCAAGTCTATTCAACCTCCTCCTGTATACCCTTTCAGGCTAGTGAGGGAGTTGAGTAGACCACCTGAATGGCTCCAGGTAGAATACCTCACTATATTTTGAAGTGGAGTCGCCACTTGGATAAAAAGATAGCTCTAATATGGGTAATAAATTATTAAAATTTAATTAAAGAATTAAAGAATTCAAAAACCAGAAATCAATTAATTAAGTCAGACCAAGGACAAATGACTTGTCCCCGACAACGGCGCCAAAGATATTGTCGCCTAATACACACTTTATGACACGGGGAAGTCTCCAACCCGCTTTGTGTGTCCTTGGGGGCAACTTAGAGTTGGGGACCACTGTCACCACAGTCTACCAACTCCTCCGTTTAGGCCAAATCCCAACAGAGCCAAGGGGGGTAGTCCCTACAGGAAATTATTCATAAATTTATTAACTATTAGTTAAAAGGATCTTTTATTAAGGTTGTAAGGCTAAGACTTTGCACTATCCCAAGAATGACAATCAGCATGAAATGCAGATATTTCTTTCAATGACAAGCAGATCCTAAGATATAGAAATACTAGTGCCTATTGAAAAATGGAGTCAAAATAAATGAATTACAGCTTCACAGAAATTAAACTAGATTGATTTATCCACAGTTTAAGTGTATTCTAAACTAAACAAGATTTACAATAGAAGTAGGATTATACAATATGAACTATATTTCACAATTAAATCAAATGCTTATAGACAAACAAATAAATGGAACAACTGTTAACAACTACCCAAAATGCTTGAAGAAAAATAATCAAATTATGTATCCAAGATCTACAATTTATTAACGGTGTGATTATTACCCAATAGATTTAAAGATGCCACCAAATGAGATTAGATGCTTGAAAGAAGGTGCTTGCAGTACACTAAAATGTGAAAGTGCTTGTAAAACAAAGCCTTGAACAGCAAGGCAAGTATTTGAAAATTGCTTGGAAAAGGAAACCTTGAACAGCAAGGCAACTTGAACCAAAAAACAGTAAGTAAATGTTGGTGGGACGTTTTGCAATGTCTCTTGCTTCCTTTTAGGTAAATTTTATTAAAGTTGAACTCTTGGATTAAGTTTTAGATCCGGTGGTGTGACTACCCAAACTTCGTATCCTTCAAATCAAAGAGGGAGTGTTGGGCTCTCAACAAAGTGGAAACAAGTCCACCCATAGATCCATAGGTCAAACCCCAAGTACTCGGTGCTCAACAAGGAGGACGCGAACACCATGAGACCCCCAACGGTCTCTCACCCCCTGTAGCTTCCAAAGTCACTTGTTTCTAGTTGAAGAGAAAAATAATGAAGTGGATTCCTATAACTAAAACTTATTCAACCACCTGTCATTTTTCAAAAGACCCCAGAGGGCGATGACTGAGTAGAGGAGGAGGGGACAAATAAGTTGGTTAATTTCCAACTTATAAAATACAATACAGAAAGTAAATTACCGATTGATTTACAGCAAGTAAATTTCAAATGAAACAATCAACAGAGTCAACCTGTGCTTTATCCCTTATGGTAGGTGTCGGTACTTGATCTCTAGACAATAGAATAAATTTGCTTTGCAAAAATTTAAAAAATTTGTGGAAAAGAAACGTGAGCTAATTAGATTTCCTAAAACCCCTAAGCCTTTCCGCTTTTCATACCTTTGATCTGAGTTCTCTAAAGGGAGATAACAGAGGGCAAAGGATACACGGACAATTTAGGTTGTATATTTCCCTAAAAAAAACAGTAAACTAGATGACAAAAAATAAAGATCTGACTAAATGATTTGTTTGAAAAAGAAATGCTTGAAAAGAAAACTAATCTAAACAAAATATACTAACCACACATCAATCTCCCTAAAGGAAAAAGTGGGTAAAAAACTAGAAAATATTAGATCTATTTGAAAATGAAGGCACAACTAGTGATCTACTTCTTACCTAATTACAATATGATTACAACTTACTTTGAAAGCTTTTGGTGAATACCCACGAGGAGACTCTCCCGGGGCTTACAAAATAATAAGAAAAAAAATGAGAAAATATGAGGTTTTGAACCCCTTTTGAAGTGGCTGAAATTTGAGGTGTTTTGGTCTTATTTTGGGCAGCATTTCCTGAGTAAAACCTGCTAAAACCAGCAAGGAAAACCTCACTAGAAAATGACAGGAAACTCCAACAAACTAGTTAAAAAGTTAGTACCCAAAAAAACTAGAAACTAGGGCAAAAATCTGGGTGAAAAAATGAATGAAAAATGAAGTTTAGAGGGCTGCAAAATGCATTTCCAGCCACCTAAAACCTTGCAAAATATCAGATTTATGATTGATAAATATAGATCTAGTGCTTAGCCTTGGAGGCCCTCCTTCAAACTCTCGGATTTGCAAAAAATGTGAGAAAAATCTACAAAATACAAGCAAGAGGTGAGTAACCCAAATGGATCTACAAAAACCTTTGTAGATCTAAAGTAAACTACTCACGCAATAGCAAATAACCATTTACTATCAAGTCCCCATTGCAAAAACCTTTGCAAGGGGCATCTATGCACTTAAAAATAAAAAAATCTCACAAAATGAACTATTTTACCTCAAGCTTGAAGAGAAGAGACCAAACACCAAAAAAGATAAAGATCCTCCAAAGATTTACTTCTATTAGGCCCAACTAGGGAAAGATTCAATACAATGAGAGCTTCTAGGACTTGAGCAAAGCTTGAAAAAAACGTGAGAGAAGAAGAGGAGAGAATTTGGTAGCATAACCTTAGCATGAGAAAATCATGTGGAATGAGGAAGAGGACCCCTTCTTAAATAGGAAAAATACGAAACCCCTTGGATCCAAAACCCTCTTGAGAAACCACCTTATATTAGGCTTTTAACATTTCCCCTTTGACTTGGGCTTGCTCTCCTCCAATAAGAATCAAGGGCACCTCCCTTTGGTGGAGTTATAATAATAAAAAAAAAAACTAGGGTTGGAACCTCCCCTTGGTTGACTTTTTTAGGCTTGACGTTTTTCCTTTGGGAGTGGTTTCCTCCCAAACGTGAGCCCCTTCATAGTAGCGCCCCCCTTAGAAAATCCTCCTTCACACTAGCGCCCCCCTTTTTAGGTGGGTTTCCAGCTTGTGTGGACCCCCTTTGACTCAAATTTTGATTTTCCCTAAGTAAACTTGGAAAAAATAAGAGGCACGCCCCACTTCAGAGATCAAAAATTTTATTTTAAGCATGTGGGGGGGGTTACTCAAAATAAAAATTGACTATGCTTAGCCAACCCCGAATCTTAATTACCATGGCATTATTTGATTTTTTCTTCAAAATCAAATAATTTAATTTTTCACCCTAGGAAATTAAATTAATTTCTTAGGAAAAAATACCTTGTCTTAACCAAAATTGGTCCAACTTCCTAATCCCTTGTTAGAATGGCATGGGACTTGAACATATGGCTTAAGGGGTGTCATAGCATCTTCATTTGCATTCATAACCCCTATTATAAAATGCCAAGGATCAAGAAAATAAATTATTACATCAAAACTTAATTAATTAACCACCCAATGGTAAAGTTAATTAATTAGAAAAAATTAAAAAAAATTAAAAATCCTAACGAAATTCCACAAGACTACAAGCTATGGCTAGCATGGTCATGGTCAACAACTTGAAACCTTAGGCACCTCATGGGCTTGATTATCAGAACGGCTTGATTATCAGAACGCCAATTCACCACTTTGGAGGATTGGTGAGTGAAAAACCCAACCAATTAAAATTGTTAAATAACAAAATTAACTGGAAGGGGAAAAAACACTCGGTGAAGAGGACTTCCCTGATAATAAAGTCCATGGTGACATCCTTAGAGGAATGACCCATGCTGACATATAAAATTACATTAGTTATCCCACGCAGGGGAACGGAGATTTGGTGTACAAAAAGGTGCAGAATTTCCCTGCTGAGTGAAAAATCCCTAGGATTTTTCCATGGTACAAAATGTACAATATGTACATCTGCAATGTACATGACATTGCCACCTAGTCGATATAGGTGGGAAACACCTCACATGGATGATATGTTGAGGTGGCTTCATTGGCTTTATGATTTTACCTAAAATGCCCATTTCATCATGCTTAAAGTAGATAGGATACTAAGCTCTTACATAAGCATTTGATGTGTTGTTGTGAAGAAAAACAATGACATGATGTATGTTGATTTCCTTGCTTTTGATGGTCAAAGCTCACAAGTTACTTGCAGAGATTTTGGGTTTCTCATATGCTCTCCTTTCCAAGATCAAGCACACGTCCCATAATTGGAGCCTATTGCTACCCCCCAATCTATACGGGTTTCCACGTGTGATTTTGATCACACTCTGGAAGACGGGTTGACATTGTTGACCACCTAACCAACTACGTGGGAAACCACATACCATGTACAATGTAACATGAAGACTAACAAAGTGTACCTCGCAAAATATTTCAAGCTCCAAAAGACTCAACAAGTCAATTTTTCCCTTTTCTCTTCTTCTTCTGTATGAAATTGTCGCACCCCTATAGAGGATTTTGTAAGGATATGTTAACATGATAGTCAATTTTTTGTTAAACTTAGTTACCTAGGATTTTATCATTAGGGAAGTTCTTTCATCGAGTGTTTTTTCTTTGGATAATTAAATTTGCTCTTTAACAACTTTAATTATTTGAGTTTTTCGGTCAAAATTCCTCCAAAGCAGTTAAAGACGTTCTAATATCGAGCCCATGGAGAGGTTAAGGTCTAGGAGTGTTGTATATTGCCATGCTAAACGTTATCCAGAGTCTTGCAGACTTTCGTTAAGTTTTGCTTAGGATTTTTTAATTTTTTGTAAATATAAAATGTCCCTCAACATAAAATGTTGTATTATAAATAGGGATAAGTGGCTCCTAAAGCCCATAAATAGGGGTATGGGTACTCAAAATCATTGGCATGAGACGCCCTACACCCTTGAACCAAGTTTGGAATCGTAATAGTGGAACGTTTTGAGTCTAAACCACTATTTGTCTAAGTCAGTCAAAACAATAAGAAAAAGTGCCAATAATTAAAAATGGCAAATTTTTGTAATGTGTCTAGAGTCACTTGGAAAGGGGAAATTAAGTTTCCTAAAGTCATATTATGTACTTAGAGTGATGTCAAAGACAAAAAAAGGGGCCCCCTGTGTAAAGTTTCATAAGTTTTGAAGTTTCCTCCCTAGGGGGGGCGTCCTCTCTAAACCATGGGGAATGAAAGGAAAAGAAATAAGTCAAGAGAGGGGTCCCACCTTCATGGTTTCTCCTCTTTTGACCTAGCAATAATATTTAAAGCATGGGAAGGGGGGTTACCACCCCCTCGTTTTTTGGTTTTCTTACCAAGGAGGCGCCCCCTCAACGAAGTGCGCCCCCTTTCATGGACCCTTCTTTTTTCCAAGTGACAAGCGGAAGGCATGCAAAGGACTTCCTCCCTCTCACTTTCCTATAAAATGAAACCCTTTCCTCTTCTTTTTGGTTACCATTTGGCTTATCTTTCACTCTCTTTATCTTTTCATGCTCTCTTACTCTCATTTTGCCAAATGAGAGGTGAGCCATTGTAATTCTCAACCATTGTTGTTTTGATTAATGAGAAGAGATCTTTGGAGGAGATTGATGTTCTTGGCTCTTGGATGAGGTAACATTATGCAATTTAGTTTTTCTCACTTGCATTTGTGGATCTCATGCAAAGTGTTTTGCTTGAGAATATTATTGTGATATTGTTATTACATGTTATGTGAGAAGTCTTCTTAGCATTTGAGAAGTTCATAAACTTCTAGTTTGAATAAGTGATTTCTCATTTATTTTCTTAGATATCTCACCCCTCTTGCATTGTGAAGCTAGATTTGTTCCAGGTTATCAAAGCTTGGACAGTGGAATACCCCATTTTTCAAACAACTAAGAAGAACCTAGCTCAATCTTTATTTACGTTAATTTATCTTGCTACGTGTTGCCGCATAAAACACACTTGGACACGGGTAAGTCTCCCAACCGTTGTGTGTGTGTGTGTTCCTAAGAGCAACTTATGAGTTGAGAACCCACTGTCACCTGGGTTCTAAACTCCTTCGTTTAGACCACAACTCCTAAAGCCCAAGGGGGGCAATCCCTACTTACTAAGTTCTTTCTTGAAGAACGTTTTCTAGGAGTTGTAAATTACAAAAATGACAATCAACGTGCAGTGATGCAAATATTTCAATGTCATGCAAACCCTTTAACAATCAACCAGTAATGTATGAAAGAGAGAAACAATCAAATAATCAAAATGATCAGTGTCGTCTCTACTCGGGCTAAATAGGAAAAATGAAAAAGAGAGGCTCTTTGTATGCTAGACAAGTGTCACAAGGGAGAGAGGGGGGCCCAAGAGAGGGAGGCGAATTTGCTCAAGGAGGGCAAAACCAAGGTTTCAGATCTCAAATATGGAGAGAGAAACCCCCAAATTAATGCTTTTAACCTTATTGCTATGTCAAATGGGGAATAAACCACCATAGTGGGGCCATTTCCATTGACTTTAGCTCACCCAACCAATCAAAAAGAGAAGGGGGAACCCCCTAGATTCAGCAACTCAAAACTTGTTATATACTTGCTTGGGGGCCCCCCTTTGGGTCTTAAATTTGACTTAGGAACATAATATAAACATTAGAACCTTTTCTTGGCCACCCCAAGTGACTATAGTAACTTTTCCAAAATTTGGCTCTCTAATTAAATGCTCAATTTCCTGATTTCCATGACTGACCTGGGAAAAGATGACCAAAACCATAGTAATACTTGTCCAAATGACTTCAAACTTGGCCTAAGGGTGTAGGGGTGCTCATGCCATTTGTCTTGAGTACCCATACCCCTATACAGCATTAAAAAGGACCAAGTAACCCTCTTTTACATTACAACAAATTGTCTTGAGTGACAATTTTTAATGACCAAAAATTAAAAAAAACTATGCAAAACATAATGAAATTCCGCAAGACTCTGGATAATGTCTAGCATGGTAATATAGAAAATTCCTAGGCCCCAATCACCCCATGGGATCACTAGAATACCTTTCACCACTTTGGAGGTAATTTGAGTGTAAAACTCAAATAATTAAAATCTCTAAAAAGAAATTTTAATTATCCAAATGAAAAAACACTCGATGAAAGGGCTTCCTTAATGACTAAGTCTTAGGTGATCAAGTTACAAAAAACTAGACCTTCATGCTGACATATCCTTACAATTTCGGGGGCAGAAAATTCATAGAGAGAAGAAGACAAGAAGAGTTGCCTTGCTTGATATAATCATTAAGTACTTCATTCTTATCTTCAAGGCACATCCAAAATGTGCATGGTACATCGTTGTCCACCTAGTTGGTTTTGGTGGTCAACACTGCAGAATTGGGCTTTAAGGCTCTAAAAACAATAGTTTCCAACACTAATACTTTGCTAGGTTTTATTTACGGTTTGATTATTTTTTCATGTGTAAGTGATTGAGGTGTTTAAAAACTAATTCCGAGCATATTTGTAGATCTTTTTCTTGTTGTCTCATGCAAATTGTTCACATTACAAGGGGAGGTTTTGCCAAAATTTGGCCAGAAATAAGTGCAGAAAGCTCAACATCAAAACTATTGAAATATATAGCTTCGGAAGTTATTTTTTAAATTATAAATGCTATGTACATAAAAAGATTTTGATGACAAGTGTTAACTTTATGAACAAGTGTCAAAATATCATGCCAAAAACTCGAGATTTAATAAACAAGCAAACACCTCGCAATAAAATCCTTAAAAATTACCAAGGCTCCGTTGTGTATGCTCTACACCACTGCGGTTCGACCGACCAGTTGGATGCATCAAAAGCAACGTGGGTGACTAGTTTAAGATAGTCCCACTTTCAAATTAACCTCCCAAAGCGAAAATTCAATGCCTCGATTTGATTTTTTGTGGGGAAAGTCCATAGAGGAAGCAGGAACCACTGGATAGTGACCTCAGGATACCGTCAAGCTACACCCTCGTTGGTGTAGTGTTGGACACATCCCAGAGACTCCGATCCAGCCAACACATTCTTCACGTGGAACCTCATCGAAAAAGGGTTTTGGACATACTCCCCATACCGTCAAGTATATTTGGAGTCCCCTTCCCCCTTGTTTAATTCACTCATCTCATCATTAAATTAAAACTGACCAAAAACAATTGCAACACATCTTCAGCACTACAATCTTGTGACTCCATTCTTTTCAACACTGGTCTATTTTCCTTGTATCGTACAATCATTTGATTCAAGTTTATGTAAATGTTCCTTTAATATTCAACTAGGCCTAAATAGTGCATGCAAAATATCAACTGATAACCACACATGAATATCTTTTACAGTATGCATCAAAATATAAAACTGAGAAATAAATCACAACATCACATCACGATATTGACACTATTATTTTGGGTATGGAAACCCCCGGAAAAACCCAAGATGGGAAAACCGGTGCAGCAGTCAGATATAGATTTTATTATGAGAAAATATGGTACTTTTACAATCACTGCAAATTCACCCAAACCTAGCGAATGCGGTACCTGGCAAAATCACCGAGCAAATCCCAGCTAAACCTCAACACCCTCCTGTGTGAGTGTATGGCCCCTGTACGAAGCTCGATGATCCTGCTGCTCACTCCTCCGTCTTCTCGGCTAAATCCTCTGTCTGACTTTCTCTCCTTGTATGTATTCTGTCTCTGTCGGAATACAAGTGTGTTCTCTCCACCAATTGATCTCTCTTTTATAACTTTAGGTAAAGCGAAAACCCTAATTTCACTTTCACTTTAACTAGTGGTAAAGCAAAAACCCTAATTTCACTTTCACTTTAACTAGTGGTTCACTAAAGTTAATTTAGATCACTTTAATTTATTTTCCAAAGTAAACTTAGGAAAAGTAAATTAAATACAACTGGTTTCCTATTTTAAGTCTTTTGCATGCAAGAACACATGCATGCAGGAAGACCTTCCTTGTTGCTACTAGTTTAATAGTTTATTCATGTGTTGATTAATTATAATTTATATGTTGTTGTGCTCATAATCATTGTTGAAAATATCTTGTTTCAGTATTTACTTTTCACAAAGAAGAAACTCTTAAATAACCCATCGAAAAACCACCTCTAAAGCTTACTCAGCCTTAGTAACTCTTAGGGTCTAACCCCCCTTGGCTTCATTAAGAGTTTGCCTAAACATAATAGTCAAGATCAAGTGACAGTACTTGACTCGAGACTTGCCCCCAAGGATGCACTTGGTGGCTTGAAGATTTATGCCACGACAACCTAACCCCCAAGGTGTGTGAAAGGCGGCAACATACATCAGCCTCATGCTAGGGATTTTTGCAAGGTCATATTTCAAATAGCTAATCACTTTGTTCACCCCTCAAAAGTTTTGCCATATTGCCAAAATGGATCCAAAGCATTTGGGATGTTGATGGGATGATTAATCAAAGCTAGGGGGCAGGGGGGGAAAGAAAATCAACAGTAAAAGGGGCTTGTTAAAAAATCATACATAGAAAATCATACAATGTAAACCCTTGCATAAATCATGAAAAAAACTAATTACCTGCTAGAAATTTGACACATACCTGGGAATCTAAAATTAGAGGATCGAAATCAATCTCCAATCCACACAAGATTTATTGATGGCAATGAAAATCCTCATTTGTCCATCCAATAACCGCTATAAGAGTTAAGAGTCTCTCAAATCTTGTTTGCTCAATATCCGCAAACAGCAGCTCAGAAAACCACAAAAAATCTGCATTTCTCTTATGGGCAATTTTTCCCTAACCTAGTGATAATTTCATACTGTGGCACAACATTTTCTAAACTATCACAACCTCATGAGTTTTTGCCCGTAAAATATTCCCCACACTGAAAATATTGAATTTATCGCAATATTTACTAGTTATCTCTGATATTTGCAACAGAGCTAACTAATGTTAAATTTATTTCAAAACCCGTCTGCAGAGAAAATATGGAGCTTCTTACACACCACCATTGGCATAAATATAAGAATTGCAATGAAATACAACCTCAATAAAAGAGCAAGGTATGCAAGCCACATTGTCTGAACCAACACTTGATAAAGTATAGTAGTGATAATAACTATCTGCCTTGCCAGCGGTAGGTTTAGTTGTATTCCCTCTCAAACAATATGATGAAACGTAAGACAAAGAAAAGTTGAATGTGGAACAAGTATAAATATATTTTAACTTCGAAAGGTTTACAGTGATAAAACCTCTCCAAGATGAAACATAGTGTTTGCGTAATCTGGGTGATTTAGACCTAGGATACGCCTCTTGATCTGCAAAAAGATTAAAAATATAAGAAAAGAATAGTAAATTAGTCGATCACAACATGAATCTTAATGCATGACAAGTATTTATACTCCCAAACATTTATAAAAGATGATAGGAAGATAAACAGAAAATGTACCAAAGAAACGGGATTTTTTATGACTGAAATAACCTATGCCGATAAACTAAATTGACGTTAGGATGGACTAAAAAATTACTTCCAGCTAGAGATATGAGTCTATGACACACCTTTAGAGCTCGCTGCAGCAAGATACATGAGAGCACATGAAGAAAAAAATGTCAGGTAAAAGTGTGTAGATAGAATGAAAATAAGATGCTCTACACAAAATATGATAACCGTCAGAAAATGAAGATGATAGATCTAAGATAGCATATTATTTAACTGAACATTCTATGTGATAGCAGTGCTATAGCATTTAGGCTACTAATTTTCCAGGTAATCAAGATAAATAAACTAACTAGACAGTGGAAAAAGTTACTAGTTAATCAAATCAATATTCAACATGGTCATAAGCAAAATTTCTCAATCAATATGCAGAAAAAGATAAAGCATGATTTCCAAGGCAGATACTATAACCACAAAACAAAAATCAATGTGCATAATTGATGTGGTCAATTCATGGGTTGAAAACAGGACAATAATTCAGAAAGAAATTAAATTTGAAAAAATATTGATTACGATCGAAAGAAATGTAGCATCCCAATAACCATTCACCATAACACTTAAAATACATTCAAATTCGTACTGTGAAATGTATGTACATGGGCACGTAGATTTGGTCCAGTTTTGTGATAATGTTGTGGTATGTACATGTACTTCATTCTTATCTTAGTTACTAGGATTCGGATCCGGATACGGATACGGATTCGGATACATATCCATCAAGTTTTTGAAAAGCCAAGATCCAAATACGGCGGAGAAATGGCAAGTACATATAATATAAAAAAAAATTTATGAAATTTTATCAATAAAACCTCAAAAAAATTTAAAATAAATATATTTTTAATGATATTGTAAAATAAATAAATAATTGATGAATAATATTTATAAATAATAATTAATCTAATTCATAGTTATAAAGTTTGTTTTTTGTTGTAAGGTTCGCACCCACGGAGCTTCAAACCGCAAGGAGTGCCTTAACAGTACACCCATTCACCGTCTATTCTACGCCCTGTGTGCAATTCATAGTTATAAAGTTATTATTTATATTATAATTCCAATTATTTATGACACAATTATTTATATAGCTTGTTATATATATATATATATATATATATTGATTATAATGCTGAAGTCACTTTATAGTATATACCAACAACAAAAATCGTATAAAAAACGCTACCACCTTACTTTTACTTCATAAAAGTGGGTTCTATCCTCTATCCTTATGGATCATCCTTTCCGTCGTGGGTTCGAGGCCACTTTGAGCAGCATACACAATTTAATAAAAAATATATGGTCATGTGTTTCAGCGTGACTGCACTAGCATTTTCTGGTGCAGTTTCCTCGTGGCACATATGAATTTAATATTTTAAATATTCTTAAAGCTTTAACACAAAGCGGGTCGAGCCCAAAAGTGTTATTCTCAATTTATTATTGTAAATATGATTAAAGCTCCTAATTCCAAGCAACTGATTTGTTGCCGCCTAATTCGCGCCTCAGGTCACGTGGCAGAAATCTTCAAGCCACTGAATGCAACCTTGGGGGCAAGTAAGAGTCAAGTGTTGTCACTTGATCTTGACTCCTCCGTCTAGGCTTACTCCTAGCGAATCCAAGGGGGGTGGTCCCTATAAAAATAATCTAAGGTTGTTAATCTATTATAAAAGGAAAACAACTATTCTAGGAATAAAGATGAAATAACTTAAATTTAATCAACAGATTACTGCAATATGAAATTTAAATAAACAGCTTCAAAATATAACAGTATTCATGACATCTGTAGAAATCGATTTAAACATGAAAACATTAAAGACCAGTGCCAATGAAAAGAATGCTCGTGTATAAGGGTTGTTGCTGTGGTCTCAAAGAAGTATTGCAGTTGTCTCAGTTGGTAAATTTTAAGATTATTAAATGAGTAGATTAGGGAGTGGGTTGATTATTGATCAATTTTATTAATGTGGTAATGGTTTCGATTATTAAGGGAGATGGAATTCCAAATATACCCAAAGGGTACGAGGAATATGCCTAGATTTGCTTAAAAGTGGTTCTCACAGTGACATGTGGGCTAGATGGAGTCGTGCGGTTGTATTCAACACTATACCAACAAAGATGTAGCCTAACAGGGCCCCACGGTCACTTTCTAGTTGTTCCTATTTCACTTGAAGACTTTTCCCACTTCTTGACAATATCAAATAAGCAATGGATTTTCGCTTGAGGATTAATTGTATGATGAGACTAATTACTAATCACTCCAATCCCCTTCTGATTGTCCCACCATTCCAGCCAAAGTCCTAGAGTGTTCACAAGAACATACGGGTACTAAATCCTTGTTAATTTTTAAGACTTTTAAATCAAACATGTGTTGTTTAAAAAATCTCAATACCGATACTCTCATTTCCAGAAACACGGTTGGATTTGTTAATTTTAAAAGCAATCAGAAATACAAATTAAAATCTAACTATACAAATACAATCAGAATATTATATATAACATTTATTAAACTATATTAATATGTAAAATATTAATATTTGAAATAACATTAATTAAATTACATTAATAAGCAAAATATTTATATTTGGAATGAATATATCTATAATAATCATAACGTTTATTAAATTATATATATACACACTGTCGAACCTCATTTGAAAAGTCAAATTCGAACCCGAATTTTATGGTTGTCGAACTCAAACTCGAATTCGAATCTGAACCATGTGACATAGAGGTCTAGGAGTGGTGTATATTACCATGCTAGACATTATCCAAAGTCTTGCGGAATTTCATTAAGTTTTGAATGGGATTTTTTAATTTTTGGTCATTAAAAAAGTCCTCCAACATAAAAAATTAAAAAAAAAGTTGTAATGTAAAGAGAGATAAGTGGCACCTAGTGCCCATAAATAGAGGTATGGTACTATGGGTGCTCAAAATCAATGGCATGAGACGCCCTACACCCTTGGACCATGTTTGGAGTCAACCTGTTGAGTTTTGATAAGTATTGGCCATTAATTAGAATGGCAAAACTCTGTAAAGTGACTAGAATCACTTGGGGAGGGAAAATTAAGTTTCCAAATGTTATATTATGTTCCTAAGGTGACATTAAAGGCAAAAAAGGGCACCCCATGCAAGTGTTTCTTAAGTTTGAAGTTTCCCTCTCCAAGAAGTGTGACCTGTAAATTTCTTTAAAACCCACTCGTGTTACATAGTATTTTTTTTTATAATTATTATTCAAACCCCAAATTAATTACTGTTAACCACAAATGAATTTCTTCACAAATATTGCAACGAAAAATAAATACTAAGAAAAATAGAATAGCAATCACATCAATAGAGACACCAATATTTTCGGGTATGAAAACCCCCGAAAAAACCAAAGATGGGAAAATAGGTGCAGCAGTCTGAGAAGATATTTTTATTATCAAGATATAGAACAATACATTTCAGAAATTGATTTTACCCAACCTAGCAAAATCGTACAACTGAAACTCACTGAGAAACCCCAACAAGATCATATGGCCCCTGCATCAGCATGTACGGCCCATGTGTCAACATAGTGCCATCTACATCAACGTACAGTTACCTATGTCACTCATACGGCTGCCTGTGTCACTCGTACGGCCACCCACGTAAGCGTACAATTGCTCTGTGTATGATCGTACGGCCCCCCTGCGTCAACTAGTACGGCCTTTGTGTAAGCTTGTACGACCCCTCTCTGTGTGTGCCTATACGACCTTTGTGATTTGCCTGTGTTTCCCTGTCAATCTCCGGATAGATTCTTCAGTCTCACCCTTTGCAAAATTATCCTACAAACCTTCTTTCTCACTCTCTGGTTGAAAGCTATGAGCAAATAATCTCTCTCTCACAATGTGTCTGTCAAAGCAACTATGTGTGTGTCCTTTCCACCAAATCAATCTCCTTTTAACTCAATGGCCAAGCGAAAACCCTAACTCTCACTATGGATCAATGGATGAGATCCTCCGTTGAGATCAATGGCCAAGATTAGATTAGCCATCACTTAAATTATTTTTCACTTGAACTTTATAAAAGTGCCTCCATTAAGTCAAATTAAAATTAGATCACATAATGCACTTTTCATAAGTATAAACTTTGGATAAAGGCAATGATCAATTTGGCTTCCTTTTGTATGTCTTCCATCAAGCAAGGACACATGCAAATAATAGAAGACCTTCCTTGTTGCCACTTTTTAACACTCCCTCTCAACAAGGAAGGGATTTGGTAGCAACCCCAACTTGTCTTTGAACTTCACAAACCTGTGCCTGCAAAGTGTTTTGGTGAATATGTCTGCCACCTACTCATTTGTCCAAATGTATTCCAACCAATGGTTTATTTCTATACACAATCTCTTAGGAAGTGATACCGGATGTCCATGTGCTTGCTCTAATGACAAGGACACAAGATGGCTGCTAAAATCTGTGCATCGGAGACTTCTATGCTTCAGTTTACCCTCTCACTGTAGTGTTGCTTTAATCTTAAAAACTTGGATATTCTGAGCTTGATGTAATGTCTAAACCCATAGCTTCTTCATATGTTTCTATTGCAAGCTTTTTTGTTAAAACTTGTGTGGCATTAAACAGCACCTCATCACCAGGTCTAAGTACTTTGGCATCTGAGAGCTGGTCTGCACATGACTGGAATTTCACTTTCTTCATGATCAGCCCCTAACTCAACACGTGAACTTTCATCTTAACACCCTGCAATATGGGAGGTAACATACTCCATTTTCCCTCGATTAGATTGGCACTAGTCCTTAGAGTGGTTCCCTTTATCCTCCCATCACCTATTACATATTCCTATACTACAAAAGACAAACATTTTGCTAGAGCTACTCTTCACATCACCTTGAACCTCGTTGCTTATTGCCCCAGTAATCCTATGTTAGGGAAGCACCTCTTGAATTGGAGAAGAGCCAACCAAAAGTGTGGTGACATTGACCTTTCCTCTTTGTTCCCCTTGGCTAGCTTGCTTCTTCGGGACTTTAATCACACATGTTAGCTTGGGAGGTAATAGGTTCCACAATAGGAATTGACAAAACTTTAGTGTGAACATGTGTAACTGTAGAGTAATCCTTTATAATATAAAAATGTGCATTTCAAGGGGATGATGAAAAAGGGGTGCAGAAACAAAGGACTAATTAACAAAACAGCAGGAAAGGCAACTTAATGAATAAGACTGATGACAGCCATGTTTCCTATAGGACACATGCCTAGAAGCGATCACTTGCATGATGAGAAAATGCATTTCATAGTTTGAACGACTGCCCTAATGTGTTTCAATTTAATTTTTCCTGCGTGTCTGTTTGCATATATGATGAAATAGAAATATTGAAATAAATTGCTATTTTTTCAGTCATAATCAAACAATATAATAAGAAAGTGTTAACAAACCTCATAACAAATGCGAGCTTGTTCGAGTTTGCGCTGCATAAGATAGAATCCTCCCAGGTTGTGCAAAGCAAAACCAACACTGCATGCAGCATAAGGTAGTCAGAAGCTTACATACAGCATCTATGCTAAAATGTTGCAGGTTATGTAATTTGAAGGCAGATAAATGTTCAAAAGCTTTTATGCCCCAAAACGCCAAATAATAGAATCCATTCAGAATATACAATAACGCTCACATAAATGCTAAAAGAGTTCCCAAGCTGATTTTAGCAACCATACATGCAAGAGTCTTGCTTTACATATGACAAAAATATCATTAACACATTCTTTACCGCACATCTTCAGGGCCCAATGACAGCTCCAATAGCTCAATAGCTTCAAGATATAAGGGTTCTGCTTTCTCAAACATTCTTTTCATTCTGTACAATTCTGCCTGCATTTTACACATGAACCTGCTTCATTCCTTCCAAGTTAACTATTATGTTTCATTATCCTCTCTAATTTGCTATTCTGTAATTTACTGGAAGAGAGTAAAATATACATCCAAGTATCAGATAAACTAGCAAAGTGCAATGAAATACATTTACATCTTCAAGAATTCCGTCACAAAATTCTGAATAAGTTTCTGTTTTTTTCCCTTTAATTTATATAGCAAGATATTTTCTGAAATAATAATTTTTCCTTTTATTTACTGGAATATATCGCTGCCTGCTAACATACCCCAACTAATATACTCCTCACCACCTCAGTCTTAAGTTCAATTTGAGTCCAGTTTTCCTTAGAGCCATTTAAAATCATAATTCATACATAACAATAAAATTGAACAGATCACAATATGTTAGACAATCTTCAGGATGAAATCTAACAATCTTATCCCTGGGCACAGATTCAAGAATTTTCGTAGCATAATTGCACCTTACCACAGTTCTCTGATCCTATTTGACAAGGAAAATCAAAATGCCAAAGAATGAATATAAATTGTTTGCTTTCTAATCAACCAAGGATAAAAGCAATGACCAACGATCAAATATATCACATGAGAAGAAAAGCAGAAAAGAAATGTCCTCCTGAATAGACTCTGCTATCCTGGAAAATTCTCAAAAAAAGTAATATGTCCCCAGATTGGCAAGTCCAAATTAAGTACCCAAGTGTGTGAATTTTTTAATCTACCGACCATTGTTTTCTAAACTGTTACAGATCAGACCAGCAAACAAAAGTACCACATGCAGATTGACAACAACTGCCTTGTCCAAGAACTGATTGCTGCATGTTTGCATCAATGTTACAAATATCGTGTCGGCGAATATATCGCCGAGGCTCCAAAAAGAAATTATCGGATTTATCGGCAAAAGTGTCGGCAAACATCGGCAATATATCGGCAAACTTAAAAAATACAAAAATATTCATTTTTTAGATTTTCTAGAATCTAAACTTCTAAAGCAACAAGAACATCAAATAAACCTAAGTTATACAAATCCGCCTTATTTTTGAAAAGCCAGGATCTAGATACATCAAGGAAATGACAAGTACAAATAATAAATATAATTTTTAAAAATTCTAAAATTAGAACTTACATAAAAATTAAAAACTATATACATTTTTAAATATAATGATAACTTTTATTAAATAATGTTTAGTGACACCACTATCAAGCTTTAAGGCAATGAAACATGACAAAAAAATAATCCATATGTTAGATTTTATTATTTTAATAACAGAGACATTATATAAATATAAATAAATTATAATTTATAGTTTTAATAAATAAATTATAATACCAAGATTATAAAAACTTTAATAACTTAACTTTAACTTTAAAATATAACTTTTTAACTTTCAGATATAACTTGAATATAACTTTCAACTTTAATTTTCAAATATATAACTCCTTAATGTATAATATATAAATTTTTAAATATATAACTTTACAAATTTAATATAACTTTTAACTATAACACCTTTAACTTTCAGATATATAACTTTACATCCTTAATGTATAATATTTAAATTTTTAAATATACAACTTTCAACTCTAATGTATAATATATAAATTTTTAAATAAATAATTTATAAAGACTTAAGTTATACTTTATAATCTAAAATGTAGTTTGAACTTTGAAGGGCTCGACTTGTTGACCATTCATTCCGTCCATCTGTGCGGAGGGCTCCCAACGAGTCACAGCCATTAGTGGAGTGAAGGAATCGATCCATGAAAGCAGGGTTCATGAACATGAATGTGCAACCATGGCGGGCTTTACCCAATGGATATGCCCTGGCATCCAACAGATTTAAAATTTTAAAGTAGGAATCATCAGAGAGAGACCAAAATGGTGTTCGTTCGAGCAGCAATTAAATTTTGCTGGCAGATTCGTATCTCATTTAGAGATCTGCGAGTCCATGCTGGAGGGCCAGTGGATCCGGTAACATAGGAAAAAACCAAAAAAAATCGAGTGTTTCGTTGACCCCGACGCCCTTGTTTGATCGACTCTCAATTTTTACTAAAAAATCGCGATTTTAACGCATTTTTTTCCCTTTAAATATAGCCAAAAAAATCGCAGCAATGTTTCTCGATAATATCGTCGAGGAGGAGAAGTCGCGATATATCGCGATGTTGCCAAGAAATCGGCGATTTTTGTAACACTGGTTTGCATGCAATGGATCAAATGACCCATACAAAGTATTAGATGGAATCATCTCCTCCATTTTTGGCACAAACTTTGTAATGAATGATGATAGCCTATAAGCAACTAGTTAATTCGTTTGAATATCCAGATTCCAAAATAAATAGGACAAAACCAAGGAATCCATAAAAGATTAATAATTGTTCATATGAATGCAATGAGATACAACTGCAACAGCATGTGATATTATATATACAAATTGAAAAGTCATGTGTTGAATATACATGACTATTCAATATATATATATATATATATGTTCATGTATTATTATTATTATTATTACCATGTAACATACTTTATGTATGTTACTGTTATCACAATTCTTATAGTTTCCCCGTAAGGTGATCCTATCCAGGATGGCAGAGCAGAAAGGAAACTAAAGTTGTGAACTACGGAAGCTAAGACCTCTGAATAAATCAGTTGTTGTTAGACACACCATGCACACAGAGAGGGGGGGTGAATCTGTGTGTGCAGTCTTTATTACTTTTTCACTTTTAACAATCAACAACTAATTTATCAATGCATTATTATACCATTTGCATAATCATTTCACAAACATCTATCACTTCATCATTTATAAATCATAAGCATCCGAATCATGAAGTCATAACAAGAACCATAACACAAGAGAACACAACACCATATTATTTTGCAATATTTTTGTATTTGTTTTGGAACGGCTATAACCATGAGGTAAAATCAGCACCTACTGATACAAAGAGCACCTACTCTTCATCCAGGACCCTTCCTGGTTTTCTTAGACCTTGCTAAGAAGGATTTGAGGAGTCCAATCCTCAAGTGCAAGATTCTTCTTGCAAGAAATCATATGGCTTTGCTGCAAAACCAACCTCTGCTCTACACATCAATATCTCTGCTCATCACTGTTGCTCAACACTGTTGATCATCACAGCTGCTCATCTCTACTGTTCATCATTGCTACTCATCACTACTGCTCATCTCTGTTTCTCATCACTGCTGCTCATCACTGTTGCTCATCCCTACTGCTCATCTATGTTTCTCATCACCGCTGCTCATCACTGTTGCTCATCTCTGTTGTTGGTCATCTAATGAGTCATCACTATATACAGATAAGTCATTTCACTGCCATACACTGCTCATGTACATCATTGTACACCTCATCATACTCAATTACTAAACAAGAAATTCTGCTATGTTTTCACTGAACAGAAGGCATGCATCATCATGCATCATCATCATAGGTATGTATCATCGTCATAGGTATGCATCCTCATCATCAAATATGTATCATCATCATCTCAGTGTGCACCGTTTATACATCATCATCATCAAGTATACATCACAGTGCATAAGAGAGCATCATCACACTATGGTATGCATGTACATCATATTGTATAGGAGTGCATCAACATCATAGAGTGTACATCATTATCACATGCATTATCATCATAAGGTGTATCATATCAAAGGCATAAAGTTTATGCAACATCATCATCATAGTCTCCATAATGTATTGAATTAATTCAAAGAGATATACCAATATATAGCCTCACATACTAAGATCAAAGAGGAACTCTATCCATGAGAGACATGTCATCACAAGAGAAACCCAACAGAATGAACCATACCTTTTTGAAGATCACAAGATGAAGAAAGAGTAGAAAAACCAAAATAATCTCTAGATCCTGTCATCACATAGCCCTCATAACAAGCTTTCCAACGAACCAAGAATTTTGTAATTCCGACTCCGGATGAGAAAGATATGTCAATTTTAGTGAAGATGCCCAAAAAAAAATTTGTCACACAATTTCGCACTTTTCTCCAAAATGTGCGAAATTCCTAAGAGAATTGGTGATGAAAAAATGAAATGCTTGATCTTCTATTTATATGGGTTGTAGAGAAAAGATATTACCTTGAACCGACATGCAATTCAAAATTACAAATAATTAAATTCTCTTTTGTTTAGTCGGCTCACCCAAAAAGGTGGGGTACCCCAACTTCAAAAATTCATATCTCTTCAATCGTAAAGAGCCACGTGATGTGCCACCTACCGTTGAAAACAGAACAACAAGGGCTATCTCCCCATGATGGGTTTATTTGCAATCCCATGGTCCAATACCCTTAAAATCTTCAATTTTTTCAGGATGTCAAAGACCCCACACATGAGGGTGCAAAAGACCATACCACCAACTACAAGAGTTTCAAAGTCTTCTTCAACATATCAAGACACGTCCATAGGCTCTACCTCCATCTACATCCCAATATCCATATAACCACAAATAGGACCATACATCATCATGGTTCAAGGTCTCCATATCATTATAAACATATCCAATGGTTCCACTATATATTCATCACCATAAGTGTACCAAAACCCCAAAAGAGGGGTACAAAGACCTCACCACTAGTTTGCAACACCTTATGGGCTTCATATGCATGATAAAAAGGATACTACATGCCAATGACCATATAGATTCCAAAGAACATCAAACCACCATATATGTGGGTTCAATATCTAAACTTTAGAGGGCACCAAGCACCCCATAATAATGGGTTCCAACATACCACCATAAGTGTGGGTTCCAAGAACTTCATCACGGCTTCTTCAACAAGCAAGAGGCTTCATAGACTTCTTCAACCAACTCAACCATACTAGGAGACCCTCAAGGGTCAAGATCCATCATGACATCACCTATGGGGTTTCCAAACCTCTTGCTGGGGTACCATGACACCATCAGAGCATGAATGACCACAGAATGGGTCATTAATGCTTCTCCAGCCCATCTAGGGTTTCTCCATCATCTGCAAGGGCTTCAAGACCATCTCCAGGGTATTCAACACCATCAGCAAGGTCGTCAACATCTTCAACAAGGCGGTGGCATCAAGATCCATCTTCGTGGGTACAAGGTGCTTCGAGGCACAAACCCACTCTATAAAGGATCCAAGGCACTACTGGTGGGACTTAGTGGCATCAATGACATCCTATGGGGCCACTGCAAGTCCATGTTGGCATCAATGACAATTTCATCAACAGTTGTCACACCAGCCAAAACTACCAGCACTTTAGACTAGGTGAAAGACCAAGCCTAGGGGGCGTCCCTATGACCAAGATAACCTAAAAGACGAGTGACTAAAGTGAATTAAGATAGGTATCTTGATGGAATCTCTTAGAAATAAGGTTAATTAGAGATCTAAACAGTTACTAAGAGAATAAGAGTGTCCACATGAAACTCTTGTTATCACATATACATTGCAACTGGGCTACCATGATGCAGCATACAGATTGATCTCTTTATTTCTTCCGAGCTATTGATTCACATGGGGTTTTAGCATGGATCATTACAGCCTCGTCCATTTCAGAGCCTTGTTTGGCAGTGTTTCCTTGACAGGACTGAGATTCACTAGTCCATTGAGATGCTTTCAATGATGACCTAGTTCATTTGAGCAGAGTAGCAGAATAGATATGGTACACACAGTTACAGAGGGGCTTATCAGATGGAGACAGGTATATATGGTGAGATCAGGTATATGTTTCCTTGGTTTGTCTTTGCTTTGTGATGTATATTAAACACCTAGGCTTGTCTTGTTAGGAAGATCATGGTGACCTATATATATATATATACTAATGCTTGAATTTGTGCTAAGACTGATCAAAAAGACTCAATGTTGAAGATTGTTGCTCATGCCATGCTTTATACAAATGTTAAACCTCAGTGTTATTTTGGTTCCATGTGTCCTTTGTACCCATCCATCCAGTTCATTCATGATTGATTTTCATCCCATGACTTTGGTTTGATTGAGACCTACGAGATGATGATCCTATGTTGTTTTGTGTCTCGGCTCTGAGTTGTGCAACAAAACTTGTCGATGCCTTGATCATTCTGCGCTAGGAGAACCCGCTAGTGTTGGTTCCTGAGCTTAGGCGAATTGGGTTTTGAAGCCTTGACCTCTCTGGTCAGTTGCCCCCGATGTTTGGTCCTGACTGTTGCCCCCTTGGTTGCCCGAAGAGTGTAAGCTAAAACGCGAAACAATATGTCTACCATCATTACATGCATTATGTGCTATAAGTTCTATTTGTTGAAATGCAAATCCCTCAAATAAATACAAATCGTCTTTAGACACAACTCAAAAAGGGCTATAAAGTGAAATTGTGAAAGGCCTAAAAGCAATGGATAAATAAATGTTAAATCTAAAGACTGTTGACCACTATTGAAATGTAATGATTAATTCCTCACGGAGCCTGCGGGTTTTGATGTGAGATGGGGAAAGGGAGCACTAATTCACAGTGTCCCCTAGGATCTCTTCACTACAGTTTCTTGTGTACTCAACGCAAGGGTCCAAGTAAAGATCCTCACGGAGCTTGTTTCTTTGCTTGGATGTGAGCCATAGACATGTTGTTCGAGTTGAATGGGCTCTTTTTAGATCAGCTCATCCACTTGTGCGACACCACCATCCCCTATTGTTCATCTGTCATGTATATGTCACTGTGGTCGTGTGTAATTGCCATCATTCTGAGAGATCATATGGTCAAATTAGATATAAGTCATCTCCCTTTACCTTAGCCTTGTTTTCCACCCTCACCCAGCACAAGCACATTGTTTAAACTTTATAAGCATGGCAAGCACAAGAGACTTCCAGAAGGTTCTAAGATCTTTCAAAGGCACAGGTATATCTTATTATTATTATCGTTGTCACCATGATTATGAATAACATGATTTAAGTTGAGTGTTGATATACACCATTGGAGCATTTCTTACCTTGGATGCATGCAGGATCATATTGGTACAATATCTCACCTCCAGTTTAGGTACTTTGACTCGGTCAACCCAGTTGACCAAGTCAAAAATGGTTCCCAAGGTAGTGACTCGAAAAAAATGCTTATATTTGCTCTAGACATACCCAAGACCAATACTGCGATTTCAATTTTGAGAGTTTGGCCCCGGATCTCATGGTCAGTGATTATTATCACTTTATTATTGACCAAATAATCAAATTTTATTACATATTGCAAACTTTTTGGTTCTCCTAGAGCATTGCAGTGTTCCAAGGGGGTATGGAGTAGTCACTCATACCATTCTTCTATGTTTCTAGTTCATCCAGTAGAGTCAGTTTGCCCCAGTTCTCATCCTGGACAGAGTTATGATGATTTTATTCAGTTTCAGAGGATGTACCACCAGAAATGAACTAGGAAATTCACTGAAAAATTCAATTTGGCCTGTTGGGTCAAGGAAATGGCAGGAAAACTTCTCAGATGATGTATTTTGGCTCCCCGGATAGGGCTTCAACAGTTTCAGTCAATATTTTGGTCCGGGATTATCTTGTATGTGTTAGCCAGTAAGGACGTCCCCCAAGGGGTGCCCCTCACTCCAATTGATGTATTATATGGTTATATCTTATGTTATGAGGTTGTAATGGGGCATAGGGTGAATTAAGCCCCTAGTGACCCCCTTTGATGTACTATCATGTTATATCTTATGTTATGTTGTGACTTTCACCTTAGGAAGGTGTCCTTGAGCAAAGTGTGCCCCCCTTTGATGTGGTCACCTTGAAACATGTATTGATCTATGTATTTGTGATCTCCAACGTTGATGATGTCTTAATCTTACTTGCCGCATGATAGTTAGGTAAAATGTGGACACACTCTCAAGCTATTTAAGAGAGGTGATCCCCCCATTGTAAACCATGAGCTCTAGCATCGGAACTTCTAAATAATGAGATTTTTCTGGGATTCAATACTTGTGTATCTGTAGATGAATGAATGTGGTGATGATTGAAATTGTCTCTCTTGCACTGAGTTATTTTGGTATAGCATCTTGTATCTTTTTGTACCCAATCCGTTTTGCAGGTGAAGGAACCGAATTGGAGAGAGGCGCATTGGTGTGGGGACTCACCCTGACGTCGTTCTTCGGTTTGGTTTTATCACGGACTAGTTACCTCTTTACGACTCTCCATTTCCTTATCTTTTACTTCTTATTTGCAAATCCTGATCTATTTGTCATTACTTATTGGTTTTCCCTTCGTGTGGCAGGTAGAGAGGATGCTATGGTCACCGGGCAAAGCATTTGCATCAAGATCTTCTCCGGATTTCTCATTCGATCTATGAGGAAGCAATCATCGTCGTCCATGAAGGTATCTACAGGTTCCAGGAAGGTTTCTCAGCTTATTTCTCTATATTTAAATTTTTCATGCATTGCCCATCGGCTTCTTTTACTGAAAAACCCTTGTTAGAAGTAGGAAAAATCACCGAATCGATTTGCACTAGTAATCTGCAAATTCGACGATCTGGGTTTTGACAGCCATCTCGAAAAACCTCCTCTCCCTCGTAGGCGTCAGTTATAGACTCCATCTTCCCATCTCCAGGCACTAATCCTTAGGGAGAAAAGCGCCCCTCCCAGTCTGGCATCCAATTCCCTGTGCATCTTTTTTTTGTTTCACTTGGATTTTCTCACATTGTTGAATATTTCATCCAAGTAGGTGTGTTGAAAGCCTTAATTCTTCGTATCAACCTCATCTTGGGAATTTTCTATATTCTTGCCTAAATCCCCTAGGGTCCTGGGTTTGATCATTTGAACCAACACACTAATCCTAGATTCGTTTCCAATTTCCATAAGTCACTGTATAATCTTACTTGAGTAACATCATCAACATCTTTAACCACCTCTACTCAAGCACTCCTTAATTCGTGGCTTATCCCTTAAATATAGGGTTCCAAGCATTAACCTTACGTTTTCTCCGGCAGGGTTTGATCTGATGATTTGCTTTAGGCCTGTCCTTTCAGGATAGGTCTGGGTCTCCCCCATTGTCACTTGGGCTTCTTTAGTGGCATAAAGCAAAGGAAATCCTCACCGGGTGACAACCATCCAGCTTGTGGGGGTTAGGGTTTTCGTAGTTCACGGCTTTAGTTGTCTGTCCCCTCTTCCATCTTGTATAGGATTACTCTACAGGGAAACTACAAGATCCGTGATAACAAACCCCAAATTACCCTAGGGTTTTAAGCATGAAAATCAGATCTAAGGGTAGTTAGGTGAAATAAAGTGAAATTGGACACAAGAATTAATTGTTAGATGCAAGATGAGTCGAATGGAAGTGATTATAGTAATACCCAGTTCGTGGATTGAGAGATACCCACTTCTCCCAAAGAGGGTGTCCTCCCCTAGAGGATAGGTCAGTGCATTGAGTGGGCAAATGGAGTCTGATGGTCGTGAAAATTAAGATCTTGAGGTTTTAAAATATTTCTAAAGTGGATTTAAATATTATAGCTCGCCACGAGCTAGAACCTACAGATCTACAGAGTGAGGGTTTTAAATTAGGGTTTTAATTATTTTTATTTGTGATCGAGAAAGGAAATACATAAAATAGATAGAAGAATTAAATAGAACTTTCTTGGATTCATGAGATGCCATGAGATGTTGCCCTTTGTCCAAAGTTGTCAACTTGAAAGCTCAGATCTATACCTGATTGATGTTATTGTCCAATGTGCCCCTCCTGTGGAAGACAAGAAACCACAATAAGTAAGCTAAAATCGTTATTCAAATCAAATCCACAAGAAAAATGATGCTTGCAAGAGAAACAGAGAGATATAGTAATCAAATGCCATGAAAGATACACAAAATAGCCCCCTATCAAAACGAATTGGAGAGAGAGAAAGAGAGTCTTCTCCACTAAATCGCCCTCCACCAAGACGTCTCCTCCTACAAGCAAAAATTTACAAGATATGTTGGAATATAGAAAATAAACTTTCGATGCCCAAAGAGACAAAGAAACACAAGAGTGATGAACGCCCCAGAGAATTCCAAAAATTCCAAGAAAAGATCTTCGATTATTTTCAATACAAGAGCCAAATTCTTGATGGGATACAATGAGGGGATCACAACTCTTAAATAGAACGAGAGTGTGTCCACATTATAACCAACATCCATCCAACGGTTGAAATTAAAACAACATCAACGGTGGAGATCTTTTAATTTTACATTACATGGATCAACTTAGACAAATACATTTGAGGGGAGCGAATTACCTCATAAAGCCCATTTTTACAACATGATAAATTATTATTTTTGCAAGTTTGATACTTAGGAGACATGGGGGTTCATTAGGGGGTCCCCACATACATATTTATAAAGATACAACTTGATTTACACACTTTTATTTTGGTCATCTTAACCAATTTCGTCCTATGGGGGACATCCTCCCTAAGAGAGCCCAAAATATAATCTGGAACATCAAACTGTGTGAAACTCGTATCCGGAGAGCCATAATAAATCATCTGGAAGCATTTCCTTGCCATTTCCTTGACCACACAAGCCAAATCTATTTTTTTAGTGATTTCCTAGTTCATTTTTTGGTGTTACATCCTCTGAAAATCATAAAAATCATCGTACCTTCTTTCAGGATGAGAACTGGGGAAAACCGACTACACAAAAATGTCTGGAGACATAGTAGAATGGTATAAGTGATTACTCATACCCCCTAGAGCACTGAGACGCCCTGGGAGAACCATAATAGCTGCAATCTGTAATAAAAAATATTATCTAACCAATAATAAAGTGATAATAATCATTGATCATGAAATCTGGAGCCAAACTCTGAAAATTGAAACCGCGGTATTGGTCCTGGGCATGTCTAGAGCAGATATAAGCACTGCTAAGTTTTTAGCCACTGCCTTGGGAACCGTATTTGACTTGGTCAACTAGGTTGATCATGTCAAAATACCCAAACTGAAAGTGAGATACTGAACTGAGCTGAACTTGCATGTATCCAAGGCAAGAACTACTCCAAGATGTATATTAAAACCCAACTCAAATTATGCTATTCAGAATCATGGTGACAACAATAAATAATAATAATCAATAAGATATACCTATGTTTTAGAGTAATCATCGAATCCTCTGGAAGTCTCTTGCATATGCCATACTTACAAAGTTTAAACAGTTTGCTAGTGTTGGATGAGGATGGAAAACAAGGCTAAAGTAAAAGGGTGATGACCTCTAGTTGATTTTGACCATGTGATCTCTCTGAATGATGACAAGTACACACAACCATAATGACATATGCAAGACAAATAGCAATAAGGGATAGTGGAGTCTCACAAATAGATAAAGTACTTGGGCTTGTTTCCTTCAAGCTCTAACAAGTTTTCCATTTAAAAATATTTGACAATTTGCAACACTTGTCAACCTACAAAGGCAAGTGCCTTGGAAAGCCTTCTGGGCTTCCAGAAAATGACAAAGGCATAATGTTGACAGGTCAACCTCACCTTGTTGCCCTGCATAGGCAAATGAGTCAAACATTATACAATGAATGAATGCTCATCCTTTGACCATTGACTTTTCAAACAACATTTAACTTTAACACAAGATAATAGCCAGCCTACAAAGGCAGGTGCCTTGGAAAGCCTCCTGGGCTCCAGAAAATGACTAAGGCCTAGCCTCGCTGCCAGTGAGCATCCATAGCCCCGACAGTTTGCCTCACCCTATTGCCCTTGTGGGGGCAAATGAGTCTTACATCATACAATGGATGAGTGCTCATCCTTTGGCCACTGACTAGTTTATAACATTTATACTTTTGCATCATTTAGATATATCATTTGTGTTTCGATGCTTTAGTGTCTAAAGACATTGTTGGTTTGAGCAATTGTTTTGAAGACTAAAGGAAAACCATCCGGTAAACTTGGCCACACTAACCAAGCCACATACTTCATAGCCAGAGACACTGAAAAAGATGGAGTTTATCATGCACAGGGGTCAAGATGGGGAAAAGGATCTTCAATCTCATAGGTCTGAATCAAACAATAGGTCATGGGAAGAAATCAATTATGGATGAAACTGGATGGATGGGGACAAGTCATACATGGAACCAGCAAAGCACGGTTGACCACCAAAACCAACTAGGTGGGCAACGACGTACCATGCACATGTTGGATGTGCCTTGAAGATAAGAATGAAGTACTTAATGATTATATCAAGCGAGTCAACTCTTATTCTCTTCTTCTCTTTATGAAATTTCCCCACCCCTGTGGGGGATTTTGTCAGGACATGTCAACATGAAGTTCTAGTTTTTTGTAACTTAATCACCTAAGACTTAGTCATTAGGGAAGACCTTTCATCGAGTGTTTTTTCACTTGGATAATTAAAATTTCTTTTTAGAGATTTTAATTATTTGAGTTTTTCACTCAAAATTACCTCCAAAGTGGTGAGAGGTGTTCTAGTGATCGAGTCCATGGGGTGATTGCGACCTAGGAATGTTTTATATTACCGTGCTAGACATTATCCAGAGTCTTGTGGAATTTCATTAAGTTTTGCATAGGTTTTTTTTAATTTTTGGTCATTAAAAATTGTCACTCGAGACAATTTGTTGTAATGTAAAAGAGGGTTACTTGGTCATTTTTAATGTTGTATAGGGGTATGGGTACTCAAAACAAATGGCATGAGACCCCCTACACCCTTGGGCCAAGCTTGAAGTCATTCGGACAAGTATTACTATGGTTTTGGTCACTTTTTCCCAGGCCAGTCCTGGAAATTAAAAAAATTCGCATTTAATTAGAGAGCCAAATTTTCGAAAAGAGACTATAGTCACTTGGGGTAGCCAAGTAAAGGTTCTAATGTTTATATTATGCTCCTAAGACAATTTTAAGACCCCAAGGGGGGCCCCCAAACAAACATGTAACAAGTTTTGAGTTGTCGAATCTAGGGGGTGCCCCCTTCTCTCTTTGATTGGTTGGGTGAGCTAAAGTCAATGGAAATGGCCCCACTATCGTGGATTCTTCCCCATTTGACATAACAATAAGGTTAAAAGCATTAAATTGGGGGTTTCTCTCCCCATATTTGAGATCTCAAACCTTGGTTTTGCCCTCCTTGAGCAAATTCGCCCCCCTCTCTTGGGCCCCCCTCTCTCCCTTATGACACTTGTCTAGCATGCAAAGAGCCTCTCTCTTTCATTTTTCCTATTTAAGGAGGTTTCCCCTCCTCATTTAGGTTACAAAAACACACTCACACCCACTCTCTTGCTCATGCTCCCATTCTTTCTCTTGCTCTCTTGCCCTTGCTCTTGCTTGGGCCATTGTAATTTTCAGCCATTTGGCTTTGTTAATCAAAACCTTTGGAGGAATCTTGTGTGCATTGTTCCCATTGATGATTTGCTTCCATGCTTAAGAAGCTACCCAAGTTTGGTTGGCCAAGAAAGCATACTAATTTTCTTTGGTAAGATTTATGGTATTTGTATTCCATAAATTTTGTGAGTTTTCATTCTTCTAGTAAAGAAGTTCATATATTTTCTAGTTTGAAGTTTATGATTTCTTTGCTCATTATTTGATTCTCACCTTCTAGTAGTTGTGTAGTAAAAATCTTATAAGTTGCAAATTATTTAGATTGAAGAGTGGGATTCCTCGGTTGGATGCCCCATTGCTTCACTTCTCGAAGAACAAATGACCAATTTTCTCTTTCTTTACATACAAATTTCTGTATTTTAATTTTAGTTTGTTCAGTGTTTTAAATATGTTTTTAACTCTTATATACTCAAGTTCTTTCAAAATTATTCATTTGGCAACTTTGTATAAATTTTGTATATATATTGCACTAACATACTAACTTCCCCAAAGTGATTTTGGGCACATTTTATCATTTTCTGTTTGCTGGTTTTTAGCAGGTTAGTGACAAAACAAAGAAAAACTCTGTCAAATTTCAGCCATAAAAGAGTTTTAAGGCCACCCCAAAGAAAGAGCTTCAAGGACATCTCAAGAAAGGGAAAAAACACGGTTTTTCTCACTTCTTTTACCTTTTTATTTACGCTGAAATTTCAGCCTTTGTAACAAGTCCAAGAGAGTCTCTTGGACTTGATTTCTTACTTTGCATTTTCAGTAAAATCAAGTCTCATTTATTTGCCATCCATTGCGAGCAATAGAAGTTGGGCTTGTCCACCTGTGCATAAGTAACTGTTGATTGGCGTCGGTTTTAGATTAGTTAGAGTTCATTTTGTTTTTATTTTCTTCTTTATTATTTGCCCGCACCTTGTAAGTGATTTGGCTTTGCCATCCTTACAATATTGCGTTGGCTAGCATTTTATTCCAAGTATCTGCTTATTTCTTTTTTTTGTCTGCACCTCACAAGCGAAGTGGCTTTGCCCATCCATGTGAAATCGCGTTGGCTAGCATTTTTATTTAAAGTATTTGCTTATTTCCTTTTGCCCGCACCTCACAATCGAGTAGGCTCTGCCTTCGTTGTGATATCGCGCTTGGCTTGTTTTGTTTATTTTTTTTCTTTAAGGATAAAATTTACCACAAGCCTCGTTTTTGCCCCGTATCCTCTCCCCCTGTCGATTCGACCGATCTAGGGTGATGAGAAAGGGCAAAGATTTGTGTTGGCTAGTTTAATAGGCACCCAGATAAGTATCTTTATTAGAAAGGAGAAAAAGAGACTTGACCTATGGAGCTAGTGGGGTGAGGCCGTAGGGGGCTTCGTGGCACTTTGTGTCCTCCAGTTGAGCACCCAGCAAGTTTCGAGTTTCACCCGTGGAGCTAGGTGGAAACCTTGTGTTCCCATGTTGAGCACCCGTCATTCTCTCTCTAATCGAAGGAGATAGTCTCTTGGGGTAGACATCTAGTATAGTTCATTTCTTTGCAGCAAACACCTTAATTCCCTAAGTCAAAGAGAGACATAAAATTTACTAAAACTTACAGGACCACTTGCATAACATTGTTGCAATCATTTACATTTCTCTACTTTGCAATCACTTTATTTTAACTTACTCATTTATTGGAATTCATCATGTTCTTGAATATTTGTTAAAGTAAATGAGTTGATTCTTTAGGAAAATTATTTGAAGTTTATTATTGCGACTCCATAGCCCGAGTAAAGACGACACTAATCATTTTGATTATTTGATTGTTTCTCTCTTTCATACATTACTGGTTGATTGTTAAAGGGTTTGTTTGACATTGAAATATTTGCATCACTGCACGCTGATTGTCATTTTTGTAATTTACAACTCCCAGAAAACATTCTTCAAAAAAGAACTTAGTAAGTAGGGACTACCCCCCATGGCCTTTAGGAGTTGTGGTCTAAACGGAGGAGTTTAGAACCGAGGTGATAGTGGGTTCTCAACTCATAAGTTGCCCTTAGAAGCACACATCGCGGTTGGGAGACTTACCCGTGTCCAAGTGTGTTTTAGGTGGCAACAAACACTAAAGTCTAAAAGTTGTGTAAAACATGTCATAAGCAATGGTCTTCGACATCAAATTTTCTAATCATTCTCAACACAAGTTAGTCATCAGTGGAACATATAATATAATCATAGGTCACCATAACTATCATAGCATAACAAGTCTAAGGTGTTAGTATACATTAGAGTGCAAAATCCTACCAAGGAGCCATATACTTGATCTCACCATATACATGTCTCTACCTGATATGCCCATCTGTGAACTGTGTACCATATCTGTTGCTCTACTCAGATGAACTAGGTCACCACTGAAGTCATCTCAATGGACAAGGAGATCTCAGTCCTGGCAAGGAAATACTTTGTATATGCTACTGAGGCTCTAAATGGTTCACGCTGTAACAATGATCCATGCTATAACCCATCTGAATGTCTAGCTCAGAAAAATAAAGAGATCAATCTGCATGTCGCATGCTGCATCATGGTAGCCCAGATACAATATATCTGTAATAACAACTACATGACCTCCCCCTTAAAGGATGGCTTGTCCTTACAGCAAGGTTTTGAGAGTTGTTGAAAAACATCATTACAGCTTATGATTCTTCCACTTGATGAAATATTATTGATGTTGACTTGGTTTGAGGATATGAGATGATAAGAACTTAGAAGATTTGATTAATATTGTCGCATTGCAAAAGGATTAATCCTTCCTAGATCAATTCTTTTCGAAACCATATGATGGGACATTTGATAGGGACTTCTTTGATTTCGACTCATAATATACTTTTAAAAGTAAGTCATGTTGGAGTTTTGTTATTTTGAAATGTGAGCCAAGTTTGCTTCCGAGCAATGTCGATGCTAGTAAGCGTTTTAGCCCATGCAAAGTCTCTTGTGATTAGGGTGACAATAAGGTACCCTTCTAGCTTTCTCCTTCTTGGTCTCAAGTTTTGGGTACTCCTAATGACACTAGGGTTTCTAATTTCAATTAAGTTTGTAAGGGTCTCTTTATCCAAGTGGACCACAGTTTTCCTTCTGACTTCTAAAAACAATATCGATTCAATTGGATCACTAGATGTCTCTTTGTCAACTTGTGGCATTGATTTTTTCTTTCACTTCAATTGTTTCACTTTAAGTAAGCAAAGTTTGACTTTTTTTTATTAGACAAACAATTCCCTTATCTTCCTCTGATAAAACCTTGTCGATATTTATCCAATTCTCTTTCTGAACTATTTATTTAAGCTTATCCTATTGTTGCAAATCCTAGTCACATTAGATTGCTACATCTTGTAAACTTGATGCATGAATCCTGGCCAGTCAGTTATACGAATATCTGATTTTCATAACCATTTCTTGAATGTGTTTGCTTTGATAATCTGCTCTTCTAATTACAATCAATCATCATATCATCATTCATCGAGATTTGAAATCACCATGTGGTTGGATCATGGCATGCAATTACTCATGAAGCAAAATGACCAAAGGTTCTCAAACTGTCCAATGTCAAGACTCAAGACCCAAATCAAAATCATATGAAAAAATATGAAAATACTACATAAATATAACAGCCTAGGCCAACCTGAATAATGCATCATGTTACCAGCTTATTTGTACCATAGTTGGATTAGTTGAAGAGCCGCCATTTGACAAACATGATAAATGTTTGTTTCTAGTGTATCAGATGATCCGCCTTTATGCCTAGCCAGTTTTGGCTAGTCAGTTTTTATTTTAAGTAATTATGACCATGGCCCCGCGGGGTTTGTAATAAAATGTGCTAGTAGGGTGTTTTGAGTGGTTCAGTCTCCTAAGACGTAGAATTTCAACTAAGGTATTCCAAGGAGTTTTTTGCCCTTGTCAATTATGCTTTGCCTATAGCCGAGTATAATCGACGAGGTTTTCTCCCGCTTCCTCCAAAGCTGAAATGCCCGATTTTGAATTCTGGGCCTTGGAGGGTTATTAGAGCCCAAGTGAGTATGTATAAACCTACTAGGCATTATTAGAATAGATTATGGTCATGTCCTAAGTCACTAGGACCCTCGGAAAAAATTCCGAAAACAATTTACTGGACGCATCAAATTTTGGATTTTTATTTTTTTGAATTTCTCCTATTAAGTTTTTAATTAAATTTTTCCATAATTTAAATGGAAAAATTCAATTTGCAATAAGTCAACCATCCGAGGTCCGTTTTTAGTGATTGAAGGCTCTAACCTTAAGCCAAAAATCATTCATGAGCATTTGGCCAGCTAACTACAAGTTTTAGATCATCATTCAGCTGCATAACTCATATTTTCTCAAAAAATTCAGCTTCAGAGAAATTATTGATTAAATATTAAAAATGATTATTTTGGAGATAATCCAAATCTCTCCAAATTAATCCAAATTGAATGAAATGAAATGCAGAATGACATGGCATCAGGCATTAATGATGATTGGGCTCAGCACAAATCCTCTTCAGTCAGCAATCAGTGAGCACTGAGTTCTCATTCACTTAGCAAACTCGCCTCCTTCAGTCATGCCCACGTTTTGGTGAGGTGGAGCTTGTTTATTGGCTCGTTGATGTGTTCGAGGTTGAAGGATGACATGTGGTCCTTGATTCGTAGTATTGGCTCCTCCATATCTAGCTCTAGGCCCCTCCAAACCTAGCATGCCTACCTACATCTCCTCACGTGTGCCTTTCCTCTTACCTCACGTCAGAGCCTTGGAAGCTCACGCTTTTGCTTGGGGAGAGCTCGTTTTGGATGGAGTTGGTTGGTTAGGGTAGGGAGTGGGGGCGCCTTGCCTAGGTGGAGGCCTCCCCTCATTCTCATCCTCTTTATTTTAGTTTTGTGCTCATAACATGGCTATATTGATAGGTTTTGTGCCCTCCTTGCATGGTGTGGTGTTAGGGTTTTAGCCTTCTCTCATTGTATAAGAAGAGACTCTTTTGAGCTCTTCAGGGTGGAACTTTTGTGGTGGAGTTACTCTGTAGAAATTGTATCAAGCTTTGCCTTGAATTATTAATAAGAATTTCGACTTTGGTGGTCTATGAGCTCTTTGCATGTGGTAAACATTTCATGGTTGAGGTGATATTGCTTCTAATCCATTGTTTTTAAATACTTTGAATGAGATCAGTTTCTTTTGTTAAGCTCAAGAGGGTCACTGTTGGCACAGTAGAGTAATCATTTGTTGTTTCAAGTCGATTATTTATGCAAAGTAAGTTAGAACCTTGATGAACATGAGTAGCTAGTTATACGTAGTGTTGATCTTGGTTTAATTCTCTTAGCATACTTTCATGTGATTTGATCTCATTTTGTGTTTAAGTTTTGGTGTTATCAGGTTTCACAGGTTGAAGAAGGGTGTGAGTTCAGCTACATCTAGCCCAAGCTTCAAGCAACCCTTTGTTTAACACTTTGTGATTGCAGGACCTATAGGGATCGTCTTATTCTCATACAAAAGAAAGTCGGGAGTTTCTCTTCATCTCTTGTGTTCCATCCACAAGAAACCCTTCTTCTCTACCATTTTCTTTATTTTGTTTTTGCATTGCTTAAAAAGTAGATCCACTCTTTCATTACTTATATTTAGATATATCTTCTTTAGGCTTTGTCAGATCTAATCGCTGAAGGAATTTATCATTCATTAGATCTAGGAAAAAGTTTGTACTTTTCATGCAAAGTTTTTTTTTAATTTTTCTAAGTACAAAAAAAAAATTCCAAAATTTTTTTATTTTTGCATTGTCTTTCCCATCACTTTTTAGTATTGTTAGCTTCCTGATTTTTTACTTTTATGACAGGTTCAGCGGAAGTGCTAGTGGAAAATCGAAGATTCAAGCTTCAAAAGAGACTCATAATTCCCTCTTCTTCATTCCCCTTTCTACAACTCGCTCCGGAAGCCTTCCAAAGATAGGAAAAGAGGGAAAAAAGCATCAAAGAAAGGCATTGTAAAAGAATTAATAAAAAAGCAAGTGGGATTAAGGCTCCCACACCCCACTTCCCCCATTTGGGGGAAGCCTGTATCGCCATTGTCCATATTTCAATTTTTCTTTACTTTACTTTATACCTGCAAATAAATAAAATGGTGAAAGTTGAATAGGGATAATTAGTTTCAGTTTGTTGAAAAGTTTAGTTAAATTTGATTTCATTAGTATATTCTTGCTAGTTTCGTCATATTCTCATGCAATCTGTTTTCATGCTAGATTAGACTTCGATTTCATTCTTGCCTGCATAAAGGTCAACAAAAAAGAAAAATTTGTTTGATTAATTGCTAGTTAGTTGTTTTTATTTTCATTGAAAAGTTTAAATCAAAAAAGGAACCAAAATCTCTTGAATCTCACTGTAAGGTGGATCAAGAGTGCTCTCTGTCGAAGAATTTGTTTAACTGTCTTTCTTTTATTTTTCGTGCTCTTCATCTTTTTACAAGTCATTAATTAATTAATTCTTAAGTCTCTTGAACTTGCCGGAACCCAAGTCAAGAGCACTCTCTATCGAAGAGCATTCCCACTGCATTTCCTTGCATCAAGCATATAGTTTAGCTAAGACTCTTGAACTTTTGTCATAAGACAAAGTCAAGAGCGCTCTCTGTCAGAGGGTTTTAATTAATTCATTAATAAAAAATTTCAACTCACATTCCCCCTTAATTAATTTACTTTGTTGATTATCCTTCACCTAGTATGCTCTGCCGACTTCATAGTTGGACTCGTACTCAGAACAGTGAAAGGACTTGCTAAGATCGCAATAACAACACAACTAAAATTTTACCCCATAACCAACGCACCGGCGTTGTATAAAGTTTCCCAAGTTATTCCTAGTAAGGGCGCCGGAACTCCTCGCTAGCTAGAGTCTCCGCTAGCTGGTCAATCTTCTCGAAACCAGCCCAAGATACTAGGCGGGCCATCATGTCTCGAACGGAGTAACTCGAAAGACTTTCTCGGTTGGTCTCTTGATACCTTTCGTTGAAACCTTAAACAAGACCATTAGAAAACTTTAAAATAAACCAAGATTAATTGCAATACACATTCATTGGCACTATTTTGAGACTCACATCCTCAGTACGCTCAAGCATTTCTGATAAGTTGACTCCAAAAGGCACTGGTCCGTTCTTTTATGCATTATTGATAATTTGGACCATTTGTCCATTGGATATTTTGAGTAAAGCTTAATCTTTGAATGCTATATTATTTCGTGAGTTCTCAACATATTGTTTATCTTCTAAAATCTTATGATAGCAACATGGATTGCTCTTTTGTCTCATGTTTATTTTTTAGTTATCTAATATGCAATCTTCATTCATCATAATAAACTCCTAAAAAACACCCATCCGCATCCATAACCATTAGAAACACTTAAAATAACTTAAGAGCCATAGAAACTCTTTTGTAGGGACTACCCCCCTTGGCTTCGTTAGGAGTTAGCCTAAACGGAGGAGCTAAGAGTAGGTGACAGTACCTAGCTCTGTGCTTGCCCCTAAGGTCACACCTCTCCCACTTTCTCAAGTGAGGAGACAGCTTTCGGAAAGTTTCTGCTGCTAGTGTGCAATCGGCGGACAACATCTTTTGGCGCCGTTGTCGGGGACAAATTTTTTGTTTCTGGACGACCTTAGTTTTTTCTATTTTTTTACCTTTTTTATAGATTTTTTAGTTTAATCAACTCGCTGATATAAAACTTGAAATCCATCTGGCGACTCCATTGTTTTTAATTTTACCAAGGTATTCAACCAGAAGAAACTCTAAAGGTTTACGTAGTTTTATCCCTGAGCCTGAAAAGGTTTAAAGGAGGAGACTAAATAAACTTGCTTCTCGTAGGATCCTTGAAGATCTTGGATCTCAGTCTTTGTCGGACATCCATAGTTTATTTCTAGAAAATAATTCTCAAGAAAACAATAACACTTGTGTTTCCGACATAATGGGTGAGTATTTTACTCAACTCGATTTTTCTCAGAGAGCACGTCAACCCCATCGTCTTCCACACAAAGCTGTCGAGAAACTCCCAATGTATACCGGCACTGAGGCCACAACTTCCGCCATGCATCTTAGAAACTTTTCTAGATGCATCAATGCCTATGTCAATGATCCTGCAAGCCAGCATGATGATGTTTATATGAAGTTATTTGCTCTATCGTTGGATGGAAAAGTCGGCGACTGGTACAACAATTTACCAGACAACGCTTTTGATACTCTAGCTGCTTTCAAAACCTCTTTCACCAATAAGTTTGGTGAAAAGAAAGAGCCTCGACATCAACTTGCATCTCTGACCAACATCAAAAAGAAGGATACTGAAACGATGGATGAGTTCAACACTAGATTCATCGAATTGTCAAAAGTTATCCCTACTACTTATGCCCCAACTGCACCAACCATTTCGGTCTATTACATTGAGGCACTTAGTGGCAAGATGCAATACCAGATAAGAGACAAGGAGCCCGCTAATTTGGTCCAAGCTCAAGAAATGGCAATTAAAATTGACTTGAACATGCAATCATCAGGTGAATCTAACCTCCATGGTTATTCAAGGTCTTCAACACCTTTGAAAATTAATGAACCCAAAGATAAGGATCCTTTGTCAACTATGAAGGATGCTTATGAAAAGCAGATGATTGAAATGAAAAGGGAAATGAAGAAAAACATGGAAGAAGCTGAACGAAAACACTTAGCGCAATTGAAGGAAATACAGAATAGGGTGATAACTATGGAAAGAAATCAAACTTAGCCTGCTCCAAGAACCTTTCCTACCAAGCCAACTTGGCAAAGAAAGCCTCCCAACCATGAACAGAGGCCTCCTCATCAGTTAGAGGCTGCTAACATGGTTGAGCATTACAAGCCATTCTATAGGGCAAGTAGAGACTTCCACGAAGAATCTGGTTGCCACTATGCATGCTATGTTCAAGAGCATGGTCACCCTGAAGGTTGTGGTCCTAGTACGTCAACAAGCGAGCCTGATTACATCAACAACATAGATGACATCCCTAGCATCTCCACGGAAAATTGGCCACAGGCCAACCATTATGAAAAGAAGGTTGACAATTTAACTCAATACTATGGTAAGATGCCTTCAACCAAGCAGATCAACAACATTCAAAACTTCAAAAGAATAACTTACCAAAGAAAAGCAAGAGATGGACTCTTGAAAATCCTAGATCCTCCAAGTGATGTTGATCCTCAAACTGAAGCAAGCCCTTCAAATCCTGTAAAGCCCCCTGCCCATAAAGGTTACTTTTTCTGATACCGTGGAGCGAACCTCAAATAATGTCTTTGTCGATCCTCCTATAGTTCTACATTCTAGTGACCCAAGAAAAGAAGATCATCCCCCTTTTTATGTATCATTGATGATGGGTGATCTTCTTCTACACAATTGTATGTTAGACTCGAGATCTAATTCCAGCATCATGACCAAAAAGGTCATGCAATATCTTGACTTAAGAACTACAAGGCCATACCAAAATGTATGTGCCATGTACTCTAGACTGGTTAAAGTTGAAGGGATGATTGAAAATCAGTTAGTTAGATTGGCTAAGTATCCAGATATCCAGATCACCATGGACATCCTTGTTATTGATGTGCCAGACAAGTGGGGGATGTTGCTTTCTAGGAAATGGGGTGCCACTTTGGGAGGATCAATTCAAATGGATTGGACCTATGCCACCGTACCAGCATCGGAGTTTTCACTTGTAAAGTTGTATTCTGAAAAGGAAAAAAGACACCATGTTGAAAATCCTCAAAGACCATTAAATGAGTATGCTTACCACTGATGAACATGGGACCTATCAAATCAACTCCACCTTCTTGGAAGCCCCCCAAGAAGAAATAAAAAATGAAAAACTTAGTGAATTATGGAGGATCAATTTTGATGGTGCTTACTCTAGAACCGGCAAGGGGGCTGGGGTTTGTCATTATTTCACCAGAGGGTAAGGTTTTCAACTTTGCTTTCAGATTAGAATTTGAAGCAACAAACAATGTGGCGGAGTATGAGGCACTTCTACTAGGCATTGAGATTGCCAAGGACATGGGGATCAAGTTGCTTAGTATTAAAGGGGATTCTGACTTAATTGTCCAACAAATCAAGGGTCAGTTTGCATGTAAGTGTCAAAGACTTAAAAAATATAGAAATGCAATCTAGGATACAATGGAATTCTTTGATGCCCTTAATATAGAAGCAATCCCTAGAGATCAGAATAGTGCCGCCGATAAGCTTGCAGTTTCAGCGTCAACTCTTCAGCCATCGGATGAGATGTTAGAGGGGGATTGTCCTTTAGAGATTAACTTCGGACCTTCTGTTCCTGATAATGTAGAACATTGGCAGGTCTTCAAAGATGATAAGCAAATTTTGAGATTTATTCATAATGTTAATGAATTCCTAAACTTTAAAGTAAATGATCAGGAGGAAAATAAGGAATACCATGGAGAAGGCGACCAGTTTAATAATCATGTCCCACGTGGTCTAGTTGCCTTAGAAAACATCTTTGACAGGCAGGACAGGAAAAAGAGTAATGTTGAGCAAATGAAACCAGGGCATTACATTGAAATCAACATCGGACGGAAACGGAACCTAAAATAATAAAAATTGGAAAAGGTACTTCCGGAAAAGAAAGGAACAGCCTTATAACCTTGGTCAAAGAGTATAGGGATGTATTTGCCTTTACTTATGACGAACTCAAAGCATATAGGGAAGATGTCTTTCAACATACCATTCCCTTGAAGCCAGAGTGTCAAAAGGGCAAGCCTTTCAGACAAAAACTTAGGCAAATAAATCCTAAGTTAGCACCAATCATTAAAAAGGAGTTAAAAAAAATGTTAGCAACAGGAATAAGCTCCTACAAGACATTCAACATGGTGTTCTAACTTGGTACTAGTTAGAAAAAAGAACGACAGTTTAAGGATATGTATAGATTTCAGAAATCTAAACATAGCATGTCAGAAGGACAATTACCCCCTCCCCAACATGGAGACCCTCCTCCAACGAGTCACTGGATCAAGCATGATGTCAATGCTAGATGGTTTTTCTGGTTATAATCAGGTAGTCATTCAAGAAGAGGATAGGCATAAAACCACTTTCACAACTCCTTGGGGCAATTTTGAATATCTGAGAATGCCCTTTGGCCTTTTAAATGTCGGAGCTACTTTCCAAAGGGCCATGGATTATGCTTTCAAGGAATTGATTGGTAAAATCATTGAGATCTATCAAGATGATCTTACTGTATTTTCGAAAGAAAGATCCAGCCATGTTGGTCATCTCAGGCAAATATTTGAGCGATGTAGGAAGTATGGTATCTCTTTGAACCTGACTAAGTCAGTTTTGGGCATTGAAGAAAGAAAGCTTCTAGGCCACATTATAAACAAAGACGGTGTCAAGATTGACCCCGAAAGAATAGAAGCCATAAAGAAGATCCCTCTCCTTAAAAATGTGAAAGCATTCCAATCTTTCAATGGACATATAAATTTTATCAAAAGATTTATCCCTAACTTGGCCGAATTAATGAAACCTATGTAGGCCTTACTTAAGAAAAATGCCAAGTTTGTGTTGAATTTTCAGCATTAGCATAAACTTTAAAAATTTGCAGATAAACATAAATAGATCAGCAGTGCAGTAAAAAACACATTCATCACATCGGCACACATGGACACAATATTTTTCACTGGGGGAACCTTCAAAGGACAAAAACCCCAAAAGCATTAATAGCTCATCTCGTAAATGAGATGGCTTAAGAAATTCTTCAAAAAGTTCCTCAAATCCAAATCTGGGTTTTGACCACAGTAACTGTAAAATTCATCAGTAAAAAATTAAACCGATAATTTTACCCACAATTTCTAGAATAAAAGAAAATTACCAATTTAGGGCTTTCTCAGAAAAACTGAGATTTTCTCTCTCCTGCCTGAAAATATCATACTGCTGAAAACTGCCTGAAAATATCAGACTGCTGAAAATTGCTTGAAAATATCATCCTGTCTGAAAACTGCCCAAAAATATCAGCTTGCTGAAAATTGCCCAAAAATATCAAACTGTCTGAAAACTGCCTGAAAATATCAGCCTGCTGAAAACTGCCTGAAAATATCAGACTGTCTGAAAACTGCCTAAAAATATCAGACTGTCTGAAAACTGCCCGAAAATATCAGCATGCTGAAAACTGCCCGAAAATATCAGACTGTCTGAAAATATCAGACTGCTGAAAATTGGCCGAAAATATCAGACTGTCTGAAAATATCAGAGTGTTGAAAATTGCCCGAAAATATCAGACTGCTAAAATCTGCCCAAAAAATGGAATGCTGAAGATAGCTGTGCAAAAAATGCTGAATATGGACTTTGCTGATAAAACCCTAGCTGAGGGTTTGAACATAAGATAGTCTTCTTCTCCTGTGAGAGCCAAAGTGTGTGCAACAAATGAGAAGGCTTGATCTTCTTTTATAGCCTTTGTTCACCTCTAAGTAGACAAGATTAGGAAAAATAAAAATAATAATATTTTTATTCTTTCCCTAATTTCACTTTCACTTTTACCAAAAAATGTACTTTTATTTTTCCTTTGACTT
>LPNX010718294.1:465164-525874 GCA_001517045.1 Pseudotsuga menziesii
GATCCAGATGTCTGCTCAACACAAGGTTGAGTCTACCCAAGGCAAATCTGGGTTTATATCATGGTCCCAGACCAGATATATACCATTCAACAGAATGGTCACTCAACACTGGGTTGAGTCTTCACTGTGGTCCCGGACCAGGTGGTCCCATTCTTCGAAGAGAAGGGCTCTCGATGCTGCTCAGAAAATCAACAGTTTGTATGGACTAGTGAAGGAAGGGAAGCCTTTGATTCTATAAAGAATGCCATTACCAGGTCTCCAGTCTTGGTCAGCCCGGATTACACGAAAGATTTCATGATCTTTTCCTTTGCTTCAAAAGACACTATTGCCGGTGCGTTGCTCCAAAAGAACTTCGAAGGGTTCGAGCAACCTATAGCATTCATGAGTAGAGCCTTGCAGAACTCCGAATTAAAGTATACCATCATGGAAAAGCAAGCTTATGCCTTGATTAAATCTTTGAAACATTTCAGGACCTATATTGGGTATTCTAAACTTATTGGATATGTTCCCCACACTGCAGTGAAATACATCCTGTCTCAACAGGATTGCTTAGGAGTAAGGGGTACATGGGTGTCCAAGATCCAGGAGTATGACCTTGAAATAAAGCCTACTAAGTTAATCAAAGGTCAGGGCCTTGCCAAAATGCTTACCCAAAAGAATGAAGAAGCTATTGAAATGATTGCAGAAAATAATGCTCCTCAGCCAGCCATGACTCCTGCCCTTCAAAAGCTTGACAATCATCGGTATTCCGATATCATTTTCTTCCTTCTCCATCTCACTTGCCCAGATCACCTCAAAGGTCAAAAGCGTAGGGCTTTGAGACTCAAGACTGCTAGGTATTGCCTTACCCAGGAGGGTCTGGGTTGGAGGAACCCAGATGGTATCATACTTAGGTGCATAAATGAACAAGATTCCAAGAAAATCTTGACCGAATTTCACTCAAGATTTTGTGGAGGCCATTATGCAGCAAATACAACTGCCCACAAGATCTTGAGAGCTGAATATTATTGGCCCACTATTTTCACAGATGTTCATAAACATGTCAAGTGTTGCCAAGAGTGTCAGCTTTTCACTGGGAAGCAGAAGTTGGCTGCGCTTCCCCTTACACCTGTTGTGGTCCTTGCCCCCTTTCAGCAATGGGGGCTTGATTTTATCGGCAAATTCAAGGATAACTCTAGCAATGGTTTTTGCTGGATCCTTACGGCAACCAATTATTTCACCAAGTGGGTAGAAGCCATACCCACTAAGAACGCTACTGAAAAGGTTGTTATAGACTTCATTGAGGAAAGAATAATCACCAGATTCGGAACTCCCCTAAAAATAACAACCGATAATGCCAAGGCTTTCAGTTCCGAAAAAGTAAATGATCTCTGTTTTAAATATGGCATTATCCTATCCCATTCATCAGATTATTATCCACAGGGCAATGGATTGGCTGAGTCCACAAATAAAAACTTAATGACTATCCTTAAGAAAACTGCGGGTGATAATAAAAGATCATGGGATAGCAAGATTAAGTATGCAGTGTGGCCGGATAGGATTACCAAAAAGACCTCAACTGGAAAGTCACCTTTTGAGTTAGTTTATGGACTCATAGCCACCCTTCCAGTCAGCATGCAGATTCTGATCTTCAGAATGTTAAGTGAATATGGCACAGAACAAATGGAAATAGATCAGACGATCAATCAGATCATAGAGTTGGATGAATCTAGAAGAGTTTCCCTTGATCAGTCCCTCAGGCATCAAGAAAGCATGAAGGGCACTTTCGATAAGTCAGCTAGGCAGAGATCCTTCCAAGTAGGAGATACTGTTCTCTTATGGGATAAGGGAAGGGAGAAGCCTGGGAAGCATGAAAAGTTTGATAGCCTTTGGAAAGGCCCGTTTATCATCCGCGGCATTGCTGGCACCAATTCATTTTTCCTTAACACCATGGATCGAGAGACACTAAGTCTACCCATGAATGGGCAACACCTGAAGCCCTTTTACCGAAACAACCTCCAAGATGACCAAGGGGTCATCCCAGGGCTTCTCTAAACCCATCCTTAATGTATTTTTATGTACTTTACTTTTGTATCATATATGATGTGTCATAATGTTGTATCATAGTTTATTATTTTCTTGTATATTAGCATCTTTCATTTATATACTGAAAAAAGCAAAGAAAAAAGTTTATTTCATCTACTTTGATTTGAGAAAGCAAAAAATATTTTTCTGGTACTTCATCATGGCATATTTTTTATATCATATACATGGGATTGACACACTTCTATTTACATGCAGGTACCAGAGATTCCTGGATTCTCAGGCACTCTCTTTGATCAATAGATCAAGCGAGTACTCGTCCCACAAGTGGAGCCAGATGTTACCAGCTTACTTGTACCATAGTTGGATGAGCTGAAGAGCCGCCATTTGACAAACATGATAAATGTTTGTTTCTAGTGTATCAGACGATCCGCCTTTGTGCCTAGCCAATTTTGGCTAGTCAGTTTTTGTTTTAAATAATTATGAACATGGCCCAGCGGGGTTTGTAATAAAATGTGCTAGTAGGGTATTTTGAGTGGTTTGGTCTCCTAAGACGTAGAATTTCAACTAAGGTATTCCAGGGAGTTTTTTGCCCTTGTCAATTATGCTTTGCCTATAGCCGAGTATAATCGACGAGGTTTTCTCCCACTTCCTCCAAAGCTGAAATGCCCGATTTTGAATTCTGGGCCTTGGGCTGTTATTAGAGTCCAACTGAGTATGTATAAACCTACTATACATTATTAGAATAGACTATAGTCATGTCCTAAGTCACTAGGACCCTCAGAAAAAATTTCGAAAAAAATTTACCAGACGCATCAAATTTTGGATTTTTATTTTTTTAATTTTTTAATTTTTCCTAAGTTTTTAATTAAATTTTTCCATAATTTAAATGGAAAAATTCAATTTGTAATAAGTCAGCGATTCAGGGTCCGTTTTCAGTGATTGAAGGCTCTAACCTTAAGCCAAAAATCATTCATAAGCATCTGGCCAGCTAACTCCAAGTTTCAGATCATCATTCAGCTGCATAACTCATATTTTCTCAAAAAAGTCAGTTTCAGAGAAATTATTGATTAAATATTAGAAATGATTATTTTGGAGATAATCCAAATCTCTCCAAATTAATCTGAATTAAAAGAAATGAAATGCAGAATGACATGGCATCAAGCATTAATGATGACTGGTGTCAGCACAAATCCTCTTCAGTCAGCAATCAGTGAGAACTGAGTTCTCATTCACTTAGCAAACTCGCCTCCTTCAATCATGCCCACGTTTTGGTGAGGTGGAGCTTGTTTATTGGCTCGTTGATGTGTTCGAGGTTGAAGGATGACATGTGGTCCTTGATTTGTGGTATTGGCTCCTCCATACCTAGCTCCAAGCCCCTCCAAACCTAGCACGCCTACCTACATCTCCTCACGTGTGCCTTTCCTCTTACCTCACATCAAAGCCTTGGAAGCTCACGCTTTGGTTTGGGGAGAGCTCGTTTTGGATGGAGTTGGTTGGTTAGGGTTGGGAGTGGGCTCGCCTTGCCTAGGTGGAAGCCTCCCTTCATTCTCACCCTCTGTATTTTAGGTTTGTGCTCATAACATGGCTATATTGTTAGGTTTTGCGCCCTCCTTGCATGGTGTGGTGTTAGGGTTTTAGCCTTCTCTCATTGTATAAGAAGAGGCTCTTTTGAGCTCTTCAAGGTGGAACTTTTGTGGTGGAGTTACTCTGTAGAAATTGTATCAAGCTTTCCTTGAATTATTAATAAGAATTTCGACTTTGGAGGTGTATGAGCTCTTTGCATGTGGTAAACATTTCATGGTTGAAGTGATATTGCTTCTAACCCATTGCTTTTAAATACTTTGAATGAGATCAGTTTCTTTTGTTAAGCTCAAGAGGGCCACTGTTGGCACGGTAGAGTAATCGTTTGTTGTTTCAATTCGATTATTTATGCAAAGTAAGTTAGAACCTTGATGAACATGAGTAGTTAGTTATACGTAGTGTTGATCTTGGTTTAATTCTCTTACATACTTTCATGTGATTTGATCTCATTTTGTGTTTAAGTTTTGGTGTTATCAGGTTTCACAGCTTGAAGAAGGGTGTGAGTTCAGCTACATCTAGCCCAAGCTTCAAGCAACCCTTTGTTTAACACTTTGTGATTGCAGGACCTACAGGGATCATCTTATTCTCATACAAAAGAAAGCTGGGAGTTTCTCTTCATCTCTTGTGTTCCATCCACAAGAAACCCTTCTTCTCTACCCTTTTCTTTATTTTGTTTTTTCAATTGCTTAAGAAGTAGATCCACTCTTTCATTACTTATATTTAGATCTATCTTCTTTAGGCTTTGTCAGATCGAATCACTGAAGGAATTTCTCATTCATTATATCTAGAAAAAAGTTTGTACTTTCCGTGCAAAGTTTTTTTTTTTTTTTTAAAGAACAAAAAAAAATTTCCAAAAATTTTTAATTTTTGCATTGTCTTTCCCATCACTTTTTAGTATTGTTAGCTTACTGTTTTTTTACTTTTGTGACAGGTTCAACGGAAGTGCTAGCGAAAAATCGAAGATTCAAGCTTCAAAAAAGACTCATAATTCCCTCTTCTTCATTCCCCTTTCTATAACTCGCTCCGGAAGCCTTCCAAAAGATAGGAAAAGAGACAAAAAAGCATCAAAGAAAGGTGTTGTAAAAGAATTAATAAAACAGCAAGTGGGATTAAGGCTCCCACACCCCACTTCCCCCCTTTGGGGGAAACCTATATCGCCATTGTCCGTATTTCAATTTTTCTTTACTTTGATTTATACCTACAAATAAATAAAATGGTGAAAGTAGAATAGGGATAATTAGTTTCAATTTGTTGAAAAGTTTAGTTAGATTTGATTTCATTCGTATATTCTTGCTAGTTTCCTCATATTCTCATGCAATCTGTTTTCATGCTAGATTAGACTTCGATTTCATTCTTGCTTGCATAAAGGTCATCAAAAAAGAAAAATTTGTTTGATTAATTGCTAGTTAGTTGTTTTTATTTTCATTGAAAAGTTTAAATCAAAAAAGGAACCAAAATCTCTTGAATCTCACCGTAAGGTGGATCAAGAGTGCTCTCTATCGAAGAGTTTGTTTAACTGTCTTTCTTTTATTTTTCATGCTCTTCATCTTTTTACAAGTCATTAATTAATTAATTCTTAAGTCTCTTGAACTTGCCAGACCCCAAGTCAAGAGCACTCTCTATCGGAGAGCATTCCCACTGCATTTCCTTGCATCAAGCATATAGTTTAGCTAAGACTCTTGAACTTCTGTCATAAGACAAAGTCAAGAGCGCTCTCTGTCAGAGAGTTTTAATTAATTCATTAATAAAAAAATTCAACTCACATTCCCCCTTAATTAATTTACTTCGTTGATTATCCTTCACCTAGTATGCCTTGTTGACTTCATAGTTGGGCTCATACTCAGAACGATGAAAGGACTTGCTAAGATCGCAATAACAACACAACTAAAATTTTACCCCATAACCAACGTACCGGCGTTGTAGAAAGTTTCCCAAGTCATTCCTAGTAAGGGCGTCGAACTCCCCGCTGGCTAGAGTCTCGACTAGCTGGTGAATCTTCGCGAAACCGGTGCGAGATATTGGGCGGGCCGTCATGTCTCGAACGGAGTAACTCGGAAAACTTTCTCGATTGGTCTCTTGTTACCTTTCGTTGAAACCTTAAACAAGACCATTAAAAAACTTTAAAATAAACCAAGATTAATCGCAATACACATTCATTGGCACTATTTTGAGACTCACATCCTCAGTACGCTCAAGCATTTCTAATAAGTTGACTCCATAAGGCACTGGTCCGTTCTTTTATGCATTATTGATAATCTGGACCATTTGTCCATTGGATATTTTGAGTAAAGTTTATATCTTTGAATGCTATATTATTTCGTGAGTTCTCAACATATTGTTTATCTTCTAAAATCTTATGATAGCAACGTGGATTGCTCTTTTGTCTCATGTTTATTTGTCAGTTATCTAATATGCAATCTTCGTTCATCATAATAAACTCCTAAAAAACACCCATCCGCATCCATAACCATTAGAAATACTTAAAATAACTTAAGAGCCATAGAAACTCTTTTGTAGGGACTACCCCCCTTGGCTTCGTTAGGAGTTAGCCTAAACAAAGGAGCTAGGAGTAGGTGACAGTACCTAGCTCTGTGCTTGCCCCCAAGGTCACACCTCTCCCTCTTTCTCAAGTGAGGAGACAGCTTTCGGAAAGTTTCTGCTGCTGGTGTGCAATCGGCGGACAACACATCCATTCAGCTAAACCCTGTTTAGTAATGAGCTGCTTAATCATAGTACCAAAACATGTTCCCTATGCATTTCCCTGATTCTTCTTTGCTAAAGTTCAATTCCCATATTTTGATCTCATAATATCATACAATGCTCAACTCAAGCAACATAAGAGAGTAAAGATGGATTGCTCTGTTTCACAAACCACTAATATGCCAAAATGATGAAAAGTGGAAAACACGCCAATTTCTACTTTCTCTATGTGATATCTTATTAGTCTGAGTATATTACAAAAATCTTCAAATGGAGGTCTCAATTTAAGCTTTTAAAGTTAAAATTCAAGCGAATGAAAGTAAAATATAAGGTAAATATCACCATTAAATTTAAGAATTTAATATTAAAAGTTAAATACAATCTCGAAGGACTTAGCAGATTTTTCCTTGCGCATAGAAAATGTTAGATTAGGGTCTCCAAACATGGGCCCACCTTTTCCTTTTTTTTTCATGCTTTTTTCCAAAAACAAAATCATTTAGTAATGGGTAATACACGTTGAAGTATCCATTTAGGAGGGTGCACGTACCTAAATCTAGGTACATCTCTTGAATCTTATTGAGCCATACCAAGACAAACTCGGATGGTCACAGTACATGGCAGTATGTACCTGACACCACATGGGATATGCTTACTAATACCCGCTTCATGTTCCTCGAGTTTAGGTAAACAATACCCCTGCTACATAGGTTTGATAGAATCCAATTGAACACTATCTTAACTTTTTTTGAAAAATTATATATATTCATGTGGAACCATGTGAATCCAAACCATTATACACAAATTTGCCAAAAGGGCTCTTGCTATGTACCATACTGAGCATATTTCACTAGAACCTTCTTTACTCAACCAAGTTTTATATATATATATACTTTTTTAAATTTAAAAAATAAACTCTTAAGTGTTGTTGTACAATTATGTATGGCACCGGTCAAAACCGGATCAGAACCGGTAAAACCAAACCGAAATTGGTAAAAGCGATCAAAACCGGCCGATTCAGTATGGAACCGGTCATTTTCGGTTTGAGACACCGGTTTGACTCGATGAGGTGCTGAAACCGGTCGGACCAGCCGATTTTACTAATTCGGGTCTGGTTTTTGTAACACTGCCTCAAATTCTTAATCAACATGAAGAGAAACTTCAATCCTTTATCCGAACTTCAACAACACTTCTTAAGAAGGCAAAGACACCTTCAGTGGACACAACCTAGCCAAGTCACTGCTCAGCCAAGAAACAGTCACGCTAGCAGAGAAAACACACAGTCATGCCAGTAGAGAAAACACAGTCACGACAGCAGGGAAAACACAGTCACGGCAGCAGTAGAGAAAACTATCATGGCCCAGAGAAAGCACAGTCATGGCCCAACGGAGAAAACCGTCACAGACTAGACATACACAGTCACGCTAGCAGAGAAGAAACAGTCATGCTAGCAAAGAATGCATAGTCACACTTAGCAGAGAAGACACAATCATGCTCAGCAAAGAAGACATAGTCACGGTCCATCCCTAAAAGGGATTACAGGATCACGGCCTAGGACAAGTGCAACAGCAAGTCCAAGAACCCTAGGCATCAAGCAAATAGCAACAGCGAGCTCTAAAGGCAAACAAAGAATCAGATCCAAAACAAGATACACTCAAGAATGAAGTTGAGTACTTAATTTATAATCTTAATAAGCCTTCTAGAAAGGTCACTTAGGCAACCCCTAAGTCTTAGGATCGTTACCAATAAAAGTATAAAATAAAATTAGGATGACCTAGAATAGGGTTCCAAAGGTCAAAAAACAAAAACCATAAAATTAAGTTGACTTAGGATAGGGTACCAATGGTCCAAAAATAAAAACCTTAAAATAAAAGTCATCATACCGAAGCACACACAATAGGGGCGCTAGGACCAAGTAAAAAGATAAAAGGACCATAAGTCAACCAAACGGGGTCACAAGAAGAAGATAAGGCAACCCTCATACCCATAAGACCAAGGTGTACCATAAAGGTGGATAACCAACCCCTTTTACCTATAGGACCAACAAGACCAAGGACTTTAATCTTTTCTCTCTCTCAAGGTACATTGTTTCATATATTTTTATCATCACTGTATAAGGAGAAGATCCAAACTAGATGATGTGATCCTTTGGTCCTCAATACTGCTCCTAAGGGTTAGGTGCTAGTGACATCATCAAGGGATGGCCAGTCCCTTGAGAAACAACCTAGCAATAACCGATTATGATAGAGGGCATCACACATCATCATCTCGGTCAACTTGACCAAGATTCACCTGGTTAACTAACCAGGAACTGCTTGATCCCAGACCAAGAATCTGCATGGTCCCAGACCAGGAAGTCTCTGTCTCAACCTGCAGGATTTGCCTGGACATCATGTCCAAGAAATTGTCTGGTCCCAGACCAGAATACCCTAGAGACATATAAGGGCCCTAACCATATGTTAGGGACTCTACCATTGCATCAACCTGCTTGGTCCTAGACCAAGAACCCCAGGAGACTACTAGGGGCCCTAGAGTACCTTCTAGGGTCTTACTCTGCCCTAGTTAACTTACTAGGGTACCATCCTCCCTGAGAATGGGTCTCGCAACTGCACTAACTTTAACACTCCCTCTCAACAAGAGGGGCATTCTCATCACATCGATAACATACTGCACCATGACATGGTGGTAACTCATCTCGATGTGTTCCAACCTGTCATCAAATACAAGATTTTCTGAGAGCTTCAAACAGTTGTTCATCTTAGCGGGAAGCATTATCTCATAGAACCACTTGGAAGTTATAGCTGACTTCATTTGAGAGTTGAGAATCATTTTCCCAATACCATCTTTCCAAACCCAATGTTTTGCTAAATCCCCATAATGAGAGTAGACTGAATCAGTGACATGGCTCTCATTGGAGCAAGCTTGAAGCTTTTCAATAGGCTTCTCAATGAGATCAAATGAAGGCTTCTTGGCCTTCTCCCTCTGCTTCTCTAAACGAGAAGTCTTATAGACTTCAATCTTTAAGTCACTGGAGGATTGATGGAAGATCACATCTATACTTTCCTTTTCTGCAACCCCACTCTATTAGGGACTGAAGTGCACAATTGGCTCCCTCTTGATCTCTGAATCTTGACCGAGGTATAGATCTTTAACAACATGTCCTGAGACGTTATAAAGGTCACCTTCATGGACTCCAATCACAATGGTTGAGCTTATACTTCCACCTTTAGGCCATATCAAAGCCTTTTGCTTCTGAGAAGGTTACAGAGAACCCCTTGTCTTCTAAAAAGTCACTGAAATAACATTCTTCTTTAGACTAGGAACATATCAAAAATTCCCCAATTTTAATCAGTGTACCTGAATCAAGTTGTAAGGCAATTGAACTAACCCCTATAATGTCATAGATACTTCCATTTCCAAGTTCCACTTTCTTATGGAACTTCTTGGCCTCCAAAACTGCAAGGGCCTTCTTGAATCCAATCATATATCTAGTGGCTCCACTATCTATCCACCAGGAATCTGATATGTTGGGGATGGTACTTGTGAGTGATGAAGCCAAGAAATATTATTTTTCTTGATTTGGGTCCATGGTGTCACCCCTTGATTTCTTTGGTTGATGTTGTTCTTTTTCTGTAGCAATCGAGGCACGATATTTCTTCCTATGCCAATTCTTGTTAAGTGGTTTCTTACAATCCCTTGTATAATGACCAATCTTGCGACAAATATAAAACCTAACCTTAGATTTATGAAAGTACTTACCTTGAGGTTCTTTACCATTATCCTTGTGTCGGGGAATATTATTTCCTTTCATTGCCTTGGTAGCTAGTACATGATCATTTTCAGGTGGAGGTCCAAATCTACTTTGGATCCTTCCTTCTTCTTCTAAACAATCATGCCACAAGCTTTCAAAGTTTGGTTGAGCCTCTCTTCCATTTACTGAGGCTAGGATTGTCTCCCAAGTTGTAGGAAGACCATCGAATACAGTCTGCACGAGATCATCATCTTCTACTTTATCTCCAATAGCCATGAGCTGATCTCTTATTTGAGAGACCTTGGAGAAGAAGGTAGCAACTGTATCATCCTTCTCCATCTTTAGTGAACGAAATCACTTCTTCAAAGCCCTTCTCTGAGTAGGGGCTTTCTTTTCATAGAGATTAGCTAGAGCATCAAAGCATTCTTTAGTTGTCCTTAAGGGAGTTATCACAGGCATCAAGTTGTCTTTAACTGAGTCAAAGATAACTCTCTTTGCCTTGGCTTGCTTCTTCTTGAATGTTGCTCTTCCTTGAGCTGTAGTGGGCTCTTCAACAACTCTAGTGACCAAGTCATCTAGATCGCTCTCTTCTAGGATATTTAGAACCCTAGCCTTCCATGCATTGAAATTTGAGGCTCCTGCAAGCCTATCTTTTAATTTGACTGAAGAAGTAGCCATCTTCAAACCCTACTTCTCAACTTGAAGAGATTGCTTCTGTAATCTATGTAGTTTATGTTAGCTATAAGACTGAAATTTGAATTAGCTATAGCCTAAGCTCTAATACCATGTTAAAGTTTAGGGTTAAGTTAGGATTTGACATAGAAAAAATATACTTTAATGCATTAACAGAATTAAAAATAAGGTTAGATTCAAAATAGTACTACTACAATGAATTCAAACATAATTTTCATCTCTTTCAACTTTAAAACTACACTGGTCACTGCATTAAAGTTGGTCCTTGAGATGATTTACCAAATGCCATGTACAGTAACAAATTACAATCGTATAACTGATGAAACAAAATAATAACAATTTACATGAAATAATAGCAGTACTAAACAAAGAACAATAACAATACTAATCTAGAATTGTTTTGGATCGGCCTTATACTCAGATACTTTTAGGTTTTGATCTTGTCACCGAAGGGAAAAGTCACCTAGATGAACAAACGACGTACCTTGAGAGAGAGCTTAAGAGGGTTAGAGTGGTAAGGGTACAGACCTCAGATTCTTAATCAACATGAAGAGAAACTTCCATCCTTTATCCAGACTTCAGCGACACTTCTTAAGAAGGCAAAGACACCTTCACAAGCCACAACCTAGCCAAGTCACTACTTAGCCGAGAAACAATTACGCCAGCTGAGAAAACACACAGTAATGCCAACAGAGAAAACAAAGTCATGGCAACAGTGAAAACACAGTCACGACAGCAGCAGAGAAAACTGTCACAACCCAAAGAAAACAAAGTCACGGCCCAACAGAGATAACTGTCACAGCCCAACAGAGAAAACTGTCACAGCCTAGAGAAAACACAATCACAGCCCACAGTCACGGCCGCAGAGAAAACAAAGTCATGCTAGCAAAGAATACACAGTCACGCTAACAAAAAAGACACAATAACACTACCAAGGAATACACAGTCACGCTCAGTAGAGAAGACACAGTCACGCTCAGCAGAGAAAACACAGTCACGGTCCAGCCCTAGAAGGGTTTACAAGATCACGGCCTAGGTCAGGTGCAACAGCAAGTCCAAGTACCCTAGGCGTCAAGCAAATAGCAGCAACAAGCTCTAAAGGCAGACAAAGAATCAGATCCAAAACAAGATACACTCAAGAATGAAGTTGAGTACTTAATTTATAATCTTGATAAACCTTCTAGAAATGTCACTTAGGCAACCCCTAAGTCTTAGGATCGTTACCAATAAAAGTATAAAATAAAATTAGGTTGACTTAGAATAGGGCACCAAAGGTCCAAAAATAAAAACCATAAAATGAAGTTGACTTAGGATAGGGTACCAATGGTCCAAAAATAAAAACCATCATACCAAAGTACACACAATAGGGGTGCTAGGACTAAGTAAAAAGATAAAGGACCATAAGTCAACCAAAAGGGGTCACAAGAAGAAGATAAGGCAACCCGCATACCCATAAGACCAAGGTGTAACATAAAGGTGGATAACCAACCACATTTACCCATAGAACCAACAAGACCAAGGACTTTAATCTTCTCTCTTTCAAGGTACAATGTTTCATATATTTTTATCATCATTATATAAGGAGAAGATCCAAACTGGATGATGTGATCCTTTGGTCCTCAATACTGCTCCTAAGGCTTAGGTGCTAGTGGCATTATTCAAGGGGTGGTCAGTCCCTTGAGAAACAACCTAGCAATAACCAATTAGGATAGAGTGCGTCACACATCATCATATTGGTAAACTTGACCAAGATTCACCTGGTTAACTGAACAGGAATGCATCCCAGACCAAGAATCTGCCTGGTCCCAGACCAGGAAGTCTCTGTCTCAACCTGCAGGATTTGCTTGGACATCGTGTCCAAGAAACTGTCTGGTCCTCAACCAGAATACCCTAGAGACATATAGGGTCCCTAACCATATGTTAGGGACTTTGCCATGGCATCAACCTGCTTGGTCCTAGACCAGGAACCCTAGGAGACTACCGAGGGCCCTAGGGTAACCTAATAGGCTCTTACTCTGCCCTAGTTAACTAACTAGCGTACCATACTCTGTGAGAATGGGTCTCGCAGCTACACTAACTTTAGCATTCCTCCCTTGGTCTTAACCAGCATAGATCCATCTTAACCCTGGATCTATCAAGCACTGACAGGGATCAAATATCTTGAGGTGTAAATTTTTTCTTGATATGTAAAAAAATTAAGATAAAAATTTTACACCTCAAAAACTTTGATCCCTCTCGTGCTTGATAGATGCATGTTTAATGTTATAAAAAAATAATTAATAATATCAAATATCAAATATTGACCAAGAATCTGCTTGGTCCCAGACCAGGAAGTCTCTATCTCAACCTGCAGGATTTGCTTGGACATCGTGTCCAAGAAACTGTCTGGTCCTCAACCAGAATACCCTAGAGACATATAGGGTCCCTAACCATATGTTAGGGACTTTGCCATGGCATCAACCTGCTTGGTCCTAGACCAGGAACCCTAGGAGACTACCGGGGGCCCTAGGGTAACCTAATAGGCTCTTACTCTGCCCTAGTTAACTAACTAGCGTACCATACTCTGTGAGAATGGGTCTCGCAGCTACACTAACTTTAGCATTCCTCCCTTGGTCTTAACCAGCATAGATCCATCTTAACCCTGGATCTATCAAGCACTGACAGGGATCAAATATCTTGAGGTGTAAATTTTTTCTTGATATGTAAAAAAATTAAGATAAAAATTTTACACCTCAAAAACTTTGATCCCTCTCGTGCTTGATAGATGCATGTTTAATGTTATAAAAAAATAATTAATAATATCAAATATTAATGTTAATTATTAATGTTATATAAAAATTATATAACATACCATAATTAATAATATTAAATAGAAATGTTAATTATTAAATAAATTAATATTATTAATTATTAATTATTAAAAGAAATAATTAATTAACTAATTATGAAAAGTCAAAAGACATGACTTATTCAAAAAGGCGCAAAATGGCTTATAAAGCCCAAGGCAATGTAATTGTAAATCATCACTTATCTTATCAAATATATATTTTTATATCCATACATGGATTATTTGTCTTATCTGCACTGGGTATTCCAGTAAGAAACAGAGTTTCTCTGTTCCATTTAAGATAGATCTACGCTGGTTTTGATTTGTATAGCTTTTGTAGAATTTAAAACTGAACCGACATATGCTGGCAAATAACTTTTTTTAATTATTTTTGTTGTCACATACATTGCATACATGACAACATCTCCCCCTTACTGGACTGTAGAGCACCTATCTAATCTTGGTGCAATGAAGCTGTTACGAATTTGAATAGGTGTTCTTGGCCTTGAGGGTTTGTAAGGTAAAATAAGTTTCCCCCTTGATAAGATTTTAATTTTTGAGCGACCGGGATAGGGCCATGTTTCCAGCATTGATCATAGGGTCAAGAAATATTGGTCAGGTGAGATTTATCTTGTGCAGATGCCTCATTGAAATTCTCCATAAGCACACAGACACTTGCTCTTGTTTCCATTTGACTTCATCACACATGGTAGGCACTAGTTTTCCCAGATCCCTCCTCAAAATTGCTAGCTTTTACTTTTGTGTTTTTTAACTACTCACTGAACCAAGTTTGCTTTCATTTACTCAATTGATAGGCCATAGGCAGAAATAGGAATACCCCCAGTGTTGGTGTGGACCAACCTAAAGCAAGAGGAGCTCAGGAGGTGCAAAGTCCTTTACCTCTGAACAGTTCACGCAAGGCTCATTTTGGGTGCCACTGCTAAGAGACCATCAATGGATTTCAATATTTAAATTAAATTAAATTAAATATTCTGCAAATAAACCCCAAAATGTTGTTTACGTGAAATAGGATCATTTACTCATCTCATTCCTTTCTCTGATCAGTCCAACTTTGTGCTACTGAAGCATTGTTCTACTTGCCTCTAATCAAATTAGCTATTGTGCAAATAGAACCAAAATGTTGTTTCTCAAGGAAAGAGGCAACAGTATGATAATGTTTAAGTAAAACAGGGCATATCCTTAGCTCGTTAAGGTTGATTCACTTACCAAACATAAATCAACAACTTAGAAAATGTACATTCACAAAAAGAAGGGCCACATGTAAGAAAACTGGGTCACAGCAAAGAATATTGGATAGGGCTAACATTAATGCACTATATTACAAATTACATTAATGTCCAAATTGAGCATATTAGTCCATGTGAGGCAAGGGAAAATGAACACTATAAATCCCCTAAAAGTAGGCCTAAATTTCACACATACACACATATTGCATCATTTAAGGCATTGTTATTGCAAAGTGACTGAAGAGAATATTCTTATAAAAATGAAAGGTAAGATACATGTGATCCAAAAACTATCAATCCTAAGTAATGAGTACAACTAAGGTTTCAAGTCATTGTTAGTCTTGCTTTTCTAGAAAATCATATTGACAATAAATCTCCTCTTATTCTTTGTTAATTCTAGCATGTTAGATCCTTTCGCTGATCTAATGTTGTCAGACTTCGAATTTTAATCTAGAATCTAAACTGTTTCCTTCCTGAACAAAAATAATAAGTATAACAAGGAATAATAGCTACCAGGTTGTGACAGGCAGATGCAACATGAGGATCTAACACTCCAAATCCTTCCTTTGCCTCATCCAGAGCTGAAAGAAAATACTTCTCTGCTTCATCTAGCTTTCCCTGAAAAGTTTTATAGTTTTAGGTTGCAACATAGAAAGGAAGACATGTAACTTGAAAAGAAGTGGCAAAGATGCAAAGAAAGAGGCTCTATGCAAACAAGGTTTGCTTCAGAAATGCCTAGCTCAAAGACCTCTAAGCTTTATTATATCTATCATAATGCATATGGACTGAAGCACAACTACAGATCAGTTTAGAAAATGCCCATACGTCTGAAAATAACTCTTGGCCTTTATTAGTAAAAACCCTCCACCTTGCCGTATGAACATTTGATATCACCTCTCCTGGGTCTATACGGCGCAGAGTACCATTAGAAATATCTGCTCTTGAGTTATTGATGTCACCATTATTTTCATTCATAGACACATCCTCTGCAACTGCATATTCCAAACCAGCCCCGAGCATCATTGCTGCACTTAACCCAAAAAACAATTTGTGTATTTCTGTGAGAAAATTGTGGCAAACAGTACTAGCTTAGTAAAACTTGTAAACAGATCACTAAAATATCTCTCACAGCATATGTAGAAAATAAAGAATGTTCATACTCAAACCAATTTCAAGATTTTCCCCGTTTTCTAAATAAAAGTGTTAGATATTATAATGCTTATGTAATGTTACTTTATGTAATTGAAACGAACAGAATTCAGTTATCGAATATGAACAATTGTTCAATCGCTTATCAAATTTAAATAGGATGACAGGCTATAATCCATAAGATCAAATACATAAATATTAAATAGTGAATAAAAGAAGAGATGATGATATTACAAAAGAAAGGTCCCTTATATATAATCTACGTGGCACCTTTTTACCAATAGATATATCTTTTCATTATGTCATGTCACTTCAATATATCAATAAGCATATAATAATAATAATAATTCATTAATTAATGAATTATGTCTTGGTTATGGCATGTAATGTCTTCTCAGGATTCTTCATTTTTAAACTCATCATGGCAGAAGATACAAGCTGATGTGATCTTTGAAGCGCTGAGTAGAACTATCGAATTATAAAAGGGTCTGCCCATCCTAAGTCAATCTTCTGTGTAACTGAACATTTATAGGGATCTTGGAGAGAACCTATTGTATTGCAATTTCCAAGATCATAAATGACTTCTACTTTGAGATCGAATTGTTTATTGTGACGTATGCATATTCTTTGGAAAATAGGTCATTTGCTTTTGTTGTTGATGATATACCGATTGGTTAAGGGATCAATTCTTACAATTTGGATGTCAATAATGTATCCTTATATTTGGTGTCATATTCTTAAAATGCGGGGCGTAACACTTCCCTTCTTCCTCCTCCCAACGAGATCTACTTCTTCCACTTCCTTTTGCTCCAATAAACAAGTCCCCAACCTAATTTCCTCCTGCACAGGTTATCTCAAAGCTTTGCAAAATTCAGCACAGTCTCACGAGCACAAACACCTTGGATAAAAGGCATCCAAAATGGAGTACATCCATTCAAAGCAATGGACACCAACTCCTTATCCTCCACATTTGTCCCTATGGCAGCCAATTAATCTCTCAACTCTATGACCTTAGTAAGGTATCTCACCATGTATCTGTATTACTCATGCAAACCACAAAAATATTGCTCCTCGAGTGCATCTGTTAAGAAATACAGGTACTTTGAATTAAACCAACCAAAGTATCAAACATATTGTTATCGGTATTCTTCTCTACAATGTGAGGAATGAAGTGATCCTTAACCAAATCAAGAATGATTTGTTTTGCATTGGCCTCCTTGTTATTGGTGGCCAAATTCGTCAAATCAGTAGGGGCAGCTATGACTTTCTCAAGATGCTCCCAAATCTCAACTTCCTCCATAAGCATTTGTCACCTAAGCTTCCAAGGTATGAAATTGCACTGTCCATTCTGTCACTCTCTCTAAGACCAAGAGTTATCATCTTGCAAATTTGAAGCACGGCTTAAAAAAAGGTCAGCAACAAATAAGCAAAACCATTGAAGGGTTCAAGCCCTTCTCCCCAACAACCTAGGGTTTCACACACAATCAACCTGTAATATGTCAAGCACCACTTCTAGGTACATTCCAACTGAAATATCCAACTCCCTCTTCACCAAGAGAACAATTCCATTCAAAATATCTCTAAAACCATGTAGAAATTTTGTTTCTAGGAAAATTAATGTGGTGTCGCCTAAAACACACCTCACCACAAATGAGTCTCCCAACCATTTGGTGTGTTCTTGTGGGAAACTATGAGTTTAGAACCCAATGTCACCTCGATTCCTAACTCCTCCGTTTAGACCCCAACTCCCCAAAAGGTCAAGGGGGTAGTCCCTACTTACTAAGTTTCTTTGTAGAGTTTAATTAGGAGCTGTAAATTATTAATGTTCCGTTAGTTAAATGGCAAGCAACCGTGCAAGTGTGCAATAATATAATGACAAGCAAATCCTTCTTTGTACATGAACCCATTACAATTGCAAGACATAGACAACCAATGCCTACTTAATTCAGGTTATGGAGTCACAAACTTGTCACAAGATACAATAAAATTCACTCAAATATACAAATTACACTAAACCATTCAATAATCAAGTAACCACATTCAAAAATACTTCAAGCAAATGGACCAATATGTATGAAATATGCTTGTATGAGATTGAACCAAATAATAAAGAGGACTATGAAACTCAATTAAATAAAAGGTTGTGATGTTTTGCAAGTCGTCCTATAGATTTTAGTTTATTTTATGGTCTTTCTTCAACTTAGGGGATTAATGTTTGTACAAGAAAAGTAAAGCTAACTAGTGTGTCTACCTCTAACCCTTGTCCCTCAATTGAGAGAAACTGTTGGGTGCTCAACAAGAGAGCACAAGGCTCTCTCCTAGCGCCACAAGCCAATCCCAAGGACAAGTAGGGTGCTCAACAGGAGGACACTAAGTGCCACGACACTCCCAACAACCTCTACCCCTCTAGCTCCACAACGAGTCCTTATTTTTATCAATATTGCAATAAATGGTTAAAGTGCCTATTAATCTAACCAATTCAATCTCTCGCCCTTTCTTGTCACCCAGGATCGGACGAACTGGCAAGGGGAGTAAATTCAAGGCCAAAGCGAGGCAAGGTTTATTTTACTTTAGACAAAACAAATAATCAACAACTATGAACAATACAAGTCAGCACGATATTGCAAGGGTGGCGAAGCCAAATCACATGCAAGGTGTAGGCAATATGAACATAAAAGAAAATACAATACAAGCTGGCATGACTTTGCAAGGATGGCAAAGCCGAATCACTTGCCAGGTGTGGCCAAATAAAATTTGAAAGAAAAATAATACAAACTAAACTAACCGCTTGATTGCTTATGCAAGGGTGGGTCAGCCCAATTTCCGTTGCAAGCAATGGATGGCAAACAAATGAAAGTAAAATGCAACTTGAAATGCAACAGAAAATCAAGTCCAAAATACTCTCTTGGACTTGTTAGAATGACTGAAATTTCAGCGAAAAAGAAAGAGAGCAAAGAGGTAGAAAAAGAGTATTTTCACCCCTTGTTAGTGATGGCCTTGAAATCCTTCCTTTATGGTAGTTGTTGTCACATATATAGTAGTTGGGCTACTTTTGTTCCTGAGCAATACTGAGCAGTTCTTTGAGCCAGTCCTTTACTATGAGATCAACAGAAGATGAGCCACCAGTTGATGATCTCCCACTTTCAGCACATCCAGAGTATCCAAATTGACCAGTTCTATGCCATGATTGAGCCTCATGACCCCAGATTCGATGACTGAGTTAGCCATTCTTTCATGACCCAGAGCAGATATTGTTACAGTGCACATGATGTGTAGCAGCAGTAGTTGTTCCAGTGATCTTCAGATTGGTTTCAAATCCAGTGCAAGTATATGACCCAAGTGATATTATGGTGTGTGCATGTAGATTTTGATGTTGCTCTGTTACCTATTTTAGCGGTGAGACTTGGTAAATATTGGTTATATGTTGGCAATATTTTATCTTGGTGTTACTTGGAATCTAAAGTATAAATGATTTAGCTGTTATGTCCGAGAGATTCTTTTTTATACTCATTGGCCTTGCCCTACTCCTAGTATGGATTTGGTCATTTCCCTTTAGGGACATAGTTATGGTAGTCATCCATGGTTTCTGTATCAAACTTCTTCATACTAGTCAAGGCTGCCACTAGATGTCTAGGTTCCTTCTTGCTGCCGAATTTTTTGAGGAAAGCAAACTTGAAATCCGCTATGGTAGTGAAAGAGTTGTTTGGCAAATTGTCATACCAATTTCCAACTTTACCATCCAAAGATAGAGCAAAAAGGGTCATGTAAACATCTTCATGTTTATCAGTACCCCTAACATAAGAACCACAATGTCTGGAAAAATTTATGATGTGCTGCTCAACAGAGATAGAGGCATCAGTGCCATTAAAATTCATGAGCTTATCAATAGCTTTTTCAGGAATCTCATGGGGCTGACCTACTATCTGAGTGAAATTGAGCCAAGTAAAAAACTCACCCATTGTGTTAGGGAAACAGTTACTGTTTTGAAAATTTTCTAAGTTTTCTTGAAATAAAAGGTGGATGTCTGAAACAGACTCAGATCCAAGTTCTACAAGGATCCTACGAGAAGCTAGTTTGTTCAGTCGCCTCCTATAGACCTTTTCAGGATCAGAGATGAAACTGAGCAAACCTTCAGAGTTTCATCTAGTCGAATACCTTGAGGTGTTAACTCACAGTGGGGTTGCCAGGTGGATTCAAGTCTAATTTCTGAGAATTGATTAGACTAAAAAATCTACCAAAAAAAAGGAAAAAAGGTAAAAAACTAAAAAGAAACAAAGGTCATCCAGGGTCAAAAAGATTTGTCCCCGGCAACGGCGCCAAAAGATGTTGTCCACCGATTGCACACCAGTAGCAGAAATCTTCCGAAAGTTGTCTCCTCACTTGAGAAAGTGGGAGAGGTGTGACCTTGGGGGCAAGCACAGAGCCAGGTACTGTCACCTACTCCTAGCTCCTCCATTTAGGCTAACTCCTAACGAAACCAAGGGGGGTAGTCCCTAACAAAGAGTTTTCTATGGCTCAATGTGTTTAAGTAAATTTTATGAAAGTGATGCGGATGGGTGTTTATTAGGAGTTTGTTATGATGAACGAAGATTGCAATTATTATAAATGAAAAATGAATACAAGACAAAAGCAATCCACGTTGCTACACTAGATTAAAGATGAACAATATAATGAGAACTCATGAAATAAACTAGCATTCACAGATAAGGATCTTACTTGAAAAAACCAAAGGACAAATGGCCCAGATTAATAATAATGCATAAAAGAACAGACCAGTGCCTTCTGGAGTCAAATGTCTAAGATGCTTGAAAATACTGAAAATACAAGTCTCAAAATAGTGCTAGTGACAGTGTTTTGCGATTGTTCTTGGTTTATTTTAAAGTATTTTAATGGTCTTGCTTATTATGGCTTATCAAAGGTATCAAAAGACCACCCGAGAAAGCGTTCCAAGTTATTTCGTTCGAGACATGTCGGCCCGTCTAGTATCCCAGGCTGGTATCTGGTGGATTGACCAGCTAGCCGGAACTCTAAGACAACGGAGAGTTCCGGCACCCTTACTGAGAATGACTTTGAAAATTTTATTATGTTAAGACAACGGAGAGTTCCGGCACCCTTACTGAGAATGACTTTGAAAATTTTATTATGTTATTACTTGAGAGATTATCAAATTCACTCACCGTTCTGAGTACGAGCCCAACTATGAAAGTCGGCAGAGCATACTAGGGAGGAAAAGCAACGAAGTAAATTAAATAAGGGGAAGATGTGAGTTGCAAGTTTTATTAAAACACAATTAAACTCTCTAACAGAGAGCGTTCTTGACTTTGTCTTATGACAAAAGTTCAAGAGTCTCAGCTACTCTATATGCCTAAATGCAAGGATGATGCAAAACTACTATGCTCTCCGACAGATAGTGCTCTTGACTTGGATTTCAGCAAGTTCAAGAGACTTGGAATTAAATTAACCAGTTAAAGGACAAAAATACATGAAACAAATGATAACCACAAACCCTCCAACAGAGAGCACTCTTGATCCACCTGACGATGAGATTCAAGAGATTTTAATTCTTTTTTTTTTTACTTTTGCAATTTATATCAAATGAAAGAAAACTCTAAGATAAAGCTAAACAAAAGCAAGAAACTTTTTTCTTTTTGACTTTTAAGAAGGCAAAAATAAACTTTTCAGAAATTGAAACTAACCTTTCCTATTCTATTCTAACCATTTACTCTACAAGCATAAAACGAAGAAATTGCAAACATGAAAAAATGGGCGATACAGGCTTCCCCCAAATGGGGAAAGAGGGGTGTGGGAGCCTTTATCCCACTTGCTCTTTATTAACTTTTTTACAATGTTTTTGATGTTTTTTGCCTCTTTATGAATGATCCAGGTGAGAAAGGGAAAGAGAGAAGAGGGAGGTGTTTTTGTCTTTTTCACTCTTTGTTTGTTCCTTTGTTCGCTTATAGCCTTTGGGCTCTTTTTTCTCTTTGACTTCGCTGAAAACGAGAGCTTTGAACACTAACTTGTTATACGTTAGTCCAAAAATAAGATGAAAATAGATCTATAAACTAACTCTGAAAGGAACTTAACCTCTACAATAAAAACGGAGGAAAACAAATAGAAGAAGAACCTACGAAAAGGAGGAGAAAAAGGCAAAAATAGGGATGCAAACTAAAGTGAAGAAGGCTGCAAACTAAGGCAAAAGAGGGCTGCAAACTAAAGTGAAGAAGGCTGCAAACCAAAGTGAAGAAGAGGCTGCGAAAAGAGACAAAGAAGGCTGCAGACTAACAAAGAGGACAGCCAACAAGGGGACATGGTTTGGTGAAAAATATGTAGCTTGAAATCCAAACCTTGCCTAACCAAAAAAAATCAGACTTTTTACTTCAAAAGATGAATAAAAGTAGGGAGGAACCGGTTAAACCTTTGGATCTTTAAAGGACATTTGGATCTCACATAGCAAGTAATTACTGGAAATTTGCACTTGTCTCCAAGAGAGGCAGATGCAGCTAAGCTCAACCTTCTGCTTGGTAGGATGAAATGACCTGCAAAACAACAACTCATAGACTTGCCAAACAAAGGATTAGATCATGTATTGTTCACAAATTGAAATAAAAAAGCAACATGAAATATAACTGAATAAAACAATGTTCTTTTTCGATCTCTACAAGTGAATCAATAAATAGATAAATTGAAAACTACAAATACATGTTCTTATGTGCTTGAAAAAGCCTTCTAAAACATAGATTCATAATCTCAAATCGACAAGAAAGAGAAAATTAAAATAACATCACCTCATCCATCAAGTACAAGCATCCACAATGTCACGCCATATGAGCCTCCAAAGCCTTTATTTTTATTCCAATGGTTGCATGAAAGCAACAAGCATTTACAAAGTTTCACCAAAGGTTCTCTACAAAAATTATCCACACTGTAGAGCTCAAAAGAGCCTCTACTTATACAAAGAATGAAGACCAAAACCCTAAAACCAAACTCCATCAAATGAGGGCCAATCCCTATGATTTATCAAACTAGGCACCATAATTGAAGCCCAAACCTAGGTTAAGGTAGGCATGAGTGAGGGGTGGCCTCCACCTAGGCAAGGCGCCCCCACTCCCAACCCTAAACCCCAACCTCCATCAAATGAGATCCTCCCACGTGTGCTAGCATGACGCTTGAGAGAGAAGGCGTGCAGCTTGAAGGAGGCACAAGGTAGGTTTTGATGGGTGCCAAAACCCTTAGGGTTAGCACACAATGAGGAATGCATTTACTCTCTGCCTCGATCAAATCACCAACCCAATAATTATCCTCCACATCATCCAATTCGTGAGCTAGAGGAAGAGGGCGAATTTGTTAACTGAAGGTGTCTTGAATGCTCTCCGATTGTTGACTGAAGAGACTTGGTGCCGAGTTGAATCATCATAAATGCCCATTGCCATGTCATTTAGCCTTTTATTTTATTCAATTTGGTTTATTTTGGAGAGTTTTGGATTATCTCCAAAATATTCATTTTTAATATTTTAATTAATAATTTCTCTGTAAATGACTTTTTTGAGAAATTATTAATTATGAGGCTGAATGAACATCCGAAACTTAGCGATAGTTGGCCAAGTGATCATGAATGGTTTTTGGCTTAAGGTTAGAGCCTTCAATCACTGAATTCGGACCCCGGATGACTGACATATTACAAATTGAAATTTTTCTATTTAAAGTATGGAAAAATTTAATTAAAAAAACAAAATTAAAAAACCCAAATCCAACACATCCAGTAAAAATTTTCCTGAGGGTCCTAGTGACTTAGGACATGACCATAGTCTATTCTAACAATGTCTAGTAGGTTTATACACTTCAGTTGGGCTCTAATAACCCCCCAAGGCCCAGAATTCAAAATCGGGCATTCCAGCTTTGGAGGAAGCGGGAGAAAAACTCATCAATTATACTCGGCTATAGGTAAAGCATAATTGACAAGGGAAAAAACTCCCTGGAATACCTTAGTTGAAATTCTACGTCTCAGGAGACCGAACCTCTCAAAAAACCCTGCTAGCACATTTTATTACAAACCCCGCGGGGCCATGGTCATAATTATTGAAAACAAAAACTAACTAGCCAAAACTGGCTAGCCACAAAGGGTGGATCATCTGATACACTGGAACACAAACATTCATCATGTTTGTCAAATGGCGGCTCCTCAGCTAATCCAACTATGGTACAAATAAGTTGGCAACAAGATGAAACCTATGCCACAACAGAAAACAAAAATGAATAAATTTTAAAATGTTCTTCCTTAAAATTTTGAAAACAATGAAATTATGAAAACATTCAAAGAAATGGAGGGTGACCTACCTAAAAAGATAAAACCCTATGATTGTAACGGCAAATCTACACCCTACACTTAATTCACTTCACCATTGGGTGGTTAATTAATTAAGTTTTGATGTAATAATTTATTATCCTGATCCTTGGCATTTTGTAATAGAGGTTATGAATGCAAATCAAAATGCTATGACACCTCCTAGGCCATAGGTTCAAGTCCCATGTCATTCTGACAAGGGGTTAGGAAGTTTCTTCGAGAGATGTCTCCTTCACAAATTTTGAAGAGCCTGTCCATATAAATTTGATAGACAAAGCTCAAATTGACTGGGCTATTAAAGAAGGCTACAGATATGCGCATCTTGGTGCTATTAAGTTAGGTTTAGGACCTCTTGTTCGCCCTTATCTCCCTATTTCTTCCCTCTGTGTCGCGGTTGATACCTGCCATAAAAACTTTGTTGATGCTATTATTGGAGGATTCACTGCTCCCTTACATGATGGTCCCGCTTACGGTACTGTTTTCCCCAAATACTCCGTCAGCCTTGAAGATCACTCATTTATGATCTGTTAAAAGCTTATATTCAACCTCAAGGGTTTCACATGATGCAAGGTTCAAAGATTATACAATTAAAAGGTGTTGTGTGTATTTGTTTTGGTAATGACACCTTACCCCCACTCAGATCCCGAGTCCATCAGAGTTCGCGCTTGCAAAGCATGGTGGAATCTAACAAATCCCGCCAAGCAACCCCTGTCACCTTTGACTGGACCGGTATTAACTACCCCCAACAATGGGAAGTTAAATACCAAGAACTGAGAAATGCTGAATGTCTGCAACGTTTTGTTTTAAATGAACCTTTAACATTTGACCAGCATACAAATTCCTTCAGACTACCAGCACAGACGCCTGCTCCAAAATTCTCACCTCCTCTTATCAGATCGACCTCTGTATCTTCTTATAATAACGCCCAGCGACAAGCCGAATCCAACTCTGTCTCTGCATCCCATTCTTCTTCCACCTCCTTCATTGGTTTGTATGAAACATAACACCGAGGCCAACATAAAGACTGCCCAGCTTGCAGAAAAATACTTCAGAAGATCCAACACCAAAAGAACAAAGATCCCCCGACTTTAGGGATGTTTAGTCTACCTAGACAAGGTGATGCTTTTAAAGCTGTTAACCAAGGACGTAAGTCCTTTATTCCAGGAAGAAATCTACCTGAGGTACCTTTCAGACAACACTCAACAGATGGCCAAATAAAAAAGGAATTCCTACCATACAAATCTTCAGGCCCTGATGGGTCTGTCCCCGATGAGATAAAACTTGCCAACTGGAGCAATATGCAGCATAAAATCACTGCACAAAATCTCGATGACATGGCCCATGATCTCCTTGCTTTAAAAAAGATCATAGTAGAGGAAAAAGAAAAGATCACTCTGGTAGAAACCAAGTTAGGCTTGTTAGATCATCTCTTCAAAGATTCTACAGAGATGAAAGAAGCAGTTGAGAAAGCTGAAAATAAGACTGAGCGAAGACTTGCCAAGTTAGAAGAGCTTTTGACTCAAACTCAAGAGCTTAAGAAAAAAGTCTCGGGTCTCGACTCTCACTCCCTCAGTTTTTGCCTTGGCTTCACAAGGCCATAAACGAAAAGAAAGTAAACATCATCGCAGTGTCTCTTTTAGTATGCTCAGTATTTCCGAAGAGGAAAAACCAGAATTTAATTTTGGTAGAGATGAAGAAGAATGTGATGAAATTAGAGAATGGATTGGTCACTTTAAAACCTTTCCACCTACCCTGGATACTAAATATTTAAACATGATGTCTATTCACCATACGGCTGAATCTTCATCCATTCATAATCCTCCTCCTTGTGATAATACCTTTGATCTTCGAATGCCTGACGCATCGAAAGCTCCAAATCCAAGGTTCCAGTTTGGAATTAACACCATGAATAATCTTCTGTCCCAAATGCCTGACCAACCTGTCTTAAATATCCAGTGTCAATCTCGTGAGGATATTAAGACTGCAATCCAAATGTTAGGGCAGTGGACCCTTTACAAAAGAACCCAGAATGACACCCTTTCAGGTCAACAACTGGTTGGACAAATAATAGCAGGCCTTTCAGGACTTGTTAATGATTGGTGGAGATGGCTCCCACAAGAAGCCAGAAATGAAATGCTTTCTGCTGAAGATGCTAATTAGCATATACTTAAAGCATTGGGAAAAGAATTTTACGGTTCAGAAGAAAGAGAAGACTCCGAACACCTTGCTTCTCTATTCATGTCAACCCGACTCTGCAATCTAGCGTAGAGTGAAGAATATTTCTGCTACATGCAACAACTCTTGATTTCCTCTGGAAAGTCAGGAGATCCAGCTTATTTGAAGCACTATCTTAGAAGTTTCCCTGGTCATGTTCCAAACGCTGTGGAACAATACATGAAGGACAAGAACATCAATTACAGAGGCTTCTCTCTAGCCCAATTACACAGTTATATACTAGAGACATGGCAAGAGCATTGCTTAGAAAAAAGAGTCAGCAAGGACTTTAAGCGCCATCAAAGTATGTACTCATCATCCTTCTGTAAAAATGTTGCTAAGATGCCTGATTGGGGACGTGGTGCCTATAATAGACGTCACTTAAAAGATTATTGCAAATGCCATAAGCCAAAGCATAAGAAAGGTTTTTATTCCAGTACCCCTAGATATCATCCAGACAAGCCATATAAGCATCAAAGAAAGCATGGATATCACGGTCCTAAGAGACAGAAGAAACCCCCTCATAAAAGGTTTGTTAAAAGAAGGACAAATAAAAATGATAAAGAAACGTTGCTTCATTTGCGGCCAAAAGGACCATTGGGCAAACAAATGTCCAAAAAAGAAATCCAAACCAAGGCTTGCTGCCTTATGTGCTCAATTAGATCCTAGATGGTGGGATTCTCAATTAGATCCTAGATGGTGGGATTTACATTCCAGTTCAGACAACGAGTCGCCCTCTGGCGAAGTTATCTTTTTACCTTCAGATGCATCTAGTACTTCAGATGATTCTGAGTTCGAAAATGACAAGGCTGCTCTTCAAAAATTTGCTCCTTCTTCTTCCTCTTCAAAGTCAGATTCAGAACCAAATTTGGGAGGGTTTGAGCCCCCAGAATATGATTTCTCATTATATATGTTCTCTGTGAACAAGCCACAGAACATTGAGAAACAAATTGCAGCAATAAACATGCAATTGTCAGAGACCCCTACCTTTGAATATATGCTTAGAGCATCTTTAAAAGAAGAAAAGAAGCAATTGCTTAAAACGCTTGAGCAAGACAAAGGCAAAGAAAAGGTAAGTTTTGTTACTCCTGCCTTGTATAATCCTATTGAACTCTATAAAAGCTACCCAGATGGTCATGAGAGCAGACAATGTTACAGGGTAGACAAAGAGCAAATGCTTAGACTGCAAATCAGAGAGAAACAGCAGCAGCTTAAAAGCAAAGTAGCAGAGATTGAAGACTTGAAAAATATGATCAAAATCATTCAGATTGAAAGGGATCAATCATCAGATTAAGAGCTAAGCAAGCACTATGAACAAGCTATGGAGAGTCCAGAAAAGAGAGAACCATCTCCTGATCCTAGTTTGGGAATGCTCACAGGTCCTAAGATATTTGTGCGAATCCAGTTTTGTCCAAGTGAGTTCAAACCATACTTTCTAGACTGTATGCTTGATTCAGGATGCCAGGTGAACCTAGCAAAAGGTTCAGCTCTTCCCTCATTTTATTGGGAAAATACTTCAGATCGAGGTTCAACCATTGAAGGAACCCCTATCCCCCTTGTTGCAAAAGCTAAGAATTTCCCAATAAAGCTCAAAGGAACAAATGACACCCTACCCTTGTATAGACTTGATGACATAAATGAAGACTGTATCCTAGGTTCAGAATTCCTGTCTAGAGTGAGTCCAATTTCTGTAGATACCAAGAAAATGATATTTTCCTGTGTCATAAATGATTGTACAATAGAGCTTCCTATTTCACTTAACTCCGTTCCAAAGTGCAAATCCCTTGTACAAAAGTCTGTGCAAAAATCTAACCCTGCTCAACTATTAAAAATGGATCGTTGTATAGCTTTTTCAGATATCCATGGAGAAAAAGCCCTTGCAGATATCACTGCAAAATTAGTCAAAGATTGTTGCTCAGAAATCCCAGATGCTTTCTGGACTAGAGAAAAATATTTTGTCTCCCTGCCTTTTGATCCACTACAGAAAATTAAGCCTATGAAGGCTTTTGCCCGTCTTATGTCTCCATCAGAGAGAGATTTATGTGCCTCAAAAATCAAAGAGCTTCTAGCTAAAGGATTGATTGAACCATCCAAGAGCCCTTGGGCTTGCCGTGCCTTTGTGGTAAACAAACATTCTAAGATGAAGAGAGGAAAGCCGAGGCTTGTTGTGAACTATAAGCCTCTCAATGCTGTGTTACAAAAAGTTTGATACCCGTTACCTGATCAAGCTAGCCTCTTGCAAAGAATCACTGGTTGTACAATCTTCAGTTAGTTCGATTTAAAATCAGGATTCTACCAAATTGGGATCGAAGCAAAAGACCGTTTTAAAACAGCATTTGTAGTCCCTCATGGCCAGTACCAGTGGAAAGTTTTACCATTCGAGATCAACAACGCGCCATCTGAGTTCCGGAAGCGCATGGAAGACATCTTTAGAGAGAAACAGTGGGCACTTGTTTTTATTGATGATATTCTGATCTTTTCTAAAAACCTGCAAGAGCATCTAAAACACTTGCAAATGTTTTATGATTTGGTGTTTAAACATGGATTAGTTCTGTCTCAAAGTAAGATGGAGATAGGAAAGACTGAAATGGAATTTCTTGGGTTTAAGATACAAAAAGAACAAGTCATTCTACAGAAACATGTCCTAAGCGTCTTCAGTCATTTCCCAGACTAGATTCTTGACAAGACCCAGTTGCAGAGGTTTCTAGGAAGTCTCAACTACATCAGACCTTTTTACAAAGGACAAGCTACTGATATACATCTTCTCCAACAAAGGTTAAAGAAGAATCCTGTACAATGGTCACAAGAGATGACCCTGGCAGTTCAGCATATTAAAGCCAAAGTTTTAGATCTGCCTCCCCTTTCTTTACCTCGGGGATCGGGTCAGCTTATTATTGAAACGGATGCTTCTTCCCACACTTGGGGTGGAGATCTTCTTGAAGCCCTAGAAGGCAAAGAGCATGTGTGTGACTATGGCTCAGGATCTTTCAAAGCAACAGAACTTAACTATCCGTCTAGCCACAAAGAGATCTTAGCTGTTAAGAAAACAGTCCAGCATTTTATTTTGTTCCTAAACCCAGTTAGATTTATAATTAGGACAAACTTAAAGATAATGCCTAGTATTTTTAAAAATGAAAATCTGATGGCAGAAAATAGTAGTCGTATTTTGAAATGGTTTATTTGGCTAAGCAACTTTGATTTTGACATTGTGTATAAGCCAGGATATCTCAATTGCCTTGCTAATATGCTCACGAGAGAACAGTCAAAACAAACTACTCCTACTCTCAACATGTTCTCAGCTGGTGCCTCAAGTTCAGGTGCAGGTCGTGATAAAGCTCCACCCAGAAATGGCTTATTCCTAAAGCCATGGGATGACTCACTCACAGAAGCAGAACGAAGACAGCTCCTTGATTATGCTTCAAGACAAGAGGCTCAAAGGTATTTGGACCTTACTCTTATCAAGCAAATTCAGGCCTCTCCATTAAAATTAGAGATAATGAAAACATGGGAGAGAAATGCTTACAGAAGTTTTGAAAAAGCCCAAAAAAAACTAAAAGGTTGCAGAGAGCTTTGGGTAGATCGCAATGAAAAAAAAGATGGTCCATTATGGTATGTGTCATAGGAGATGGAAATTTAACATGGACATCCTACAATCTAATTCTTCAGTTCTGTAGGGAGCAACGTAAGATTGTCATCTGCGCAGATCCTACTAACCTTAGGCATGGTGCATGGTCCGGCTGGACAGAAGTTTTGCTGGACAAATTCTGCCCAAGAACTGATTGGGAGAACCGACGTGCAAACTTCATTCTTCACATGAAAGCCGACATTGAGATAGCTGATAAAGATCACCAATGGTTCAAATTCATGCTTCATCATCAAGGAGGACGCTACACAAAGCTCAAGCATACCGTATTTACCTCCCAGAAGTACATCAAGAGAGATGCCCAAGGCCAGAGAATTGACTCGAAGGTGTATACAAGACAAATCCCTTTAAACTTTCGGGTACAGTCATTTTTCCGAGGTGAATTTCTTTGTGAAGCTAATGAGACCTTCCATGGATCCGATATTGAGAGATGTTTCAGTCCTTTATTGTACCTGCCAGCTCAGTTTGAAGACGACCCGCCAAACATTGATGATTTCCAAGATTATGACTCAAATATTACCGGATGGGATTGTCCTTGTGGAGGAGTAGACTTTGATGGAAGCGAAGTCTGTATTTGCCTACAAGGTAGGGACCCTTATGACTAAAGTGAAAGTCGTAATGGGCCTTTGAAGACCGTCGCGAACCGATGATGCTCCACTTTGTGCTATGATGCTTTGTACTATGCTTTATTTTGCTTTTAGTACTAGTGATAAGATGTCAATCATAGTGAAGATTCCGGGTCCCCACATGTCTGCAGACTTTAAGGGACGAGATAATGACAGTGGTTGTCCCCACCTGTCACCCGGGATAATTTCTCTTGACCTAGTAGTGTCAGTTGCAAGTCACCGGATTACCGGTAAAATTTGTATAAATAAAAAGCCGAGGGCTCATTGTAAAGGGCACGTTTTTGGAGTTTAGAGCTCTGCAAGTAAGTTAGAGTCTGAGTGTGGGAAATGAGCAGAAGGTAGCTTCGGCGCCTTTGGGTTCCCAAATCTGTGTCTGTAAATCTATACAGAGTGTTATTGTAGTGATGAGCTTCGCCATCTGAAGCCGATCTACCTGTCTGTAAAAAGTTTGTAACTGCTGATATAATGTGAAGAAGAGTTGTTGTTTCATTCAAGTTTCGAACTTGGCGTAAGTGGTAGGCTTAACACCCGATTGGTCCATAATCTTTATTTAAAGAGCATGGAGGGTCCTTGGCTAGTTGATCGATTATGAGAAGCTCAGATGTAACTTTCTTTCTTTTGCATAATAAATTGCTCCAAGTAGCTATTTGGCTAAAGCCGTGGACTGTTTCCCTCTCGATGGTTTTAACCACGTCACAAACATCGGTGTGTTGATCTGTGATCTATTTGTGTGAAGCGGTTGCTCAAGGTGTTCGGTCTTTTGGGAGTACCCTGTGTACCCGAACATGGTATCAGAGTGTTTATGAAGAGCCACTTTCAGTTTTGATCAAGATCTGGAATCGATGTTGCCGAAACTTTGAAAGGGTTTTTGGTTCTAGAGTTTTTGTGCATTTGTAGCCTGTGGGAGCTGTTCCATTGCGTCCAGAGGGTCATTTCCATTGGGAAATAGTTTTCGTTTCACCGAAAACCGTTTCCGTTTGATCCAGAAACACCCATTTTGGCAAATCTGAAAGTATAATGTTACAGTGACGGATTTGTTTAAATTTTTTTTAAATCTCTCATATTTTATCAGTTTTATTATTAGATCTTTATTGTTTTAGTGTCAGACTGTTGCCTTCCCTGGTTGCGTATGCTCTTTGCCATGCATCTTGTGCGATCGCGGCGAATCAAAAACAGAAAGGGAAAGTTTTTTTCTTGTCTTCTCAGCTACGTATGCTCTTTGTGCACCTTATGCGATCACGACAAATCAGAAACAGCGAGAAAACTTGAAAACGTAGACTTTTCGAGTAAGCTAACCAAGATCCAACCCCATTGTGTGGAAGAAAAAAAATTGTTTTAATTTTTCATTTTTTTGTGATTTGCAAAAAAAAAAGGCAAGCACGGAGAACGAGAGAGAAAAGTAAAAAAAAAAAACCCTTCCTCTTTCCATTCTTTTACGTACCTTTTAAACTTACCTCACTTGGTCCAAAGTTGCTTTATTCCTTAATAGGTCTTGAGTTCAAGTCTTATCAAGCTACTTTTTAGTGCATGCAATTTCTATTTTCAAGTTACTTTATTGTAAAAGTGCATCTCACTTAAATAAAATAAAATAAAAAGTGAGTCACTTAAGTCTTTTAATTTATTTCCGCACTATTTAAAGTAACATTATTGTAAAAGTGAACATCACTTATTCTACAAAAGCGATTCACTTAAAAACAACTTTATTGTAAAGTGATTGTCAAAGGTTGATCTTGGAAAGAGGGGGGTTCTTTTTTTTAGTTGGTCAAGTTAATATCTGCCACGTCACTATTTGGGACATCTTCAACATTTTCTTTAATCAAGCATAACTTCATCATCCAGAATCAATTTTTCAGTGCCGTTTTTTTTAAAACCACATACTTTTTTTAGCTCTTTGCATCCAAACAGTTAGTTTCTGTTCTTTCAGCCATTAATTTACAATATGGCCGCCCCTTGTGATATTATACTTACAAGTTCTAACTATTTCTCATGGATATCTCGTATAGAGGATGTTCTGCGAAGTAGGAGACTTTTTAGGATAACCTCAGGGAAAGAAACAGAACCTACTGATGATGATAAGAAAATTAAATGGGCAAACAGATGTGATGAAGCTCGTGGATTGATTGGGATGTCAATCTTTATTGATTTGCGATTCCACATATCTGGAATTGATGAACCTGATAAAGCTTGGGAAAAGTTGAAATCTGTGTTTGGTAAACACAATGAAATTCGGGGTCATCAACTTGAGAATGAGTTGATTTCCTTGAATCCAAATGATTTTTCATGCATTCAAGACTATTTATCTAAGTATAAAACTCTTAGACTCTTATGTGAAGAATGCAAGAATAAGAAAGAAGACAAACAATGTATTTATCATATTCTTTCCAAACTTGGACCTGCATATTCTATTTTTGTATCTACATTCTACTCCATGAAAGAATCTTTGACTGCAGCTAGCTATCAAGAACGTAGTCTTGAATCCTTTTGTGATTCTTTAATTAGAAAGCAAGATAAGCTCATTCATCTTGGAATAATTAACAATGCAGATACATCTGAGAAAGCCTTATTGTCCCAACAGAAAGAAAAGTCCAAGCCTCCCAAGAAACAGAATTTTTGCAATAATAAGCCAAACAACAAGGGTCCCAAACCCTCTCAGTCAGCTCCTTCTTTAAAAAATGACAAAGGATCCAAGCCAAAAGGAAAGAAGACTAAGCATCATTGCAATTTTTGTGGGAAAGATAATAATGATGAATCAAGTGTTTCAAGAAGATTGCAACCTTGGAAGCAGCAATGAAGAAGCACCACATCAGCCTAGATTCGTCTTCAGAATCTACCTCTCATGGACATGCACTTTGTGCTTCTGATTACTCTTATACTGCATCTTCTTCTTCTACTTCAAATGAATGGCTCATTGATTCTTGAGCATCTTATCATATGGCTAAGGATCAAGCCATCTTTTCTACTATGCATGAATGTAACACCAAACAAATATTTGTTAGTGATGATAGATCTCTAAGTGTTGTAGGATCTGGAACAGTTCCAGTAGAAAATGGTCATTTCAGTGATGTACTATGTGTTCCAAAAATTTCCTGCAATTTGTTATCAGTCTATCATAATTACTCATTCGGCTGAAGGTAAAACTGTGACGTTTACACCTCACCAAGTTGTAATCAAGGATTTTAAAAATCCTCAAAATGTCCTTGCTACTGGAACTGTTGATGATATTACCAGGTTGTACAAATTTAACAACTTTGGGACATCACCTTTTCCTTCAGTTTTTGTTCCTCATAGTGATAACTTGAGCAAACTTTGGCATGAGCGATTTGGTCACTTAAATTATTGCTCATTGCAACAATTATGTAAAGACAATATGGTGACTGGTCTTCCGATGGTATCTTGCAAAGATGGTATTTGTTCCGGTTGTGTACTCAGAAAACATCATCAGGACAGTTTTGACAAACATGCCTCTTGGAGCTTGTGCATAGTGACTTATGTGGTCCTCTTCCATCTGCTTCCTTTTCTAGTTTCAAATATTTCTTAACTTTCATTGATGACTACTCTAGATGCACTTGTGTTTACTTCCTAAAACTTAAGAGCGAAGTATTTAACATGTTCTTGGCCTACAAGGCCCTTGATGAAAAACAATCTGGTCATAAAATTATTAAGTTCAGATCTGACAATGGAAGAGAATATGTTAACAAGTTCATGACTTTCTGCACTGAACAAGGAATCCAACAACAGCACACTGTTCCATATACACCACAACAAAATGGTGTAACTGAACGGAAGAACCGCACTTTAAAAGAAATGGCTAATTGTATGATCCAATCTAAGGGACTAAGTCTTCAATATTGGGCTGAGGCCATAAATTGTGCAAATTACATAGTTAATTGCACACCCACTAAAGTTTTACAAGGTATAACACTGGAAGAAGCATGGAGTAAAATTAAACCAGATGTAAGTCACTTCCGTGTGTTTGGTTGTGAAGCATGGGCTCACATTCCGAATGAAAAACGGAAAGCATTGCAGCCTAAAAGTGAAAAGTGCATATTTGTTGGATATTCTGAAGATGTAAAAGGTTATAGACTTCTTCAGCCACATTCTCATGATATAATCATTGGAAGAGATGTTAAATTTGATGAAAATCTCTTGGTCTACGAGCCTAACTTGGTGGGTGTGCCATCTTTGGCCTGCGAGCCTGATTCAACGATTGTGCCTTCTTCTTCTTCTTCTTCCAACTTCCTTGACAGGTTTCCAACTCCAATTTCTGATGATGACAGTGAGGATGAAAATCCACCTCTGCCTGCTCATGTTCCTACAATTGCACCAGCACCAATGCGTCCTCGATGGGTCCATTCAACATGTGAAGCAACTGGTGATCTTGCCGGTGATCCTAGAGATCAACGTCGAACACGTTCTCAATTTTAGCGAGCCTCTTCTCTTTTGGCTCAAGTTTCCGAGAATCATGATCCAGAAACTTTTGCAGAAGCTTCAGGAAATCCAGATTGGGATGCAACTATGGATAAAGAATATCGTTCCTTAATGGCGAACGACACTTGGAATCTTGTTCCTCTTCCAAAAGGAAGAAAACTTTTCATATGTAAATGGGTCTACAGAACTAAGTATGCATCAGATGGAAGTGTTGAATGACTTAAGGCAAGGTTAGTTGCCAAAGGTTTTTCCCAAGTTGAAGGGATTGACTACAATGAAACCTTTGCTCCTGTCGCAAAAATGAATTCCATCCACCTTGTTCTTTCCCTTGCAGCCTTACATAACTGGGAAGTCCATCAAATGGATGTCAAGTCTGCCTTTTTACATGGTGATTTACAGGAGGAAATTTACATGGAACAACCTCCTGGATATGTTCAGGATAACTCTAGCCTTGTATGTCTCCTTAAGAAATCCTTAGATGGCCTTAAGCAAGCTCTTAGAGCTTGGTATGCCAAAATCGATAGCTTTCTCCTTGACACTGGTTTTTCTAGATGCCATTCTGACCCCAATGTCTATACCAAGAAAGTAGGAAACCATCTCATCAAACTTGTTTTTTATGTTGATGATCTTATCCTTACTGGTAGTGACCCTAAACTTATAACCCATGTGAAATCCAGTCTTAAGCAAAATTTTGAAATGTCTAACTTAGGACATTTGCATTATTTTCTTGGTCTCCAAGTCTTGCAAACCAAAGAAAGAATCTTTCTTTCCTAGTCTAAGTATGCTTGTGACCTTCTTCGTCGCTTTCACATGGAAGATTGTAAACCAGCCCCTTCTTCCTGCCAGTATGGAGTCAAACTTTCTGCCACTTGTACTTCCCCTGAAGTAGATGCCACCTTGTATCGTCAGCTTGTTGGTAGTCTCTTATACTTGACTCGTTCTCGTCCTGACCTTTCCTTTGTTGTTGGTCGTGTTGCCCGTTATATGCAAACACCTCATGGAAGTCACTGGAAAGCAGCAAAAAGAATACTTCGATATATTCGAGGTACGATTCAGTTTGGGATTTCATTACAGTACAGGGGGGAAACCTTTGTTGGTTGGTTTCACTGATTCAGATTCGGTTGGCGATCCTAATGATCGAAACTCTACTACACGTTATGTTTTCAGTCTGGGATCTGGACCTGTCACTTGGGCTTGTAAGAAACAACAAGCTCTTGCTCTTTCTTCAGCAGAAGCAGAATATCAAACCGCAATTAATGCCAGTCAGGAAGCTTTATGGCTTCAACAGATCCTTTCAGAGTTTAGATTCGAGCAGCAGCAGCCTACTCCACTTTGGTGCGACAATCAAAGTGCCATCAAGCTTGCCAAAGATCCAGTTCTACATCAACGCAGCAAACACATTGAGCTACACATGCACTACATCAGAAATCTTATTCATGATCGTGTTCTTGAAATGCTCTATTGCCCTACAGATGATCAAGTTGCAGACATCTTCACCAAGTCTCTTACATGAGCGAAGTTTTCTAAACTTCGATCTATGTTAGGAGTTCAGGAATGTGTCTTTAAGGGGGGATAAGCTCTAATGCCTCCTTCCTTCTCCTAATAGTGTCACTTTTGTAAATCCTTCAATCCTATCCCAAGTTGTTCTTAAGGGGGGATGTTAGGATAGTTAGACACTTAGGAGTTAGTTATGATCAACTTGTGTAATATATCTGTTAGGTAAAAGTATGTTTCTTTAGTATGCATTTGTAAATATTTTAAGCCGACAGTCACAATATGTTCTAGACATAGAGTGATTCGACGATTCAACTTCTCTTAGATCATACCTACCATTGATCCGTGGCTTAACACCTGATTGGTCCATGATCTCTATTTAAAGAGGATGGAGGGTCCTTGGCTAGTTGATCAATTATGAGAAGCTCATATGTAACTTTCTTTCTTTTGCATAATAAATTGCTCCAAGTAGCTATTTGGCTGGGGCCGTGGACTGTTTCCCTCTCGAGGGTTTTACCCACGTGACAAACATCGGTGTGTTGATCTGTGATCTATTTGTGTGAAGCGATTGCTCAAGGTGTTCAGTCTTTTGGGAGTACCCTATGTACCCAAACATTAGGTGGCTAGAAATGCATTTTGCAGCCCTCTAAACTTCATTTTTCAGTCAATTTTTATCTCATATTTTTGCCCTAGTTTCTAGTTTTTTTGTACTAACATATTAACTAGTTTTGTTTGAGCAGGTTTTACACAGGTGAAGGAGAGGTACTGCCCAAATCGGACCAAAAACACCTCAACTTTCAACCGATTCAAAATGGGGTTCAAACCCTCATCTTTTCTCATCATTTTTTCCACTATTTTGTAAGCCCCGAGAGAGTCTCCTCATGGGTATTCTCTAAGAGATTTCGAAGTAATTTGTAATCTATTGTAACTAAGTAGGAAGTAGATCTAGGAAGTAGATCACTAGTTGTTGCTTTTATTTCAAGTAGATCTAATTTATTTTCCAAATTTTTACCCACCTTCTCCTTTAGGGAGACTGTTGTGAGGTTAGTGTATTTTGCTTAGATTAGTTTTCTTTCAAGAATTTCTTTTCCAAACAAAGCATTTAGTTAGATCTTTACTTCATGTCATTTAGTTTATTGTTTAAAGGAATATACAGCCTAAGTTGTCCGCATATCCTCTGCCCTTTGTTATCTCCCTTTAGGGAACTCAGATCAAGGGTATGAAAAGCGAAGAGGCTTAGGGGCTTTAGGAAATCTAATTAGCTCACATTTCTTTTCTGCAAATCCTTTAAGTTCCTGCAAAGCAAATTTATTTCATTGTCCAGAGATCAAGTACCGGCACCTCCCATAAGGGATAAAGCACAGGTTGACTCTGTTGATTGTTCAAACTGTAACTTACTTGCTGCACTTTATTCACTACAAACAAATCTATAATTTACATTATGTACTTGCTTTTGCGGGTGGAGATTAACTGACTTATTTGACCCCTCCTTTTCTACTCGGTCATCGCCCTCCGGGGTCTTCTGAGAAACGACGAGGGGTTGAATAAGTTTTAGTAATAGGCATCCACTTCACTATTGTTCTCTTCAACTAAAAACGGGTGACTTTGGAAGCTATGAGAGGTGAGAGACCGTTGGGGGTCTCATGGCGTTCGTGTCCTTCCTTGTTGAGCACCGAGCACGTGGGGTTTGACCTGTGGATCTACGGGTGGACTTGTTTCCACTTTGTTAAGAGCCCAGCACTCCCTCTTTGATTTGAAGGATACGAAGTTGGGGGTAGTCACACCACCTGTTCGAAAAACATAACCAAAGAGTTAAACCTTAATAAAATTTACTAAAATAAACCAAAAGACATCGCAAAATGTCCCACCAACATTTGCTTACTGTTTTTAGTTCAAATTGCCTTGTTGTTCAAGGTTTCTATTTCTAAGCAACTTTCGAATACTTTCCTTGTTGTTCAAGGCTTTGTTTTGCAAGCACTTTCACAGTTTAATTTTCACTACAAGGATTTCTTTTAAGCATTTAAATCTTATATGGTGGCATCTCTGAGTTTATTGTTTAATAATCACATTGGTTAATAACTTGTAATTATTGTACATCATTTGATTCCCTGTTTAGCATTCTTTGGTAACTATTAATAGCTATTCCATTCATTTACCTGTTTATAAGCATTTGATGTAACTGTGGAATATTGTATGTACTGCTTAAGTTCATTTGTTCATATTGTTCATATTGTTCATTTTGTCTAGCTTAGATAACCTAAATTGTGGATAAATCAATTTAGTTCAAATTCATGTGCAGATTTGTGAATCTGTAATTTATTTGACTCCATTTATAGTAGGCACTAGTCTTTCTCTATCTTAAAGGATCTACTTGTCATTGAAAGAAATATCTGCATTGCATGCTGCTTGTCATTGGGATAGTGTAAAGTTTTAGCCTTACAACCTTAATAAAAAAGATCCCTTGGCTTTGTTGTGTTTGGCCTAAACAAAGGGGTTGGAAGACTATGGTGACAGTGGTCCGCAATTCTAACTTGCCCCCAAGGACACACAAAGCGGGATGGAGACTTCCCCGTGTTCTAATGTGTGTATTAGGTGTCAACAAGCCCTATCCAAGCTTGGATAGAGGAAGCCTGCAGAAGCACATGCCAGTTTGGGAAGCAAATTTATGAAGTTCTACATGCCTATGATTTCGCATCCAGCCCTCCCATCTTGAATATCCGTGCAGGTTTGCACTTTCTAGTAAAGAAGCTATCCTTATTTTGGCTGGTAACTAAACACAAGGGAAAAATTTTAATTTTTATAAAATGTAAAAGTGGTTACATTGGATTTTTTGTTTCACTTAACATCTTGATTATGTCATGCTTAGAGTAGGAAAATAAGCTCCTTTAAGTGAGCATTTACCCTTTTGCATTTATTTTGTGTACTTAGGAATAAATAATCAACTTTTTTAGTTAAAGTTGTTCTTTTCACTTTCCAATAATGCAACTTATGGTTCATTGGATTTTTACAAGATTTTGTGGTACTAGTATTGGCTTGTCAAGTTGAGATGTTTTTACAGATTATTGAAACCAAAGATTCTATGGTTCTTGGATGCGCTCCTTGCCTAAAGACCATATCGAGCACACATCCCACAGTTGGAGCCAGATGTTACCACCTGAGTTGCACTCAATTGGACTTTCAAGTGAGCCGCCAAAAATGAACAAATACTTGTTCAAATCCAGAGTTCAAAAGTCCATTCAGGCCTTCCAAGGCTCGTTTTTCACTTGTTTACCACATGTTCATACCCTGTGGGGAGATTGTAAAAAATGTGCTAGCATGGGTTTTTTGTAAAGAAATTGGCTTCCTAGGAATTAAACATCAATCCGGGTATTCCAAGGTGTTTTTTCCTTGTTAATTATATGTTGTTGAATAAACGAGTAATAATTTTCGAGTTTTTCACCTGCTCCTCCAACGCTGGAATGGTTGTCTTGGTGGTTAAACCTTGGGAGGTTATTAAAGTTCGTGTGTCAATGTATATGAACGTGTTAGGAATTAGTATTGAGTCATATGGACATGTGCCATGTCCCCCTAAGTTTTTTTTTTAAGTTTCATGAAAAAAAAATCCCGTAAACTTAGGCTATGTTTTAATAGTTTAATTGGAAAATTTTAAAATGTAATAAAAGTGTGGTCTAGAGTTCGAATTTGCCTTGGGGGTGCTCATTTTCACACTCAGAGCACCCACTTTCCCCTAAGACCCACTTTCCTAAGTTTTAGAGTCAGTGTTTATCTCCAAAATTGAATATTACTCGAAAATGGAGAAAAAGACCAAAAAATTGGAAAATAAAAGGAAAAGACAAATTCCTTAATCAGTGGAAACATGTCGGAGATATGTCCAGAGTTTAGGGAAGTTAACTAAACATCAAATAAGAGTTAACTAAGGATTCTAATCGGCATTTGGCATCAAATCTAATCAGTGTGAGTTTGCCAGATTAAGGGGACGTTTTTCTCCTTAGAAGGAGGCGCAATTGCTCATGTGTAACCAATCCGGCATATTCTGGAGATCCCAAAGAGGGGTTGTGCCTAACTCTTGAGAGGTGGCACATTTTCTTGAGTGTAACTCCCTCTAACTCACCCAAATCAAGGGATAAACTCACTCAATCTCAAATTCGCCCTCAGTCTTCTTCAATTGGCAAAGGCGCCCCCTTGGTCCTGGTTTTCTATAAAGGAGGTGTTCCTTCCCCATTGTAAGGAGAGTCAGAGTTTACTGAGCAAAGGCTGGAGAATTGTAATTGTTGTAATATCATTTGTTATTGAGAATAAAAGAGGCTTTGGAGGTCCATGTTGTGTGATGCTATCAATTGAGTGGGTGTATTATCTCGGTTTCATCAAGTAATCTGTATTTAGTCTTTGTGCACTTGCTTTATGAAAATCTAGCCTACTAGTAGGATTGGTATCAATTTTGTAGGAAGGATTACTAAAACTTGTTTGATTTAGTTAATCATTTATTTGTAGTAAGTTAGAGATTCAAGATTTATATGTATCATTTGCTTATGCTCATATTCTCTTGGTTTCTGTCTTATTTCATTTCTAAATTTAATGGGTTGTGTGCAAGTATGTTGCTAGTTGCAGGTCACCCAATTTGAAGAAGCAAAGAACTTGCTTCTCTTGTTCTTTCAGATTTCTTTCGAAATATCAAACCCTCGGTGTCCCACACGTCAAAACCTTCAAAGTTTTCTTTGCTCAAGGATCCACACTACTCTTCTCTTTCTCTTCATACCTTCTTTTCTTTGGTTACTATTTTAACTTGCAAATCGAATTAGATCTAGTTTTTTTTCGCAACGTAAATAGATGCCAGTTGTTTTATAAAGAAGTTTCATATGCAAGCTAGATCTAATATAGAGATTCTTTGTTTCTTAGTTGCCTTATTGTTAAGATCTAAAGGCTAAGATAAAAGTTTCAGCTTTTGGTATTTAAAAAAGTCAAATTTTGCAATATAAGAGTGCTTTCTATTGGCTGCCCTAAAACTGAGCCAAGATCCGCAAAAGGACTTGTCCTTTTGTGTTATTTTGTCAGTTCTTTAAAGTAGTTTGACCTAGAATATTTTTTTAGATTTTTTGGAGATTGTTCAAAGATACTCTTAAAGTGTCTTTGAGCATCTTTTGAATTTGATAGCTTGCTGATTTTTTGCAGGTATAACAAAAAGGAGAAGGAAACTTTGACTGTTTTGCGAGAAAATGAACCCTTAAGAGCTCAACGGAGTTCCCCTTTTAGCAAAAAAGACTCATTTTTAAGGTTTTAATTCATTTCACATTAACTCCTAGAATCAATCATTTCTTTCGTAGAGTAAATACATTAGATTTTGCTTTTAATAGGGGCCACCTCCCTTGGCTTCGCTAGGAGTTGGCCTAGACCAAGGAGTTGAGTATCAGGTGACAGCACTTGGCTCGATCTTGCCCCCAAGGTCGCACCCAGTGGCTTGAAGACTTCTGCCACGTGACCCGAGGTGCGAATTAGGTGGCAACAGACTACACATTAGAGAAATTTCGAGGTCAAAAATGGGCCTCAAAACAAAAAAAAAGTATTATCAACATCAACCAATCACATTTTAGAGTATGACATCATCCCCCATGGTTGAGGTGGCATTGTTTGAGTTAAAATGATATTTCTCACATTTTCAATGGTGGATGAGAACCCATAGTTAACAATAATAGTTCTATAGGTACTTCTGAAATCATAAAGTAAAGTATATATTTCATACTTCTTCATTATACTAATATAATTGTCATTTCATAATTTTTGCAAAAAAAGCATTATTTGTATCGAGAATAATACCCATGTACCTTTGTATTACATAAATTTGAAAAAAAATATGTTTTTAATTGTTTATGCTTTTAAGACATGATAAGACATTTGCACTTTAAAAAGTTCACATAATTTTAAGATATTTGAAAAATAATAAAATATTGAAAAAACATGTTTACATATTTTAGAGTTCATATACTTTAAAATTATTTGGAAGGTAAAAAGTTATATAGATGATCATGTGCCCTTGGAAAAAGAATGCACATATTTTATAGTTCACATACTTTAAGCAATAGGGAAGGATCACGTGATTCGGTCTAATATATATATATATATATATATATATATATATATATATCAATGTTATCGAAACCGGACCGGTCATCAAACCGATGAAGCCCAAAATGTGAACCGGACCGGAACCGGCAAAAAACCGGGTAAAAAACCGGCTAACTAAAAAATACATAAAATATTCATATTTTGTGAAAAACATATATATATCATGTGCATACATATGAATCCAGACCATTAATACAAAAATATGCAAAGTTTCTCATATATATAGCAAATATGGGTGCAAATATCCAAAATAGCACCTAGTGCAATACATCTCTGAGGTTCTGAACCAAAGTACATTAACAAAGAGGCTCCAAAGTACATCAGCAAAGTTTTATTTTCAGGTTTTTTTTTAAAAAATTGAGTTTCCTGAGTCCCCAGTCCAAACCAACCGGTTCGGCCGATTTTGACTGGTTCGGCCGGTTTTCGCCGGTTCCATACCCGATTTGGAAAAAAATCCGGTTTTTTGAAATTTTTTTGCTGACCGGACCGGCCAACCCTGTAAACCAGTCAGACCGGCCGGTTTTGCCGGTTCCGATAACACTAATATATATATGGGTTTTTAAAGCATATGTTTTGAATGAATATATATATATATATGGTTGAGCACCCGTCGCTAAAGCACCTTTGTGTGAGAGGTCGCGGGCTCAATTCTCCTCACCGCTCTTGGGGTAAGGCATGCTATATGCTGAGAGGTGTGATGCCCCTTCAGGTGGGCCTGCCTAACTTTGTTTCGTGGATGTAGCAGGTACCGGTCTTCGGTAAGGTGCGAACCACATTATATATATATATATATATATATATATATATATATATATATATATTATTTCAAAATATTAATTGTTGAAGGACAAAACCCTTTTTGAGAAACTCATTTTTATTTGTACTCACATTTTTATTTCTAGTCACATCAAAGTAGTGTTTTTAATTAATTTTATTTTTATACAACTTTTCAATTCAATTTAACTATGGTTTTACATAGATTGTAGTGTAAAAGGCAAGTTGCTTATATACGTTCCCCACAAAATGACAAACTCATAATATTTTATTAAATCTCTTAGGAGGCTTATTTTTAACCTCAAAATCTCTCTAATTCCGTCTCCTTTTCCTCTCGACTTTGTATACACTATATATTGTATGACTAATTTCATTTTGTACTTGGTTGTCTACTTCTTTGCATTTCAGGGATTACCCTCCTAGAGTCTACAGTTTTGTTAATCTTTTTATTATCGTTTTGATTATAGGAACAAGTTGTTGTGAAGTTAGTGCTTATTTATAGAAGTGATGGAGTATTACTTGTACTTTAAATCCATTTCCTGATATTGATTTAAAATTAGTGTTTTTCCATTAGAGACCAAAAACAAAGAAAAGGTAGAGAAAATCTAAAATCCATTCCCTATTTATGGATTTAACAAGATCTCCTTAGTTTAATTGATCAAATTTGCAGGTAACTTCAAAAGAATTGTGATATATTATAAAGAAACTATTTGATTTGCCTTGGTGAACTACTCGTCATATAATATGTGCATAACGGTAGAAAAGAATGGAATGAAGTGAACAAAAGGAAATTCCAATTTAATTCCACAGATAGTTATTACCTGCATATCCAGATATAGAGAACAATTGCAAAATACCCCATTGAGCTTTGTCTCCAACAAAATGTGTTGAATTGGGTCCATAAACTTGCCTCCATTTTTCTGAGACAAAAGACTTGTATTAGAAATATAATCTACGAAGACAAAACAGTTGCCTGGAGTCCTCAGCCCTATACCTACAGACATGACATTAATTGGAAAGAAAATTCAAGGTTTTGTAGCATGTCATGTCCAACAATGTAAGTAAAATACATGGTGATGAGTGGATACCTGCAAAATGAAGATCATGGATTTGCTATATGCCAATATGTCATGTCAAAAGCATAAATTAATGCATAAAATACAAGGGTATGAAACAAATCCCTCTGTCAATTGGGTGTAGCTCATGTAGTTGAGAGGAAAAACACAATCGTCTCAACCTGGGTTCAAATCCCACTTGTGACATGCTTGCTCTTCATAATCTAATTGTTGGGATTGGCAAGGTACCAACAACCTCATTCTCGCTCATGGGCTCGAGGTTGGAACTTGGAACAAATTGTATTCCAAGGAAAATATTTTAAAAAAACTCTGAAAATCACATATTGCAACATCTGCCTGTCTCCTATGTTCACTCAATGCTAACATATATATTGGATAGTACTGAATGTCCACTTGTAATATTGTTTTTATTGCACATTAACTGTACCTTCAATTAGTTAGTATGAGGATCAAAACTTTTCTTCCCAAGCTAATTTCAGACAATCAAGATGGGTTCATGGAAAAGAGGCAGATCTTCGACAGTATTATTTTGGTTCAAGTAGCAATACACTCAAGCTTCAGCAGAAGGGACAAAGGTATGGTCATCAAGCTAGATTTAGCCAATGCCCTTGATGGAGCTAGGCACAGCTTTATTTTCTCTGTTTTGGAAAAATACAGCTTCTCAAAAAACTTTATACAATGGGTGAAAGCTTGTAATAGGCAGCCCTGGATTGTGCCTCTAATAAATGGAAGACCAACCTCCTTTTTTCCAAAGCTCCAGGAGAACTCTACAGGGATGTCCTCTTTCCCCATTTCTATATATTTTGGTAGCAGAATGCCTCAGCAGGAAGTTAAATAAGGAAAGAGAAGAAGGGAATCTTGATGGTATTCTCATACCAAGAGGAGTGAAACCAATAAACCATTCCCAATTTGCTGATGACACTTTCTTTTCTTGGGAGGGGCCTCCACAGTGAATGGTCGCAGGTACATACAGGTCTTAGATTTCTTTGTGAAAGCCACTAGAGGACAGGTCAATGCAGAGAAAAGTCAAGTCCTCAGTTGGAACATCTCACCACTCTTGTTTCAGTGAATTTCTTACAACTTTGGATTTCCTGGTCAGTTCAAACTTCAAATGGACAACCTTTTCTTACTTAGGCACTCCCATCTCTTTGAGGACTCCTAAAGCTACAGATTGGAACCAAATGATGCGGAAAATCGAAGTGAAAATTCAGGCCTGGGAGGCTAAATGGTTGAACCCCGCTGGTAAAATTATTTTGATCAAATCTATTCTCTCCTCTCTTCCTAATTATCAATTCTCCTCTTTATTGGCTCCAATTCACGCTATGAACAGCATTGGGAAAGAAATTAAGAAATTTTTGTGGCAAGGGGGTAAATTGAACCAGAAAAAAATCACCTAATTAGGGCGAGAGGTAGTCAGAGCCCCTCATAACAATGGAAGAATAGGGATAAGAGATCTGAGGTTAATGAATTTGATTGGGACCCAAAATTCTGTAGAGGTTTATTACAGGAGAAAATGAATGGTGGAAGGCAGCCTTCAGAACGAAATATTTGAGAGGCACTAGAATGAGATGTATTGACTCGATCAACCGGAGCGGCAGAGGCACCAATATATGGCATCTGTGTAAAGCAGGGGCCTGCACAATAATTCAAGAAGGGTTGTATTGGATCACTGGGAATGGGAAAAACATTGATATCTGGAAGGACAGGATTATGGGGCGCACACCTCTATTCACCAAGTTAGCTTTAGCGGAGCTTTGGATATTGGTTATTGAGCAAGGGAATAAAAACTTTATATGACATTTCAGAATGGGAAATTTATGGGCAATGGAAGAACTGGAGGCAGCTGGAAATACCAAATAATCTCTAATATCATTACACGGCACTATTATACATGTTACAAGGTGCCACTCCCCTCAGTTTGGAAACAAAATCCACGCCTTAATAATGAAGAATATAGATAAATAACAATCATCTTCGAGGAGGAACCTCCTTACACAGTGTACTTGTGTATCCAAGACAAGACAATATACAATGCTTACTCAAACGAAAATATCACCTTCCTATATATAGGAGACAAAGGTGTACAACAACAACTAATAGACCCGAGCCTACATTAATAATATGTAATACACCACCATATAGGGGGTAAAGTGCCATAGTGTGTTGGGAGGTGGCTAATCCGATCCTCAAAGCCCCACCAAGGTTAGGTGTAACCACACTAGTCCAAGCGCAAACTATGTCGAACATTTAGGGCTTAGCATCTTCTTAAATATGTTTGATGGAAAGTTTGGCTGGCCCACAATAGGGTGATTTTCTCATCGACCACCTTGGCACGGCAGTGAACAGCAATTAAAACCAAAACCCTATGGAAGGAGTCACTAAAGAGTCGTGGAGTTCAAGAGATTGAACAAGAAAAATTCATAGTCCAAGAGTGCCTCTTGGTTAAAGATCTGTTGCTTGGGAGCCCGTTCAATCGAAATTGAATCCAAAGTCGACGCTTGATCAACACTAGTGCCTAGACTACATTGAATCAGAGTTGCAGGTATGGCTTAATTCCCACAAATGTCACAAATTATTCTTTGATAGCACCTCCAAAGGAAACCCGAGGGTGGCAGGAGTGAGAGGGATTCTCATTTGCCGCAAAAGAAATATAGAAGTAAAATTCTTATGGAGGCCGGGAATTGCCTCAAATAACCAAGTAGAAATCTATGCCTTGTACCTTGGAACAGTTTTATTGCAAGTTTACCAGTTAAAGAAGGTCATGATTCTAGGGGACCCTTTCTTCATCATCAATCAAGTGCAAAAGAGAACGCTTAAGGAGGGGACTCTGTTCTACAGAACCTTTCAGAGAACACTTGGGAATCTAGAAAAGTTAGACAAAGTCAAGTTCTTTCATGTTCGAAGAAGCAATAATAGGCTAGCTGATTGTAAGGCAAACAAGGCCATGTTCTTGGAAAAGGGGGTCCTGGTAAAAAATGGGGACCCCTAACAAGATTTGGATCCCCTAATTAGATTAAGATGCACAATATTAAGGCCTCAAACCATATAAACCACTTTTGAAAGTGATGGAGACTGCATGGATGGATATTTTATTGTTCAACGTTTCGAGCCCCAAGTTGGGCTCATCTTCAAGAGCTTAGTGATGATTCGGTTGAACATGGTCCATGTCATACCTAGAATGACTCCTTGTGATGGTGTGCCTGAGGAGTGTGATCTCAAAGAGCATCATCGAGAAAAGTTTGAGAAAGACAACACATGGAGGCAAAAAATCATCACTAGAGATTGTGCATAGTGACATTTGCACAATAAATCATCCTTCCATAGCTAGCACAAAGTTTAGTCTAACTTTCATTGATGATTTCTCTAGGCATACTTGGGTCTATTTCTTGAAGAATAAGAATATGGTGCTTGAGAGATTCATTGATTTCAAGGCATTGGTTGAAAAACACGTGCTCAACCTATTAAGTGTCTAGGGTCTAATGAAGAAGATAAATGTTTAGTTATAGGGTAACTCAGGTTGTCCTCCATGTGGACTGCCTAGCATGGAGGCACTTATCAGCATAGGCAAGAGGGTAGAGTGTGAGATTCACTCTGCCATGTGTCATGGATTTGGCAAAGAAGACATGCAGTAAGTGAAGTCACTTTTGCCAGTTACATGCAAAAGTGCATGCATGCATTTTAATGCAGCAGTTTGAGTTTTTGGCACCAAAAGTGAAATTAGGGTTTTGGAATCCTAATTAGATTTTGGGGACCTAATTTCTCAGTGACTTATAAAAAGGCACTGAGGGTGCAAAAGTTAATTATCTTTTGTGTGTATCAGGAGATCAGAGCAGCTATGAGCAGCAGTTGACCAAAGGAGGGCGAACCATCTGAGAAAGCTAGGGGTGCATTCCTAAGGACAGTGAGAGTACAGATTCTCAGAGAGTGAGGAGTTCTATCATCAAGGCAGTGAGAGAGAGAGTCTTCACTGAGCATCTTCAAAGACTGAAGAGCAACAGCAGCAACAGAGTGAGCAGCTGGAGGAGGACGTGAACAGCAACACGTCACACGTGTGGGACGTGAGGAGACTGTCAAAATCCCAAAATTTCCAAAAAATTTAAAATTTTGAAAATACAAAATAATATTCGTTAATGCAGTCAACTAATTGTTTTAATTAGTTATATGTTAATGATTTCATAATCTGAATTATCTACTTGATTATGTTTAGCTTATAGAATAATTCTTTTCCAGTTTTAATGACATATTTTTCTTTGCGACCATAAGGTGGAACTGTCTTGGTATTTTGGGGCTTACTTAGCTTTTGAGCTAACGCAGAAAGTTTACCTGCTCTTACAGATTTACAGGTAAGAAAGATCCGGTGCTGCTTGTCAATATTCATAAAGCATACAGATATATGTTCGATGCAAAAATAATAGCTCAGTAAAAGAATATAAATGCTATTCAATTTCAAATACTTTTATGAGGTAAAACCATTAAATCGTTATTCTTTTTAAAGACGCCATGGAAACGAGATTCAGTCCTATCAGTATTGGTGACAGTTGCTTTCTCTCTCTAGTTGTAATTTATAGTTTTTATGGCGTACTAAACTCTGCGATGTTTATCAATGTTTACCATAGTCGTCGTGTGTGTAAACGCCTTAAATCTTTCTTTGCATGCAGACTTAAGATGGCAGAATTTTTACATTAAGGGTCTATCTTAAATTGTGAACATATACCATTTACGCCATGCTAGATTTGATAACCCCTTGGGATATGAAAGTAATGCGCAATAGATAAAGAGTTTTTATACTTTTATTCTATCTTCCAAAGCTTTGAAATTTTGAAGGAATTATCTCTTCGTTACATACTGCTATCAATTAAACTAAGTTTGTGTGGATGAACTAAATTCTTCTACACATAACTTATTCGGAAGATATGGTCCAATTATGGTTATTAAATCATCAAAGGTTACCTATTGTCAAGCCTGATAGTTACTATAATGCTTAACATTTTTGTTTGCAAACTTAATAGTTTATACAAAAAAGTACTTAAAGGCATAACTAGAGTTAATCTCACAAGATGGATATTTATCATAACTAGGTTTTATGGATTTCCTTTTATAGTTATTAAAAGGCATAACTTTAATGGATTTATAATCATTTGAAAGAATGATTGTCATATTAGTATAAAAGATGGGTCGTTTTATCGACCACGCCCTTGATGAGTTTTATAGCATGACTTTATATTAATGATTCTTTTGTTTACCATGCGACGTGCATGCTAGGTTGACCTTGGAAGTAAGATTATAGTGGAACCTCCGAATCATCAAATGATTGGAATAATACTCTCTTGTTGATTGCTTGCCGGGACTATAGAGTTTCACCCACTGCATGCAAATAATTTGTTGTGAACGTGGCAACATCGTAGCCAAGTGTTGTGTGGTTAAAAGACAATTGCAACCCTAGACTCGTCATTTCCTCCGTCGTTCTCGGCCTCCGGCTGCTCTGCTACTGCATTTCGACCTCCATGCCGATTTCTGCAACTAATTTGAAGGACAGTTTTCTAACTTGCTTCTTGCCTTTCGCCCTTCGTAAACCTGCCTTGGAAATTGAGAGAGAAGAGTCGTAATAGGAAACCTCCGCTGCCTAGACTGGGTTGGTTGTTTTCCCACGGGGTTTTTAACTTTCATCGCTTGCTCAGCTCAAAGTTTAACAGACTGTAAAGTCCCTTTCTTTTTTGGCTCAATAGTGGAAGTCGTGGCTTCACATCTTGAGACTTGTTGGGTCTTAGGGTTTCACCGCAGAGTGGATTTTGGCTGGGAAATTAGTGACGACCCAAGTGTTTTTACTTGCTTGGCGTATTGCTCCTACTCTCGGTCGTTGTTGGTCGTTACTGTGTTAGTAATCTCCTTCCTTCTTGCAGCTGATGAAGGGTTTATTTCTCTTTACGCTGGTGGCAGCACTTCCGCTTGTGGGTGGTTACGTTACCTTGAAGTTTTAGGTAAGATTTTATTACTGATATCTTTTTAATTCTTTATTCTTCTGTTTCGTTACAACTCTGCTTATATAAATGCAAGATACTGATAAAATCGTGGGTGTTGTTGATACAGGTGACGGCTCGTCCTTCTGCGTAGTTGGTGCAAGGCTGGGACAACCGCTAGCTCACGGGTAAGCCTTGGACATCCCATGGCAGTTCGTCCTTGTTCAGTCCCTTATGGGACATTTGATGGTTGGTCGCCGTGGCTTGTAAAACCCTCGTGGTTTTGGTTTACTTGGGTTAACCGGTTCGCTGTTTTGTTAATGGTAACCCTTGCTTTATGCGGGGCTTCCGGCTTAGGCCGTGACTGTAAATTTTGATTTCTGCTACTAGATTTTGTGTATAAAAATGTATAGGTGAGGGAAGGCCGGTAAAGCCTTACTCTGTTAATTTTTTTTGGGAAGCCGAGAGGCATTAGAAGGAGCTTAAACTCTTTCAGTTTATTACCTCTGCTGTAAATTTTGATATACTGGGGTTTTACCCTAATCTTGGCGATATGGAAATGTATTTACTGTTTCTTTAAATTATCTTTTATTTACAATATAATACTGTAATTTATTTGGTTATTACTTATATTGTGTAATGAGTGGTTGAGCTTGGTGAATCGAGCATGTCTATACTCTGTTAGTTTATTTCCTGCAAGTTATTACATTAGAATTGACCCTGTAAAATTATTTGTATGTCACCTGTTTAGGATAACTGTACATTGTTTTTATATTATCTTTCTTTAATTTACTCTATTCTAATAAAGTTTTTAAATATTGTTTTATAATTGTTAACCTTCATAATATAAGTAATTTAATGTTCTTACAGTTGTATTTATGTAACTGATAGTTATATCTTTAAAGTACAAAATGTGTATTACTTGATATTTATTATAGTGAGATAAGAATGTTATTTTACCTGCAAGTAATGTTGTTTCTATAATTATATATATTATCTTTATTCTTAGTCTATTTATAGGTGTATAATAAGATAGTATTTTATTGTTGTATTCTTATGCTCTCTATACTAAATAATTTATAAGAAGTCCCTTCTGTATTCTATGTTACGGTATTTATATTATAATATTGTATTTATAAAATAAAAGAAATAACAAACTATCTAAGTTCTTTTCTTTAAAATATATTTTGTGTTTGTTTAAAATTTTATAAGAGATAGGTTAGTAGCTGTAGATTTGGTTTAAGTTCAGCTAGATAAACATGATAGAATTATTTACATTACCAGCCATAAATAAATTATTAAACCAATTAGTTTTATCTTTAGAAATAAATCTAATTTTATCTATCCTTACTCACAGTTTGGTTGCTATAAATACAATAATTATTTATCCTAAACGGGAAAAGAAATAAACTGTAGAGTTTGAAAGGCATTTTTATTTAACCTAACTCTACACATTTTAACTATTATATTCTTTTCCTTTGGTTTCAAAATAAATATAAGATTACTGAAATGAATGTTGTATAGAGAACTGTTTTATCTACCAAAACATACTACTGTTAGTAAATGATATAACTTCCTTTCCTTTTCTAATGTTCTGGCATTCACAGTCTAGGTCTAACACTACTCTATGTACAAAATAATATTTCTTCTGATAACAAATAAAAGAAAACATTCTAGTAATCGAGCTAACATCTTATTTTATAAATGCATCATATTTTCTTCATTTAAATACACCTCCTATGCTAGAGTACAATCTGGATTACTTCAGATGGGGAAAAATGCAGGTAGGATTTATTTTTCATCAAGATTACATTCATTACTAAACAAGCTAAGATATTATATCCTCTAAGTTTTACATCATAACTGCAAATGCATCATTCAATCACACACAGATAATAACACAGAAATTAATAGATAGCAGAACCTGTTCTTAAAGCTTGGTCGACAACAGCAATGGGAGGCAGTTCCTCCCTACCAATTCCTGGAAAGCACTCAAACAGCGACTCCTCAGAACCCCCGAGCTTGCTCTGGTCTCCCTGGCTGGAACTAGGTGAAGCAAATAACCAAGTACTAGTCCTGAGACTCAATACCAATCCTGAACTCGTCAGTTAAATCTCTCAGCTAGAAAGTTGTATCAGATCAAGTTCCTGCAGTTTATCCCTCAAACACCTTCCTTACAGTTTCCCTTTTTCCCAATGAATTCCTTGAAGTGCATTCCACCTAAATGATTCTTCTCCTGGAAAATATCTGAGCAGCCTCAGCTCTCTACATTGGGCACTTTTAAAAGATTGCCTAGGTCTTTTTTGGGTTAGTTGTCATTAATTGAGCCACCTGCTCTGATCCCACTTTCTTGGGGGATCATGACCCCAAATGTAGGGAAGTTGCCACCTGCAACAAAGGAAGTGTTTGAGGATGCTGCCACTTGTCTTTTGCTCTCCACCTAGTTCCTTCCACCAGTTTGACCAGTAACACTCTTATTAACAGCTCTCCCAAACTGTTGTCTCCACTTTTTATTTATTAAAAATAAAATATTCAGAAATACATTCCACATCTTTTGACTCTGCTGAGTCATCAGTTTCTACTTAGCATTAAATTTAACATAATGTCTTAGGAATCAAATTAAAACAAATAACATTATTTTACAAAATTGGGGTATGTGACGTTGCACACGTCTGGGAGGCTGAGAGGGCCCAAAGAGCTGAGGGTCTTCTTCAGTGACTGAGGAAAGGTCTTCAATGATCAGTCAAAGACTGACTGAGTGAAGTATAGCTAAGATGTTTTTCTGAGAAGAGAGGACGTAGCTATAACTGTTGAGGGATGTTTTTAGTGATTGAGGATGTAGTTCACCTTCCAGAGCCGAACAGATCAGAGCAGAGAGCTAAGGGAGCATCCTTCGAAAAGATGGTCAGAGTGTACAACATCCAGTGACTGGCAGAGTCAGATTTGAGAAATCCAGCGTGAGAACGTACTGTTGGGGGCGCATTTTCCAAGAAGCAATAGTTGCAGCTGCTACAATTCTAGAGATTTCGCTCTTCGGGTTCACTAGTTGCTTCTCTAAATCTTATTGTACCTCTTCTATATAAAATTTGTTCTGGGCTCGAGAAAGTAGAAAGCCCCACATATAGTTGGTTTTCCCCATTGGGGTTTCTAGGGTAAATTTTTGAGTCATATGTGATGCCTGATTGTTTTGTAAGGATTTCATGTGCTGCAAGTTCTAAATTGGTTTGAAGGGTAGTTCATCTTGGATTAGTGAATATTGTGTCCGAGTTGATTATCCTGACTTCTCAGAGCGAGTGGAGACCTCTGAGAAAACTAATATGGTATCAAAGCCTCGTTAAAGGTCAGAGGAGGGCAATCACACTCAGATCTACAAGCAGCATACTAGATCTTTGTGAGGATTCAATGGTGGAGTCAGATCTGCAGAGAGGGTGACCAGATCTACCAGATCTGAAGAGTAAGGTTCAAATCTGTGACTGTAGAGGTTAGATCAATCAAATCTAAAGTGTTGGAGACTAGATCTGAGATAGATCTAGCTGGTATCAGCAGGATAGAGACCAGATCTACAGTGTAGGTGTCAGACCTGAGTTGGTGAAGGTGAGATCTATTAGATCAAATTGTTGGAGGAGAGATATGAGACAGAGGGTGACTAGATCTACCGAATATGAAGAGTAGAGTTCAGATCTATGACAGTAGCGGTCAGATCCATCAGATCTGAAGTATTGGAGTCTAGATCTGAGATAGATCTAGCTGGCATCAGCTAGATAGAGACCAGATCTACCCAAATCTAAAGAACAATGTTCAGATCTGTGATTATTGAGGTCAAATCTATCATATCTGAAGAGTAGGGTTTAGATCTGTGAGGGTAGAGGTCAGATCTATCAGATCTATGAGATCATGGATCAGAATTGAAGGGAAGGTACCAAATCTGTGCAGAGTCACATCAGATCTGTGAGATTGGTGACTAAATCTGAGATAGATCTATCAGATCTGTGCGAGCAAGCATTAGATCTGTGACAGAGCAGGGTGTTCCTTGTTCAGTGAGGCATATTCTTCAAAGATTGAGGAGAGGGTACCTTGATCATTCAGAGATTGAGTGACAGTCAGAGGGCATTTCTATTGAGCAGATAGAGGACAATCAGAGGGGTGCATCCTTGAGAGAGGGGGTGCATTCTTCAGTTGTTGAGATAGCAGAGGAAGAGAGGGGCACATCTTTTAGAGACTGAGAACGGGTGCACTTCCCTAGACAGAGATCTTGACTTGATTCCATCAAAGGTCAGAGCAGAGCAGAGGGCAGAGCTGTTAGATTGGTCACACATGCCAAAGGGGCGCATTCCTTCAACTATAGTTGTACCTGTTGAGTATTTGAGGGTTTCTCCCAGAGATCTAGCACGCTTTCCAAGGCACCAGGCTCTTTTGTTTACATAATAAAGTTGATTGTGATCACTTCACAATTTCTTTGGCTCAGATTATAGAAAGAATGCATCAGATATGTGAGAGTCAGACATCAGATCTATGAGAGTGAACCCTAGATCTGTGAAAGAGAGGGTTTTTGCATCTAGCCAGATGATGGGAATACGAGAAGTGTTCATTAGGGTTTCAGAGAAGGGCTCATGCATGCAAAAGAGGGAGTTGGATGGGCTGGATTCTAACTCGAACCAGAAAGTTCTTTGAAGGTGGCAGGAAGGATGCTTGGACAAGAGCTGAGAGCTGAGAGATTTACCCTCAGTATCAGCTTTGGTGGATGAGGAATATAGTATGGTGTTCCGAGATGGATAGTCTTTTATATTCAGAGGGAGTGACCTTGGATGCAGCGGTGAGGCATAGCATTAGACAAGGCACATTGTACCAGTTGTTGTGTCAGCCTGTGGTCAACTTCAAAGAGATTTTGGAGTAGAGTTTCAGAGGGAGTTTGGAACATGGATCAATGTCAGAGACAGAGACAGAGCATGATGCTTCTCTCAAGATGACATTGATGGAGGTGGTATCAAGAGTCCTCTTTATACCAGGACTGAGAGTGAGCATACTCTCAGTGTTAACATTTGATGATGTTGGGTTCTCTATAGTGTTTGAGAGACGGTTGATATTCACCTATCCAGAGGGACTTGATCCAGTGTGGATGGGTCACAGGACCGATGGTGAGTATTTGGTGCGAGGGAGACCTACTTTAGGAGTAGTTGGTTGGTTTTCAAAGTCCTCATCAGACTCTGAGATGGAGTTAGAGCGTGAAGCTCCCAGTTTGGATGAGCCTATGGAGAGTCAGTCCACAGGGCAAAGAGATGAGCGAGATGCTCATTCTAGTACCAGCCAAAGATTGAGTTGGTATGAGATGACTGAGATGGACTTAACTCAGGGACGAGCTGAATCATCTCAAGGAAGGGAGATCAGGTACCGTTCAATTGATCTGCTTAATGATAGCTTCAGAGGTTGGCTACAGCAGAGACTCAGAGGGAGACCGAGTCCAGGATCAGTGATGTGGTCTGACCGAGAGCAAGAGGCTCCTTCCGAGACCACTAGGATAGAGGAGGATCAAAGTAATTCAGGTCAGAAGGAAGCGGAGGTAGTCAGGACATACATGACTGTAGTAGAGGACTTGTTGGATTCGGGCATCAGTTGTGGTTGGACATCCCTCGTTAAGAGGGAGTGTTGAGTTATAGGGTAACTCAGGTTGTCCTCCATGTGGACTTCCTAGCATGGAGGCACTTATCAACATAGGTAGGAGGGTAGAGTGTGAGATTCACTCTGCCATGTGTCATGGATCCGACAGCGAAGACATGCAGTGAATGAAGTCACTTTTTCTAGTTACATGCATGCATTTTAATGTAGCAATTTGAGTTTTTGGCACCAAAAGTGAAATTAGGGTTTTGGAACCCTAATTAGGTTTTGGTGACCTAATTTCTCAATGACTTATAAAAAGGCACTGAGGGTGGAAAAGTTAATTATCTTTTGTGTGTATCAGGAGATCAAAGCAGTTGTGAGCAGCAATTGACCAAAGGAGGGCGAACCATCTGAGAAAGCTGGGGGCGCATTCCTGAGGGCAGTGAGAGGACAGATTCTCAGAGAGGGAGGAGTTCTATCACCAAGGCAGTGAGAGAGAGAGTCTTCACTGAGCTTCTTCAAACACTGAAGAGCAGCAGCAGCAGAGTGAGCAGTTGGAGGAGGACGTGAGCAGCGACACGTCACACGTGTGGGACTTGAGAAGAATGTTGCACACGTGTGGGAGGCTGAGAGGGCCCAAAAGAGCTGAGGGTCTTCTTCAGTGACTGAGGAAAGGTCTTCACTGATCAGTCAAAGACTGACTGAGTGCAGTATAGCTGAGACGTTTTTCTAAGAAGAGAGGACGCAGCTATAACTACTAAGGGACGTTTTCAGTGATTGAGGACACAGTTCACCTTCCAGAGTCGAGCAGATCAAAGCAAAGAGCTAAGGGAGCATCCTTCGGAAAGATATACAGAGTGTACAACATCCAGTGATTGGAAGAGTCAGATCTGAGAAATCCAGCGTGAGGACGTACTATTGGGGTCGCATTTTCCAAGAAGCAGCGGTTGCAGCTGCTGCAGTTCTAGGGATTTGGCCCTTCAGGTTCACTAGTTACTTCTCTAAATCTTATTGTACCTCTTCTGTATTTTATTTGTTTTGAACTCGAGAAAGTAGAAAGCCCCACAGATTGCTAGTTTTCCCCATTGGGGTTTCTAGGGTAACTTTTTGAGTCATGTGATTGCATGATTGTTTTGTAAGGATTTCATGTGCCACAAGTTCTAAATTTGTTTGAAGTGTAGTTCATCTTGGATTAGTGAATATTGCAGCGAGTTGATTATCCTGACTTCTCAGAGCGAGTGGAGACCTCTAAGAAAACTAATACTAAATATGTGAGTCATGCATTTAAGGGATACTTGTCTAAAAATGGTAGCAAATTGTGGCATACACTCCTCAATATAATGATGTTGTTGAGCATAAGAACAAAACATTGGTTGAGATGGCTAGATATATGCTTCAAGTAAAGGGATTGCAAGAAAAGTTTTGAGCAAAAGATGCGACTTTTTTTAATCGCATTCTAAATAGGGTTCCCACCAAGGCTATGAGGAATGTGACACCAGTTAGCACCTAGATTGGATTTTTTCAAAACCCAATCAAAGTGCCTATCTCATTTTGTTTGTGGGTACATTAAGGGATGGATTGGTTGGATGATCCATGGATGCAGCACTAATAGTTCATAAGGGCCTTTCAAAGGATATGAGGAATGTGACACCAATTAGCACCCAGATTGGATTTCTTCAAAATCCAATCAAAGTGGCTATCTCATTTTGTTTGTGGGCACAATAAGGGATGGATTGGTTGGATGATCCATCGATGCAGAACTAAGAGTTTATAAGTGCCTTTCAAAATTGGCAAATGGTCGAATGTTTTTGTTATTCTAGGGTTGTTGGTAGGATAGGTTCTTGAGTAGGTCAAACATATATACAGGTACAACTGATAGACAGAACTTTAGTGGAGCAAGTGCCCCATACGTGTAGGCGCAATACAGTATTAAAATTTAAGAGAGGGTTTGGATGGTCGAACACCCAAAGGGTATGGTCAGGTTGGTTTTTGCAACTTATATTTTTTGAGATCTGATCATAGATTTGGATATCCTTTGGGGTAATGTGTGGAAATTTTTCAAATTGGAGTATTAATGCAAAACAAAAAATTTCACCTTCAACATTGAAGATTTCTCAATCTTAGCCCTAGAATTTTCAGCCTTGGACTGCTACAAATTAGACTACAAAACAGTAGTGGAAAGAGTACAACAATTCAATTTAAACAACCCAAAACATCCCAGCAATTCAAGGAGAAAAAATACCAAACACAAGGATAAGTTTCAGCCCTTTTAGGGCAACTTATCAACCAATAACCAGATCTAAAAATACTCTTTTACAGCAACAAAAACAACAGTATGACAGCAGCAAAATCAGCGCCTCCTATTCTTCCATTAGATGTCAAATCAGTTAACAATTTGCCCTTTTTATGTCAAATAGGCAATATATATATAGTGGTAAATAGCAATTAATGAAGAACATCTATAGCTGAAATTCAAATTTGGAAATTGCACAAGATCTGGACATCTGGAAAATTCATTCATAAGCTGAAGATGAATTACACGAACAAATTTCATTAACAAGCTGAAGATGAAGTACATGAACATACCACAGCCTTCTCTCAATGCTAGTATAAATCTTCCAACCCTATGAAAACCATAGCTAGGGTAAATCAACAAAACCATAACAACAAAGGAGCTCCAAAAAGCAAGAATCTCTCCAACACATCATCCAATGCAAAATGTCCTCTTTTCTTCTTCTTCGCCAATCCACCTAAGGTTTTATCACAAATCCCTAATTTCCAATCTCCAAGTGATAAACCTTAACCTTAGAACTTCAAGATGCTCTCATTTACGCTTGAAACCATCCAGTTCCAAGGCAATTGTAAACAATGCACTGTCTCCTTGCACTTTAGGCTAGTGCTTGCAAACCACAGGGGGGAATCCATAGTGACTTTAGATGTCAACAAATAATAGAAAAAAAGATCCATAACTCTTTAAATTTAAATAAAGACTTGTTCTCCTAAAAATCTGTGTTTGAGAATGAAAAAATAGCAAGTTAATAGATGATTTAAAGACTGAAAAAATGCACAGAAATCGATGCAAATAATTACTGAGTTTGGGCACACAACCGAATGCAACTTAGATGAGTTAAATTAAGCATGCTAAATTGATATTAAAAATTTAAAATTACAGAAGAAAATTAGGACTAATTTTAGTGTTTCTAGTGCTGGTTTTTTTATGTTTTTTAATTTTTTCTTTGACTTTTTATGATTTTTATGCATGGAAACCAAGAAAATGTATAGTTTCTCTTTTTTCCTGCATCAAAAAGTAAATTACAGCAAGCTAGTCTCATTGTAATGTCCCTAAAACAGAATTAAAAAGTCAAAAAATGCCTAACTTAATATGCCTAAAAATGCAAGATTGAATGGTGTAGATGAAAGTCCGATCTTTAGTGCGAAACAGTAATGAAAACTTAGTAAACCAGTGCCTTTATGAAGTCAAAGAGAAGGAAGAAACAAGAACAAAAGAAAGTGTATTGAGCGGAAGAAAGATCCAGGGCCTATTCACTCAAGTCATGTCAAGAACAATGCTAGCAACACACGAAAGTCTAAAACAATTAGAAGTTTCAATACATAAAAAACCTACAATGATTGCCCAAGATGATGATGTCTTATCATCACAAGTTGGAGGCAAAACCTAGTCTTGATAGGTCCAGACAACAATAATCCAAGGTACAAAGCACTCTGTTAGATGGGGACAGTACTAATCACAACCCAGCAAACCCAATTCTCCACCACCTATACTCCAGAGTCCACGCTAGTAGCCAATATCAATCTCTCTAGGAAGAACAAGCAAGGAAGAAAGAGGGGAACGCACCAAATCGACAACTTAACAAATACAAATCAAACCCCTTTTTCCTTATGCTTCTTACAATATATACGAAGAGAATGAGAGAAGATAGAAAAAACTAAGAGATACAAATAGCTTCTCCAAGTAATTTGACTTCTTTCTCAATAATAGATTCATGCACTACAAAGTTACAAACCCTAAACACCTTTGCCATGAAATAGGTCAAATTTCCTTGAATTAAGGCACATGCATGATGAAGAAGCTTCCAAGCCAAGTGAAATTCTCTGGAGAGGATTAATTCCCAAAATATCTCCCCTAAATCACTTGTTATCACATATATTGTAGCTGGGTTACTATGATGCAGTACATGGATATTTTCTCTTTGTCCCTGAGCCAGTCTTATACATGGGGATACAGCATGGATTGATTATTAGCATGAGCCATATCATAGAGACATTCAAAGCTTCATTCAGCACTAGACACAGAGCAGTCCTTTGTCATGACTGAGATTTCCTAGTCCATTGAGATGACCTTGGTAGAGTCATAGTCCATTCGAGCAGGGTATCAGAGATGGTACATTCTTGACAGGCAGAGTGGCATTTCAGACAGAGAAATATATATGATGAAATCAGGTATATTGCTT
>LPNX010718294.1:525923-691050 GCA_001517045.1 Pseudotsuga menziesii
CCTTGTCACCTTTCCTCGTACATCCAGTTTTCATCTGTATTGTTTTATCCTTTGACTTATGACTTGGACTTGTGAGGCTGATAAGCTTTTCCCCACTTTGACCCCTATGCATGACAGACCCCATGTTTGCATTGTGTCTTTGGCTTTGGAGTATGTGGCTTGGTTCCTTGCCTTCTGCTTGTATGATGCCTTGTGGAAGGGATGTGCGACCTATGTCACCGGATGGTTTTCCTTTAGTCCTCAAACCAAGTATTCCCAATAAAAGTGTCTTTAGACACTAAGTGCATCGGAACACATAAAAGCTAAATCTAAATGATGCAAAAGGCAAGCTGTAATTAGTAGTGCTTCTAAGCACTAAAGCCTAAATGAATTAAAAGTTATAAAACTAGTCAATGGCCAAGGGATGAGCACTCATCCTTTGTTTGATGTAAGGCCATTTGCCCCTACAAGGCAACCGGGTGGCAAATCCGTAGGGACTATGGATGCTCGCTGGCAACGGGGCTAGGCCGAGTCATTATTTGGAGCCCAAAAGGCTATCCAGGGCACCTACCCTAGGAGGCTAGCTAATACCTTGTGAAATGTTAAGAGCTTAAAAGTTAAATCTTTATAAATGCTAAATGGATCCTTGTTAGAGTCTAATGGAAACAATCCCCAAGTACTCAACCCATTTGTGAGACACCACAATCTCCTATTGTTCTCTGTCACGCATATTGTCACCGTGGTTGTGTGTATTAATTGTCACTCGAAGAGATCACATGGTCAAAGTCAACAAGTCATCCCCTATTGTTCTCTGTCACGCATATTGTCACCGTGGTTGTGTGTATTCATTGTCACTCGAAGAGATCACATGGTCAAAGTCAACAAGTCATCACCCTTAACCCTAAGCCTCAATTATCCACCTTCACACCGTATCAGCAAATGAGTTAAACTTTGTAAGCATGGCATATGCACGGGGCTTCATACAAGATTTTAAGACTATTCTAAAACACAAGTATATTTTGCTTATTTACTAGTATTTGGTCACCATGATTATGATTAGTATGTTGTAGTTGGGTATTAATATACATCTTGGAGCATCTTTTACCTTGAATGCTTACAGTTTTATCAAATTATTATCTCACCTTCAGATGGAGTATTTTGACCCGGTCAACCCAGTTGACCAAGTCAAACACATTTCCCGAGACAGTGACTACAAAACTCAAGATTGGCTATATATGTTCCAGACATGCCCATCACAAATATTGTAGTCTCGGTTTTCAGCATATGGCCACAGTGCTGAGTTTCAGTGATTATTATCTCTTTTATTATTCTGGTCATATTATTTATGATGAGATGATGATGAGGATGGCGCTCCCAAGGTGTTGTGAGGGACCAGGGGGTATGTGTAGTCACCGTTACCATTCTCCTATGTCTCCGGATCCATTTTTGCACTCAGTTTGTCACAGGATGCAATTCACATAAAATGGACTATGAAATTACTAAAGGGAATCGATTTGGCTAGGATTGTCAAGGAAATGGCATGGGCTGGTTTTGTGATGATATATGATGACTATACGGATCATTCTTTGCTAGTATCACTCAGCATTGGGGCCCACTTTATTTTATTGGCCTTTCTAGGGAGGATATCCCCCATGGGGCGCCCCTCACCTTAGCATACGATGTATTTACATGTTATATCTTTATGTTATGTATTTGAGATGGGACCTAGGGTGATTTATGCCCCTAAGGTGCCCCCCTTGATGTATCGCATTGTTATATATTGAGATTATGATGTATTACGCCTCTCTAAGGCGTCTTTGGGCAAAAGTACACCCCCCTTGTGAGGTTGATCCATGTAATGAAAAATATAAAGATCTCTACTGTTGATGATGATTTAATCTCAACCATTGGATTGAATTAGTTAGAATGTGGACACACTCTAAATCTATTTAAGAGATGCAATCCCCTCATTGTATCCCATCGGGAATTTGGCTCTTGAGCAAAATAATAAAAAGCAAATTTTGATCTTCTCTTCGAGTTTCTAATGGTGAATGAGTTTCTCTTTCTTTTAAGTTCCTGGGGCTACTAAATCAAGTATATTTTGGGGCCATATCTCTGTTATTATTGTCTTGGCAGGAGGACGTCTTTTTCAAGTGCGATTTGGAGGGGAGACTCTCCCATTCTCTTGGGGCATTCACTACAAGGGGTTTATCTATTATTGCATCTTGCTTATTATCTATTGGGATCACTCTTTATCTATCATTTCAATAGCTTCTTTTGATCACATCTTCATCATTGCTATTGCATCTTGCTTACAGTGGTTTTGTGTGATTGACAGGGGCACACTGGTTCATTTTGCTTGTCTGGAATTGAAGCTCGTTTTATTTGGCAATTGTTGGGCTAAGGGAAAGGAACTACATTCAACCGGAAGGATTCAGGTAAGATCTCTAATTTGTTTCTTGCATTTTCTCATTCTATTTCTCGAGCGTAATAATTAAAAGATAAAACCCTCACTCCTAAAACCCTAGGTTTTAGATTCACCTGGTTCTAGATCACGACCACATTTGATATTTAAAACTCAAGTTGGATTTCACATAAAACCTCTAAGGATCAATTTTCAACTTAATCAAACTCCATTTTCCCACCTAACACACTAGCCTACCTTAGAGCAATTCGCCCTCCTTAGGGGACTCATCTTTCTGGCTTAGATCTTGAAGTGGGTAGTGCTAGATTTATCTTTAAACAATATATCTATCATCTAAGAAATAATCCTAGTCCTTAATTTACTTTGTTGTCCCCTTTCACTCTTAGATTTGATTTTCATAGTTAAAACCCTAGGGAAAATCGGGCCTTTTAAAATAGGCATACTTCATCTCTTCGTAATTGTTCCAATCTCTAATTAACCATAGGACTAAGAGATCTTATCAAGATACCTTTCATAATCCACCTAGATTATTCATTTATAAGGTAGCCTTGACCATAGAAATGCCCCCTACGCTTAGCCTTCTCCCATATCCTAGTTCTTTACCTTTCTCTACAAATGTCCTGTACATTTCGAGATTAGAGGAAGGTTCCATTGCTTGTTCAAAGGTCCTCAGACCCTAGCCAGCTTTTTCAGATACACGGATCAGAGATGTTTAGCACTCTATATTCAGGAGACTCTCAAGCTTCGAGCGCATATTCTTCAGCCCCCCCACCAGACTCGACACCACACGGAGGATCACAACGTTCTCTAGCGTACTCCCCTCAGCCAAGGGCACCAAGAGGTCTACCGACTTAGACACTGATCTAGTTTTCAGATCAGTGAGGATCCGTGGATCTCGACCCACGAGACCTCAACAGCAGGTTCGTTCCAGAACTCTACTTGAGAGACGAACTAGGCCCTTCAGGTCTCAAAAGCAGCAACATAGCGGGCACCCCGCACCCACCAGCTCCTCTTCGGGCCAGCAGACGCTACTGAACTTTTCTTAGTTCTTTTCTTTCAGCCTCGAATGTTAGGAGTAGTAGACCTTCTTCGGTCTTCTCGGCTCCGAGATCTTCTCCACCAGAGCTTCTTCGCCCCAGTGCAGAGTTCAGAAGTTGGGGATGAGGATGGGGCTCTCTTATACTTCAACCCAGCTCGTATTGTTCATCTTTTAAAAAAACATATCTGCATTGTTTTGTTTTATAAAAAAGGGGGACAGCTTGGTCCTCCCGCATAGCACGAACATCATTGTAACCGACACTCCCGTTGACCTACTTTGTGATCATTAGTTGGACATTAATAAAATTATCTTATCTTATTATCTTATCTACAATGCTCTGATTAGCTTTTCTTGTGCAGTAGTTTTACCTTTAAGGCGTTCAATTTCAACCTCAGCCACGATAAGCTTTGTGGTCAGTTTAGTCACCTGCTCATTTAGAGCCTTAAATTGGTGTTGCGAGATTGAAGTGTTTCTAGCCAAATTAGCCTCCAAATTCTTGTTCATATCCTCAATCTTATGCAGAATATGAGTCATTACTTCTTTCCCTTCGTCATGCAGATCAGATCCCTTTGCTCGCCATGGTTTTCCATAATGCAATGATTCAGCCTAACACTTCCTTCAACTACCAGATATCTAATGATCGACAATCTACAGTACTGGGATTTGCAAACTACATAAATTTCATAATCTATCCTATTGATTTGGTATGTTTGAAATGTAGGCCTAGGAAGTCTACCCTTCCTCTTTGAATTGCTTTGAGATCCAAACAAACGCACGATTGTTGATTCCATAGTGCTTACATTCAGATGGAGAAGAGCGTTGTCGATGAATTCAAGATGGTCGTAGATGTTCTCAAAAGAACTGCCTTTGATCCTCACCTCATCAAACCTCAATTTCGTCTCTTGAAACCTTTCTCCCCAATGAGCTACATAACAGTGCTCCCTGCTGAGATTGTCCTCCAAATCTAAGCGATGGTCCTAAACCCTTAAACACCGGTTAGCAATGGAACAAGGGCCGACTACAAGTCAAGTGTCAAAGCCTAAAAGAAAGAAGAGGTAGAATTCCCTCCTCAAGTTTCCCTCCAACTCCTTCAGATACCAAATTTTACCAACAACGTCTTGATTAATACGATAATTCGCCCTCCACCATGAATCAGTTGGTATGACTACTTCCCTGTTGTTAAAACTGACCTCCAAATAAACCACAAGAATTGCACAATCTCCCACGACCTGCCTTTCATTATTCCAGTTTGCAATGAAGGACATAGTAATTAGACCATCCATCATTTTCCACATGGTTTTGCACGTAGAGCAGCTCTCCAAACTTGTCAAACTTAAATGTTTCAATCCATCGACGATTACATCCTTTAATACGAGCTCTTGGGTGATGCAGAACTGCCAAGTGTTGAGTTAATACTGCCACTTGTCTTCTAACGAAGGATTCATACACCGGAGGATTTTTACCTTAGTCCAATTTGTATTTAGCATAATTCATGGCAAGTTTATGAGCATCGATGCTAGGGAATGATGGAGTAACAAACCTCCCCCCCATTCAATTCCATTACTCCCTGCTCAAGTTGCCAAGCACATTTGGCTTGGAGATCTGCTCGCCTATTTAATGCCCGAAAAAACATTAACCTCTTCAAATTTAGTTACCAGTTGATGAATTCGCCATATGATCCGATAGAGAATTCCTTCCTTCGAGGTCAATTTTAGAGCCAAATTACGAATTATAATCAATGAGTCTCCATCGATTGTTAGATGCCTTATTTTCCTACTCTGTGCTAGTTTCAAGCCTTGTCAAAGCGCCATTGCCTCAGCTTGATTATTTGAAGACTCACCCAACCCCCAGTTATATGTATATTCTTTTTTTTCCTCCAAGATCAAAGAGCACCCCCCGCACCTACCAACCTACCAACCTACCAACCTACCAACCCTGCAGCCCATGCGATATTCCCTACAGCTACACAACAGAGAACATTGCATCCTTATTAAGTCCCTTCTATGCACTGCTCACCTCACCTGAAGGATAAGGAAGTCATCACTTTTGGACATGTACCTCAGCAACCCATGGTTATCTAGCTCGATTCTTCAACGGGGAGGACATTTTTTCTTCCAATCATTACAGTCGAACATCAAGAATTGCATAAACTCATGTTTCAGCAGACATTCTCCTCTCAACATCAAAACAGGCCTATCTTGTAGGAAACGCCTAGAATAGTGGCATACTAGTCCCCAAATCACCTAGAATGGTGTCGTACCAGTCCCTGAAACACCTGGAATGGTGGCCTACCAGTCCCAAAACACTTGGAAACGCAGAAATGAGTACGAAACACCTTGGAAACATCCTAGGCCATACCGTATGGTGTTTTGAAATCTAGAAACACCGTATAGTACAGCCAAGGATGTTTCCAAGGCGTTTTGGCCATTTTCAGTGGCGTTTTGTGCACGTTTTGGAAGTTTCCAAGGCCAATCAAGTACCCATGAGGGATGTGAGACTCGTATAAAAATATCACCTTGTTAATACCGATGAGCCTTCAAGACCAAACAGAGATAGGGGATTGGTCTCTAAGGAGTTTATCACCTTGTAATTATCTTACATTCTCTTTAATCTCCCTTTTCTATCTTTTTACTTAATTTTTTGACATTACCATTAATTTTTTCAGGATGTTTGAGAGTGATTCCAAACTTCCAACTTCGTTAGACTTTAGACTTTATAAGGAGAAAGTATAATTTCATAACTCATTCAGAATCCAATAGACTTAATAGCTTTCAGGATTTCAAGATTGGCAAGATGTTAGCATTTCCACTAAATTTTATCATGTATGAGAGGACAGGATTGGCATTAGTCAAGACCACCAAGACATAGGATTTTGCATCATGTAATCATCTCCTTCTAAAGTGTCATTTATGTGTATTATTCTTATTTTTGTTGCTTATTTTCTTGCAAGGTGATGTGTTATTTTAAAAAAACTATATATCTATATTTTTGTAATTTTAATATACCACGTTCTCCTGGACGTACCCATTTTGGGGGGTCACGTTTCGAGACATTCCCGTTTCGGAAAATTGGAAATGTTTCCAAGTTTCATGCAACCTAGCAATGGGCAAATCCAGCCAACACTAACTCCTAGACTATGCTAATCTTTGTTGGAAAGTGTGTACCATCAGCAGAAATCGGGGCAATTTCCTCTTCGCAGGGAGAAGTTGATGTGAGTTAGTCCCTCAGTTCATAGTGGGCTTAGTTTGACTATGTATTATATTTGTACTAATTCATTTGTACATTATATCTTTTGTATTTCTCCTATCACTGAAAAGTTTTCATAGGTGACTCAGTCAAACTTTATAGGTTTTCATGTATATTGTATTGTAAACCTAGGAGACATGTACTGCTATAAATACTTAATACAATATAGAGTGTAAATATGTGTACATTACAGGAATCTACTTTTTTATTTGCATACTTTCTCTTTGTTCCCCTTCTTGTGTGTGAGTGATTTTAGCATTGTTGTTTGCGACCATATCACACCAGAAGAACTGCAAACTAGTTCAGCCACAGATCAGGCTCACGATTCCGTGATGTGAGGAACCGCTTACGAGCTCAAACAAATTGACACAAAGTTGATCGAGGCCTGAACAGGCCTTTAAATAGGCCAACCCAAATCAGCATTGGCTCTGATCATGGTACAGCCATCTTTCTGAGATGAGGGCTTCACTTGTTTAAACTTTAGACAGCGGTCCTACAGGCTCAGCAGCAGGGACAGGGGCAAGGCCTTCGAAGTCCTGAACCCAAGGGTTATATGACTAATACTTCATCGTTTATTAATTATGCCAGAGTCCATCATCCAATGCAATTGGACTTTCTATATTTGAATTTTAAACTATTCGCAGCATAAATGTTAAATGATAGAGCATTTCAACTAATTGAGATTTCGATGTCCATTGTGCATTGCTTATGTCTATTTTGAAGATAAAAGTTCATATTTAATACTTACATGAGCTTATGCCTATGTTAAAGAACATAATTCTATGGATTTGTCCTGCTCTGGAAAATCCATGATTTTTTCTTGTGAAAATTTGGATATTGTTTGCTGAATTGTTGACAAGTCCAAGCCCTGAGACTTTGAATATAGCATGTATGATACACCAAAGAATCCACCTTTAGCGAATGACGTCCTTTAATTTGATCGCCAAATTAGGTTCTGACTGCCTGATACTGTTCCTACATTTTGCTTAGACACGGACTGTTTGAAATCTCCCATACATAGTGTGCGCTTGTTCACCCTAGAAATTTTCGACTCTGTGGAATTTAACTCAATTCTTATCGCCATAGTCACTCTACCTACGACCAGATGGGCTTTCTCAGATAAAAGCAAATCAGCACATTGACTCGCTCTATGTTCAGATGGGTGATCTCAGTTGGAAATTTTTCTTAGGAACTCTTCACATTGGCTTGTTTTTCCGTTATTAAATTGACCTGCCCCAAGTTATAAATATGCATGTGTTCTTCAGGTTTCAAGTCTGCAATATAAGATCGCCAGGGATTTCCCCTAAGAGATGAATATAGTATTCACTGATGCCGCTTAATTGTCAGTAAAATGTCATCCATGTCGCATTCAGAATACAAAGTAAAAGACTGAATTTAAATATGTGGAATTACCCGAAAGAGGAAGAGAAACTCTTCTCGCCAGACCTGCCAAGCGGAGGCGCAGTAATCCGGACGCCATTGCTGTTATTTCTTGCAATAAAATAGCCTAAATGGATGTAGCTGTATGGATCCAATTTCTACGAGATTTCAAGTACTGATACTGTGGAGTGAGCAATCGTTGCTGTGATAGATACCGTCTCTGCTGAGATTTTATTTTATTCACGCAGCTGATTTCTGTTTAGAGGCTCTATGAAATAGAGGGTTTTAGAGGGTTTAACCTTAGACCCTGAGCATGCAATACCAAATCTAGGCGACCAAACAATATAATATATATATATATAATAAACGATTTAAGCCATATTGTACACATGACCATAAACCAATTCCATGAAGATATTATAAATTTACCAGAATTCTTTTTTTTTCAAAAATAGTTGTTTCATGTTATTCATATGTGAATCAAAGTTAACAAGAAAAATAGTTGTTCATTGTTATTCATAAGTGAATCAAAGGTAATAAGATTACATCGTCACGATATAAATATCATTCAAAGTCAGAGTATCAAAACATAACATGATACTAACATGAGCAGACCAACACAGAGGCAAAAAAGGAGTCACTCTTCAATCTAGTCCGTTCTAGAAGAGGGTTAATTGTCCATAGTTGTCCAAAGTGATGATAAAGAGAGCCCAAAAATATTATCCAAGGAAGCCTCCGGGAAGTGGCTAAATCAATACACACAGTGGTGTAATTCAAAGGCATTAAAAAAATAACCAAACAGGAAAGTGATAATACCATACTCAAAGAAACCCAAAGGTTTGTAAGTAGGCAAAAAAGGAGCATAAGCTCTTCAAAATATTTGTATAGATGCTTCCTCGATGACTATACCTTCATAATATTCAGTGAATGATAGTAGGCCTATTGCCAATTGGAGCGCTTTCTTGGATAAGATATCTCCCCTCTCATTATATTCTCTGTAGACATGTTGGAAATCAATAGAGGAGAAGAGTGTTGTAAGTTCATTAATGTTCTCACACCATGCCTCCAGATCTAGAGTAGTGAGAGTAGATATGTCATTTGCCAAATTGATAATGACTGATGAGTCCCCAAATATATGCAGCATGGGAAGCCCAATTTCTTTTGAGAATTACGGAAGAGCCCAAAGGGCCAATAGCTTTGCTCTTGTGTTGGTACTCTTACCACAGCTGTTGTTCAGAATTAAACACCCTTGTAACCTAGGGTCTGGGGTTACCAACTTACTACTAACCTTGCAGACAATCAGCTTTAATAGAGCACAAAAAGGAAATAGGAAGAAATACTTGACTCACCCGAATACCGACGGTTGATCCAAACTTGATCTTCTTTCGCTATGCTTCTCTCCAAAGCTTCCAGGGATGCACCTCCTTCACCTGCAAAGAGCAAATTCTCTGAGTACAATCTTATACATGTATATATGAGATGTTAGATAAACAATATATCTAGTGCATAATCGAATATATTCATCAACCATGATACATGAAAGAGACTCAACACAATATTGGAAGAAGAATTCTCTTTATTAACAATCAGTGAATGAGATAAGAGTACAACCCAGCTTCTGAGACAAGGACTCCTCTGCAACCAAAGGACTCTGAGTTCTGCTGCTCCAAGACTTCTGAAGATATACCACCAGCATAACTTTGCTCTCCAAACTTGATTGATTAATGCCCTCCCCAAGGCCTCTATTTATACTTTGGGAAATATAGTGGTTTCAAAGGTTGAGAAGGTTGAAACAGTTGGGATAGTTAATGATTAGGGCCCAACTAATCTCCATTAATCATGATTTATATTTTTTAATGTCGAATCAAGATGTACGCGACTATTAATATAGGCAACCCGCGTATAACACGCGAGTTGCTTAAAGGAAACCCGCATATGCTGATGTACGCGGGTTGCAATGGCAATAGTCACATACAGTACGCAAGTTGTCAATGGGAATAGTCGCGTACATACGCGAGTTGCAATGAGGATAGTCGCGTACGCCATTCAACACTTAGAAAAATAATATGGCAAGCTGGTTTAAGGGTAAATGCATCTCATGTCATGCCCATCTATAGTGTTTTGGCAAACTTCAATCCTAAGATGTCCTTTTGTGTACCAACATAAGGAATGTCGGCACTCGGACGGAGAAGTGCCATTTGGGTTGATAACAGATGCCCCCTAATGTGTGAGGTCAGAGAGAAACGATGGTCGAAATACATTATAATCTTTATCTTAGAGAACTCAGAAGTCCAATGGAGCAGAGGTAGTACCTGAAACAAATACGTAATAATGTCATTTACAAAGTCATATCTGAGGATGCTATGTTCAATATATTGGAACACTAACTCCTTTACAATATTTGAGTACATCATATAGTACGGGTACAAGGCCACGTATATTACAAAGGTGGATCAAAGCCACAATATACAACAATTATAAGTCTTCAAAGATCTGGAAGCTGTGTAAATGACCACAACATAATCTTGCGCAACTTAGTCCATAGATATGAAACTAAGGTCTTCGTCAAAAATCCCAAAGAACCAATACAATCCAAGCCATGTGAATAGATGTTATTGAAGTCGAACATGGATAGGATTCAACAGATTGTCGACCAATAGGTGATAATCGACAACTGAAGCAAAGGAATTCACAAAAATGAAAGTGAATCCTAAGGTACGATCATCAAAACTCTAGGTCTTCGTCGTCAAGAAGTGCTGATGCAGAACCATACTATGATGAGGAAGGCAATAGATCCTCTAACGGATCACAAGAGTGACTAGGAACTAGGTAAAGGAAGGGAGACACAAGTAATAACAGATAAGACAATGGTGGAAACAAGATATAGATCAGATACAGGGTTAAGTCCTTGAACGGTGAGCACGACACAGAGATGACCCAAGGCAGCTTTTAACTTTATAGATAGGACAACTAGACTTATCTGCCATGTAGGAGACATGATCAGATTCCCCAGGTAGAACTAACAAGAGGAGGAGTAAGAAACTCGAAGTAATAGTTGAACTGAAAGTGAACACTAAGACATGAGTATCGGAAAAGACAGAGAGTGCTATGTTCAAGGAGGACATGCTGCCACTGACTGAGAACCAAAAGAAAACTTCTTCCTTACCTTCCCTGTTAAATTTTAACGAGTCCAAGAAAGTCAACTCGCATCTCTCTTCATTTTTTGACAAGCTTGAAGAGAAGAGGGAATAGTGCTTGATAGTGTCACTGATTCATGGATTTTATGAGCCCGAACTAGTACATGCTCACTTGGGCTTTTCATGTTTAGAGAGTCTAAAAACTTCGAAGAAGACTCCAGGGGGGTCATTTTTCGTCCAATTTAGTCTCCTGAGGCCGAAAAAGTATAAAACATACCACAGAAGAACTCTCTTAACTTTCGTAGAAGAAAAGGTGAACCTTTTTCGTACTTAGTCAGGGAGGTCCGAAAAATGTTAAATTACCACCTACCCAACGCTCCTTCAAGAGCAGCATATAGCTTGAGTTTTACGAGTGTGAAGGAAAGCAAGATCACTCGGAAAGATCCATTTGAGTACGATAAATGGGGCTTACAACAATAAACTCAATGCTTTGTTCTTGGTGTTTAACGAGCATGACAAAGACATAAAGTACACTCGAAATCTTTTTCATGTTTAGGTCCAGAGCACGAAAAAGAGAAAATTGAGCTCATACCGGGTGTTCATTTTCCGTAAATTTAGTCCCTCAGGTCCGGAAAAGTGATAAACCTGTACCTGAGAATACTCTTCTCAATTCCGTAGAAAAGAGAGTGATCATTTCTCATATTATTCCACATGGTCTGAGAAAGAGATAACCTACCACCAATGTGGATGCCCATTCACATATTCTTAATGAGCTTGAACGGACAAGTTTACTCGGCAGTCAAGTATGTTTTAAGGAGTTAGACTTGGGCCTAAAGAAACTCCATAAGGGCGGGGAGTCCTATAAAGGGATAGCTTGTAAAAAGAGACCAAAATGAGGCTCAATTTGGCGTGAAAAATAGCTAAAAAGACTCCCCTAAACCTATGACAGTTGCAGCATGAGTATCGAAAGACAATAAGTAGGTTCTAAATGAGGATACTCATGGAAGGAAAGTCCTATCCACGGAAGAACAATGGTAAAAACAAGGAATTAATGGTTAAGGATACCATAGCCTGTGGTCGAAGTGTTAATGCTAGGATTAAGATGGACTAAGTATAAATGCAAAATGCATGTGAAAAGACCAAAAAACCATCCTATATGAGTGAAAAAACAACTTAAAACGACCATAAACATGTCACATAGAAGAAAAAAGATATGGCATTAGTTTAAAAATATGAACTATAGGGAAAAAAAACCACTTTGAAAATAATTTTTCTATAAATAGTTCAAAATATTAATAAAAAACCCACCATTTGATTTTTATCCATAAAAAGACAAGTTTTACCTCTACCTTTGATTGCTCGGTGTGGACGATTCGGTGGACCATTCCCAAAACCGCAAGTGTCAAGTAAAACTACACTCCATGCTCTTTCATTTGATCCAAACAATTTTCAATTTTGAGCCCAAATTCATGTTTTCAAACGCCCTTAAAGCATGAATGTTGTGTACGCGGGTATGGTATGTTAATAGTTGTGTACACACATTCTGTACACGGGTTGCCCAAAGGAAAGTTGCATACAGTACGCGACTTGCCCAAAGGACAGTCATGTACACAACGCGAGGTAGAAAAAGCATATAGAGGGTCAAAAATTCAATTTTTTTATATGAATCTAATGGTTTGAAATTGTTTGGTTATTAGATTGAAAGATGGTGCTTGAGTGGAGGGAGAGGGAACATGAAGACATGGACCAAGAAGCTCTACAAGATGTCCCCACGATGAATGTTTTACGTCAAAGTGGGTTATTGAATTTTTTTTTGTGCCACACCTATGCGATCGAATGTCCACCTTTTAGAGTTCTTGATAAATTATTTGGATCATGATCAAGGCATGTTTGACCTTCAAGGTGAGTTTCTAGAGGTTACATCGGAAGATGTTTATTTCATTTCCGATTTATCACGACGGGGAGCTCTGGTGAACTTAGAAGGTACCGGTAGAGGCAGTGACCTTCCAAGTGTACACAACTATATAGACATATACTGCGAGCCAGACACTCAAAAGAGGGGTAGCTGCATCCCTATTGTTCACATTCACAGAATTCCTTTACAGGTATTGGTGAGCACTATAGTGAGGGTTGCAGGGTCATCATCACTTCATCTTGCAACTCGAAACCAAATGAGACTAGCAGTGGACTGTATGCAGGGAGCCCTATATGATTGGTGTTCAGGAGTGATCCCGATAATGAGGAAACAGCTCTCTGACTGCAAAAGAGGCATGCAAAAGAATTTTGGTTATTCCAGCATGTTAGTAGCCTTTTTCTTTGAGAGAGTGTCGGGTTTGAGTCTTGTAGTACCATTTCCAGTTCGTTCTCCTCGTCATCCTAGGATAAGTAGGTGGGGAGATATCTTCCTCCACTAGGGAGGTGGTGGATCGGTCTAGAGTGTCTATGATGATGACTTCTACTTTTGGTGGGAGCGACAGTTGCCAGCCTTGGAGCAGTTTCCATATGCTAGGTTAGACTTCCGTGGTGATACAGACCTTGTCCTCCCTCCTGGAGGAGCATGGGGAGAGTCAGGTACTTTTATTTTCAAAATTTAATTTTTTTTATGAATTTTAATTATAAATATATATACATATGTATAAGAGTTCTAATCCTTTTTAAAATGTCAAAATGTAGATATTGGACCACTCCGCCCTGCTGGGCATCCATGCATGTATGTGCGTCATGTTTTGGGAGAGAACCAAGGTTTGATTAGGGTTCTTAAGGGGAAGCTGGCCAGGCTTACCCATAAATTACCTACCTTACGGATTGATCACATCCTTGCCATCATGCAGGAGCTAGTGGTTGGTGTACCACCTGTCTGGATACGCCTTCTAAGGCGAGTAGCCAAAGCAATACTTGTGTATATAGATGATGTTGAGGCTGCTAAAGCCGAGGAGGCTGAAGAAGCCAGAGCACATGGTGATCGGGGGGACTAGGGTGGTCAAGCTTAGACTTATGAGCATTTTATGGACTTTGATCCATGTTTTGTATATTATATAGTTATGACTGGATCTGAGGATTAGAAACTTGACCTATCTATATGGACAAATATTCACACACACACACACACACACACACACACACACACACACACACACACACATATACTTTGTCGGTTTATTTACAAATGTTTTTATGTGTCTGATGTATATTTTTTATGCAAAATGTGTTAAATGCCAATCCAAGATATAATTAACATATGCATTAGTTAATGAATTTTGATTTCTTGGAATATGATTGAATATAATGAACTCAAAAATTCTTTCCAATAACCTAACTTGCATAAACTGACGTAATAGAATAGGGTTCTGCACCTGATAAGCCCGATTGAGTTAGGAAACCACTGGTTGAGAGTTCAGTCAGACTTCCAGCTGAGTGATACCATGTGACAAAGCATCCCATAACAGCTCAATGACGGCCCTGTATTCAGCGACGTTATTGGTAGTAGGACCTAAGCAAGCACCTCCTGAGGCAACTAACTGTCCTAAGGGCGAATAAATGACCCACGCAACTGAAGCCAAATTACAAGTGTGGCGACTGGCGCCATTAGTGAAACCTACGAACCACTCAGAAGACATCTGTAACAACCAGCAGATAGTATAAAAAACACAAACCGACAAACTATTGTACATAAAAATACATACAATAAAATACAGGAAAAAGTGCTAAGCCTAAGCGTAGTACTTTTTCAGGTAGAGCCCATTTCTAGGATCAGGAATCTTATTCCCTTCGAAATCAATCAATTCATATGCGCCCTTCTTTAACACCTTTGACACGACATAAGGTCCCAACCACATAGACCTCAACTTTCCTACCCCCAGGGGTTCTTTGTCTTGATCCCAGAGCAAAACAAGCTCCCCTTCAGAGAAAATCTAAGGCTTGACCGACTTATCGTATTGGCTTTTTACCCTATTTTTATGAGCTTCGTTTGTTGTCAACACATCTCTGCGTTGTTCATCTAGATGTTCTAAATGTAATAGACGTTCTTCCAGCTCAATCTTATTAGGTAACACATGAATAGCAATTCTTAAGGACGGGATTTCACATTCAACCGAGGTAACAGCTTCCACTCTATGAACGAGTTGGAAAGGAGAAAACCCTATAGCAGTTTTCACATTGGTTCAATATGCCCAACGTGCAGGATACAACATGATGTGCCAGTTGGAACGGGCCACATTAATAGAACGTTTGAGAATAGTCTTCAAAATTTTATTAACAACCTCGACTTAACCATTTGCTTGAGAATAGAATGAAGATGAATGTTCTTGTCTAAACCCTAGCATAGTGGCCAATTCAGTCATCATGCTATTTTGGAAATGACTGCCATGGTCAGTGACAATCACCCTAGGGATACCGAATCGTGCGAAAATTTGGTTGAACACAAAAAAAGCTGCAGTTTCCCCGTCAACTTTAAAGGTGGGCATTACCTCTGCCCATTTCATAAAATAATCTACAGTGACAATGATATATTTGTGCCCCCTAGCCGAGACTGGGTTGCACGTCACGTAATCTATCCCCCCACTTCATGAAGGGGCCCACTGAGATGACGGAAAATAACGGAGTGGGATGCGACCACATCTTTTTGGTGTAAAGCTGACAAGGATGACAATGCTTCACGGCTTCCACACAATCTTTAAAGATCGTGGGCTAGAAATAACCGGCACGTAATATCTTCTGGGTCGTTGCTAACCTAGATAAATGACCCCCACACGCTCCACTATGGGCATCATTTAGGATAATCTTCGCTTCCTTGTGGGTAAGACATCAACGCAAAACGAAATCTACTCCTCTACGATATAAAGTATCTCCAATAATGAGGTAGTTCTTGGCATGTATGGGAAGTTTACGCCGTTCTTCGCGCGAGAAGGCTGCAGGGTACTTCAAAGTATGGAGATAGATAAGTATATCTCCGTACCAGGAGTTAGAGGTGGAAATAAAAAAGATATGCTCATCTTGGAATGAGTCTTCTTCAATGACTACATCTTCATCGACTGGAAATTCTGCAATGAGTTCAGCAAAAAGTAAGGATTTTCTAGATTTGGCAGATTGAAAATTCAAGTCAAACTCTTGGAGAATGACTATCCATTTGTTGAATTTGCCTCCAACTATCCGTCAAGACAAAGAATAGTGAAAATGATTAACATCCGCCACTACCGTCGTGGTCCTCAGTAAGATGTAGTGATGTAATCTCTGAACAGCATATATAGCTGCTAAGGCCAACTTCTCGACGTGGGAATACCTAAGTTCAGGTCTAGCTAAAGCACGACTGAGATAGTAGACGACATGCTCTTGGAGCTTATCGTCCTCCTGGACTAGGACTACCCCTATGGTGGACTCAGATGCGGCCAGATACAATATAAAATACCTAAAGTAATCTGGCGGACGCAATAATGGTGCCAACAACAAAGCTCTTTTTAATGCCTCGAATGCGAGTTGTGCAATTTCATCCCATATAAATGGGGACAAACACATGAAACCATTAGTAACCTTGGCATAATTTACAATAAAACGTCGAAGGAAATTGGACTTCCCCTGCAGGCTCTGAAGCTGCCTGATAGAACGAGGAGGAGGCAGATTTACAATGGCCTCAACTTTCAAAGGATCTACTTGAATGCCTCTGTTAGAAACAATGAATCCGAGCAGTCTCCCTGACTCGACATAGAAAATGCACTTGTGGGGATTCAAGCGAATTTTATAGTATCTGCATCGTTCAAAAATCAAATGCAAGTGATCTGGGTGATCAATCCTCTTACGAGAAAGTGCTGGCAGATCATCAAGGTAGGGTTCGACAATGGCTTTAATATCATGAAAGGAAAAATTCATTGCCCGCTGAAAGGTTGCCCCAGCATTTTTCAATCCAAAGGGCATTTTCTTGTACGCTAAGGTACCCCAAGGACAAATGAAAGTTGTTTTATGTTGGTCCTTCGGTTTAATTTGAATTTGATTATATTCGAAGAAACCATCCATAAACGAAAAAACTTCACTTCTCGTGCAAGCATCAATAATTTGATCTATAAATGGCGTGGGATAGTTGTCCTTAGGACATGCTTTGTTCAAATCTTGAAAGTCAGTACACACGCGTATGGTCCCTTGTTTTTTGTCAACAGGAACAGGGTTGGATACCCATTCTGTCAAAGCGATGGGATAAATAAAACCAGCTTTCAACAGTTTCTCCACTTCAGCCTTCACTGTCGCCGCTTTACGCGGGTTAACAAGTCTCAACTTTTGCCGAACGGGTTTAGCATCAGGATATGTTCGGATTTCATGATCAACTATTGATGGATCAATGCCTGGCATCTCCTCATATGACCAGGCAAAAACGTCATGAAATTCCTTAAATAAGGTCGTATAGATTGCAATCTCCTCCGGAGAGCAGTTTGCGCCAATGTGTACATTTTCCACAATGTTTGGATTTACATATATGTTTATAGGGATAGTAGCGGAAATATTTGCCATGTTCCCCTCAGCAAACATTCCTTCCCTTGGTAAGGGATTAATAGGCGTATCAACATCACCTGCCAGTCTCATATGGAACTCCTGGTTCTCTATTCTGCTTAACTCCGAAAGAAAATAGGATCAATGGTGAAGATCTTCGCAGATCTTATCTCGTCCGCACATAGCTTCCAGAATGGCTTCATCCGAAGGTAAAACCATATCTAAGCAATCTCTAGAATGCAAAGAGTTCTCTGCCCAATCAGGCAAATAGACTTCTTCTAGTTCCTCTAAGACTATGAGAGGGATCGGAATGGGATCAACAATGGTTTGGATGATAGCTTGATAAGCCACTTCCACCGCTGATAAGGGCACTTCAGATTCATGGTTGGAAGGGAGAACCCAAGGATTAGTCCTATCAACAACCATGGCTATGGACTTCCCCACACTAGTAGAACCTATATAATTAATCGGAGCTGGAAGATCAAATGTGCCCATCAATGATGCATACATTCCAGCCCCTAAGCTCTCTGAAGTAGGTCTAACCTGATCAACCAATGGTATGGTGGACTCGTTAGTTTCCATGCGGCCTTTTCGAGTAAAACTGAGTTGGTCAACAGTAACCAACTTCCCTTCGTGTGGAAACACTACCACCCGAAAGACATCCGATGCAATAGCAGACATGGCATAAGTCCAACTTCTCCCCAAGAGCAAGTTATAATCCAAAGGTGCATCAATCACGTCTACCTCAGCAGACACCACTTTCCCTGCCAACTTAATTTCAAAAGTCGGTAGGATACCTTGCGAATGGAATGACCTTCCGTCAAAAGTAGTAAGTAGGGTGTTTGACGGAACTAGCTCTGGGGATCCAAGAGCTTTCCAACAGGACAAGGACATAACACATGCAAAAACACCCTCGTTGACAACTGCCCTTCCAATGGTCTTTCCACCATGGATGACATCTATCGATAAGGCTACATGATATGGTAGGCAAATTTTGACATCAGACATTTTAAATTTCGCCATGAGACTCGATGAGTCCATACTGCCTAAGGATGTCAAGAGTGCATTCCGCTGGGCAGGACAACTCTATAACACCTCTAAAGCCGACATTGCACAAGGAGTTTGGGCTAAGTCTTCAACTACAAAGTAGTTTGTTGTAGCCCTAGCATTAGGATTATGCAAGGTTTTCTTAAAGACACCTTTCGATATCTTGGGCATAATTTTGGCAGGTTTCTCAATCGTGAGAGGTTTAGAAGTTTCACCTATTGACTTACCCTTCTCCGAGGTCTCTTTTTCATAGCTCTTGCTCCTGGTCTGTAGTAAAGTCTTGGATCAAACCATGTTGATATAATTGGGGTCAGCAGCATTTGGGGTGCCTGCTGCTGCATTTGAAGCTAAAGCAGAATTCTGTCATTGGGGAAAAGGATCCTTCAGGACAGCCGGTTGTTGGGCTTTTAATAGCTTCTGAGCTTGTTCCATAAGGGGACATAGATGAGTAAGGTGATCTTCATGGCACAACTTACATGGGAATTTCACCTTCTTCTTTTCTTTCTTGCCCCCATCAGCATTGTTTGCAGGTTTTTGCTTGTTTTGGTTTCCCTCACCCTTTTTTCCTCTCTTCTTTTTCCCACCGGGCTGCTGATTGCCCTTCTGAGAGGTTTGTGCAAAAACATTTGCATTTTGGGGTGAAGAGGCAGCCTTTGCTGCCTCCGTTGTAGAATGTTTGATGGACAACTGATGGAGCTGTTTGGCCAAAGATTCTACAGTGGGTGAATTCACTGAACCAACCACACCATCGGCATGGGGTCCAGGCTTAGGTTTCTCTGCATCGTGCGTTGGCCTCGGTGCCTCAAGGATAATCTCATATAAGATCCCAAACTGAGAATATATCAGATCTAGTTGCTGGGCCCTGAGGATATCTTCTTCCTCATTCATCACTCCTGAAGTAGATACATCCTTAGATATATAAGGCAATAGGGATTTAATGAACCATTCTAATAAGAACTCATGAGGTATAATGGCTTTAATAAGGATCTTCCGTCTTCTCCACTCTTGGATGTGATCCGAAATATGAGTGGCCTTGTTTTGCCGGAAGGTAAATAACAAGTCTGTCCCAAAATCATAACGGACAGGAAGCTGGAAGTGACTAAGGAATGCATTAGCCAAGTCCCAAAAACTGCTAAACGCAGTAGAAGGCAATTCAATGTACCAATTTTGTTGCAGTACTTGTAAAATTTCTTTGGAACAGCCTCAACCGAACTGAATCCTCGTTCAGTGAGTTGGAAGAGCACCATAAATGGAAAGTGGTGGCATGAGCTCCAAGATCATCACCAACTTTGCCTTTGAATTTTGGGACATCTGAGGGCAACTTGGTAGGGACGGGTGGCCAAGAGGGGTCATGTCTCACCGGGTCATTCATCAGTTTAGACAAATCTGGCAAGTTTAACGTTGCCAGGAAAGGAAGCTTGGGTCTAACCGGAGCACTAAAAGTACCAGTTTAGGGATTAGAGGGACTTGCCCCCATATTCCCATATGTGAAGGTGGGGTTGCCCCCTGCTGCTGGTTGTGAAGTGGATGGATTGCTTTGGAAAGGATTCCATCCATAAGCCAACGGATTGTTAATGTGAGGTGTAGTATAAGAGGTTTTGGCTGCCCTAGTCGAAGTTGGGGTTTGAAAGATAGGAGCAGGCATGCCTCCGCTAAAAAGCGAGAAAAGAGAGCTCGTGAATGGAGCTGAAACTGGAGTTTGAAAACTTTGACCATAAGGATTAGTGTTTCCAAACTGCACCCCTACATATGAGGGTGTTGGGCCTACGTATGGAGTGGATGGGGGAATGTGCCCCCCATTCCAAGGAAATCCTTGGACAAAATTCGAGGATCCTATAGGACCACTCTGGGCAATGTGTCCGAAGGAAGTAGGAACTGTAGGTACATTAAGAATCCCAGTGACCATACCACCAGAAGCACCTGCTAGACTTGTGGAAGTCGGTAGTTGAACCACTCGGTTAGCTGGAGTTAACGACGTAGTAGGTATACTTGTTCTAGGGGCACCTACCGGGGGAGGTAGCACCCCTTCAGCCGGAGCGGCTGAGGTGGAAGTAAAAGAACTTTCCCTTGCAGTAGACATTATTCTGCCCACAAGGACACCAATCACGGGTGGATCGAAAGGACAAACATGAATGATCACAAGATCGTTTAAGTTAGTTAGAGGTGAATTAAAATTCCTTGCAAACTCGTCAACCTGCAAGTCTTCTATCTCAATTGTGTTTAAGTTAAAACGGTTTACCCTAAGTTCTGGTTCACCCGGAACTTCACTAACTCCTATTGGTTCAAAAGAACCGTCTGTGTCCAATCTCCGCCTTTGAGGGGGAGGTGGAGGTTCCAATGTGATAAGTGGAGGAAGGTTTTGCAACCTTCGTGACCTTCTAATAGATTGGTCCTCCATGATTGTAAATTTGAGTCTTCACACCCTAAGGCTGGCTAAAACACAGACAAACCACAGAGCAATCACTACAAAATTTTTTCCAAAGTCTCAACAATCACAAGGGTGTAAGATATGCTTTCTCGAAGAAAGCTGAGAGACAATTTCTTAGCGTCCTTGCAGAGGTTCTTAGGCACAAGCAGAGGAATCACCCACCGCCGTCCTACACTTTCAACAAGGGTTACCTTCCAACCCTGTCCAAGGTGAACCAGAAATAGCCTTCCGGTTTACCTGTGTATAAACCCTAGATGTCCAAGAGACTAGAGGCTACCTTAACTATATCAACAGTTTGGGGGGACAGTCGCAAGCCTGATTCGTCCGCATGGGTAGGGTAGCAAAGCCCGAAACTCTATCTAGGACAGAATCCCCAGATGCGTAAAAACCTTGGTCTATGTTTTGACAAGGAATCGAAGGGTTATCTCCTCAGTCCAATGCCTCCACATGGCCTTGTGCTTAACTCCCGTTTGAGAGGAGCTTCCCATATACTATCAATAAAGAGAAGGATTTACCTATCGATTGGTCCACTACGTCTAAATTTAAGTACTTATGGGGAGTTTACACTTCCTATCCCACAAGTCTAGCCTAAGGTAGTAGATGTATGACCCTATAAAACAAAGATTACTAATAAATTTTAAATTATAGCGTTTCTTTTAAGGGTTGTTCTTACTCAGAAGGCAAGTGGAGTGAAAGACTATGATATTCTCGACTCGATAAGAAAAGTAAAACCCAGGTGTATAAATCAATTCCAAAGCAAATTATCACTACTTAAAACAAGCTTCTTTTTTTCTTTTTGTAAATATGTACTAATGAAAATGCAACTAGGAAAGAGAAAACTAAAACTTATTTTTTGTAATTTTTGAGATTTTATTTAAAAACTGAAAGTAAAACTACCATATGCAATTCAAATGCAAATGTTTCCAATGCTTTGCTTTTCACTTTTCAAATTCCTCAAAGATTACTATGCACCGAAATGCAAAGATTCTTGAGTATGCTTGAATAATCTAACTATATAAAGTAAGCAAAATGAAGTATAGCAGACTTATAAAAAACCAAAGATCATCCACCTAAGGAAGACTTGGAAAACACCTAGCTTGGGAAGACCCAATGAATAAAAATCATTGAAATCAATCAAAGGAAAGTGACAAACCAACACTACTTGGAAATAGCATGGGATATATGGTATCTAGAACCCTGATCACTGATTCAGACACACGACACTTGGACCTATACCCAACAGGCAAATCCACTTCAAATTGCTAAAATAAAGACAATCCAACCAATAAAAACTCAAGTGCTTACCGAAAAGCACGAAGTATGGCTAACAGGGCTATCAAACCTATAGTGCAATGCTAGTACTAAAGACCACAAAGCAAGACAAAATCAACAGAAGGATAGGGACAAGCAACCCTACCCAAAAAAAAAATGCTCAGACTTGTATGCGACTGTCCAATACAGCAACCCGCGTACACAGACCTCTGTACGCGACTGTGTAGCACAACAACCTGCGTATAGGAATAAATTTTTCAAAAAAAAAGAAAAATTATGAAGGTCTTCAAACACCACTATAAGTCTAAACCAAGACACAACACCACACACTGAATTAAAGCAAAGACTGGGCAAGGATCTACAGAACTAACCCACAGCAGGCTGGGCTCCCCAATGGAGTTGTCAGTTATATTGTTTAGGATTAAACACCCTTGTAACCTAGGGTCTAGGGTTACCAACTTACTACTAACCTTGTAGACAATCAGCTTTAGTAGAGCACAAAAAGGAAATAGGAAGAAATACTTGACTCACCCGATTACCGACGGTTGATCCAAGCTTGATCTTCTTCTGCTCTGCTTCTCTCCAAAGCTTCCAGGGATGCACCTCCTTCACCTGCAAAGAGCAAATTCTCCGAGTACAATCTTATACATGTATATATGAGAGGTTAGATAAACAATATATCTAGTGCATTTCGAATATATTCATCAACCATGATACATGAAAGAGACTCAACACAATATTGGAAGAAGTATTCTCTTTATTAACAATCAGTGAATGAGATAAGAGTACAACCCAGCTTCTTAGACAAGGACTCCTCTGCAACCAAAGGACTCTAAGTTCTGCTGCTCCAAGAATTTTGAAGATATACCACCAGCATAACTTTGCTCTCCAAACTTGATTGATTAATTCCCTCCCCAAGGCCTCTATTTATACTTTGGGAAATAGAGTGGTTTCGAAGGTTGAGGAGGTTGAAACAGTTGGGATAGTTAATGATTAGGGCCCGACTAATCTCCATTAATCATGATTTATATTTTTTTAATGTCGAATTAAGGTGTACGCGACTATTAATATAGGCAACCCGCATATGACACACGAATTGTTTAAAGGAAACCCGCGTATGCTTATGTACGCGGGTTGCAATGGCGATAGTCGCGTACAGTACGCGAGTTGTCAATGGGAATAGTCGCGTATGTACGCGAGTTTCAATGAGGATAGTCGTGTATGCCATTCAACACTTAGAAAAATAATATGGCAAGCTAGTTTAAGGGTAAATGCATCTCATGTCATGCCCATCTATAGTGTTTTGGCAAACTTCAATCCTAAGATGTCCTTTTGTGTACCAACATAAGGAATGTCGGCACTCGGACGGAGAAGTGCCATTTGGGTTGATAACAACAGCCCAACATGATGTAGAAATAGTGTGTCTAGCTGATCAGAAGAAAAATATGAGCACCCCCATTTTTATTTGCAACAGCACCATCAAAGAACCCTGTAGGGTAAGTAAGGACAGGTGCACTGCCAATGTTCCTGATTCTGGATTTTCTGCTATGTAACACATGATAGGTATTGACTTGATGCATGATATAATGACCAGTCTGATTATATCAAATTTGTTTATGTTCGAAGATAGAGAAATTCCAAGTCTTCCACAGGTTCTAGATGCAAAAGAAAGGGAGATAGAGAAGATCACTATTTCTAATGAGCCAATTTTCCAATTTACTAGAGTTCATTAGCTCTGAGTAAAAAAATAGTTAATCGGCCTAAAATTTTAAAAAGGAATGAAGACAAATTCATCTACAACTAATTTATGAATTTATGGAATAAATTAAGGTTAAATTTTTCAAGAAAAATAGCAATATGACTACTATCTAATATCTATTATTAAACACATTTAACATTTAATATCTATTATTAAACACATTTAACATTTGCAATTTTGAAACTATCATTGTTTATGAGCATATATTATTAAAAACAACTTCATCGTAACCTCAACATTGTTATTAAAGAAAAAATTTGGCATAATTTGTCACAAAACTAAGTAACCTTTTAATGCAAACACTAATACAATCAATCTATTGGGTAAAACACTTTAAATCGTAGCCATAAAGCTCATACACAAGTCAAAATCGATTTGTTTAAAGTGATGCTAGCAGATTTCAAGATTGAGTTTTGGGTTTTAGACTATGTAGAGGGAAGTCAAAATGAGAAGAGCCTTCAAGCTTCAATATTATTCCATACAACAACCCAAAAAAGTAATGGGTTTGACCCAAAGACGTTCTTGCATTTGAATACGTGCATGGATAAAAACAAAGATTTGGGGTTCAAGCTTCACAACCTACCCACTTATATACAAGTTGTGAATAACAAAGATATTCATGTACTCATGCACTCATAACTATAACAAGCCTGGCAAGAGGTCAAGAATACCTTGGCCTTTGCCTGTTAAATATTTTGCAAAATGATAATACATGGAGGTTCAACTCTTTATAATTACTATGTGAGATTTTCGAAAATTGTTAATTTTATAAAATTATTGCATGACTCTAAAACTAACCTCTAACTAAAAAAGTTAACTAGAGAGACATTAATTGTCAACTCACTTTTTTTATTAGGTGCATGAACTAAGAGGTAATTGATAATTACAAATTTATAAAATCTCGCAAAACACTAAAACCCCAGTTTGAGGCCTAATATGAAGGAATTTGTCCCCATAAAAGTGTTGAAGAAAGGTTCAATTAGAAGGATTTGATTGGTCACTACAGTGAACTGTTCGAGGCGCAACTTCCTAAGCCCAAATGGATAACCAAGTCAAAAGTTATGACCCTTAGAAATCTTTGCATCGTTCATTTTTTTCTTTTTTTTTCAACCCACTGAAATCCCTACATCACGAGTGTCTATGAAACTAGTTATTTTTCTTCTTTAAAATCCTTGGACTTTTACTAAGTGTTCTGCAAAATGTCCTCTTGAGTTGTGAGGTATGCCTATGGCCTCTTGATCCTTTTGAATCCTACAATCACATTGATGTCGTTAAGAGACGGTGAGATACAACTCACATAATAGGTCTCTTTTTTCAAAAAGAAACTTTCTCGGAATAGTAATGCCATTGCTAGTTTTTCCCCTTTTTTTATCCATACTGTCTCAAAAAGGTTTTCACTATGAAGATTTTTTCTTTCTTTCTATAGATCAAGCCTTCCATTATTGGTTTTAAGGCCATGATATATCCTAGAGCGTCAATTTTGTTCTCCACTCTAGGAATTTTAATTCCTTAATATTTTTATTATTATTAATTCTATTTTTATTTTTAAAATTTTGTTTTCTTCAAGATGACTCAGATTTTATGTTGTTTTGAAAATGGTGATGTTTTTAATCAAGTATAGTTGTTGTCTCTGTGATTGAGCAACAAATTCCTCTTTTGATTTGAATGATTTTTTGTATAAATTTAGCTTGTTTCCATTAACCAGCATAGGTGTCTGTTCTTTATCAACTATAGTTATTTTGATTGATCCATTATTGTAGCAAGTGTCTATTTGATACGGTCCCAACCATCTTATTCAAAATTTTCCATTAAAGTATTTGAATTTTGAATCATACAATAGATCCTAGTCTTCTTCTTTAAAGTTCTTCTTCTTGATGAATTTTTGACGCCACTTGATATACTATTGTTGAACAATTTCTATATGAAACAAGGCCTCATGCCATATCTCATCCAAAGCGTTTAGTTGGTATATTCTTTCCCTTTGTGCTTTTAAGAGGTCAAGTCCTAGTTCAGGCTAGTTCTTAAGCTTATGATTTCAAAATCGATGGGCAACATAACTATCTTCCCATAGACAAGCTCATAGGGTATGACCCTTATGTTTGTCTGCCACATGGTATTATATGCCCACACTTCTTGTGGTAGCTTACTTTCTTAGTCCTTCATATGTTGCTTAACTATCTTGGTTAGGATGTTTTGTAGTCCTCTATTGGTGACCTTCACTTAACTAGTTGGTTGAGGGTGATATGCAATCGACTTATTATGTTTGAGTTTGTATAGATCCATTAGGTTTTGTATGAGATTAGATGTGAATTGTGGATCTTGGTTAGTGACAATTTCTCTTGGGGTTTCAAACCTAGAAAATATAATGTTATAAAATAAAATAAAAATCTACCACTTTTTATTCTTTTGCATCCTTCAATCACTTGACCTCCACCCACTCGCTGAGGTAGTGTGTGCATACTAAGATATATTATTGTTGGTTTGATGGTGGGCCTATGGGCACTATAAAAAAATTGGTACAAAATTAGAGACCGTGGTTCTTGTGCATAGGCCAACAAAAGGGCGTCGTTGTAGTCTAGTGTGCTGGCATTTTCAATCCCTCAAAGGAGAAGGTCTCACCCAAAGCATAACCAAGACCGGTTTAAAGTAAGGGGGTTAACTACAGGGAACTCTATTATTTTCTTCGTCTTTGTCACTTATGGTTGCTCTATCTTCTCTTCTACCTCTCGTTCTCTTTAAATAGTCACAGGAGTGGACCCACAACAAGTGCGATCGTTGGTGGTTTTTGGGACTTCTGCCTTGAATCATGCGATTATGGACCTTTCCAAAAACGAAGGAACCAACAAAAACCAACCCCCACTTTTCAAATCGCTCCAATGTTATTTGTGGCTACAAAGGAATTTCACTCAACTAATTAGGATTTCCTATGCGCTAACAATCATCACATCTAGAAACACGATATGCAACATCTTTCTGGAGAGTAGGCTAGTATTATCCAACTTGAAGAACTTTTTGGGCTATCCTCTTTGCAACAAAGTGGCCCCTGCATGGTTCATCACGACAAGAATTTAGAATGTCATGCACTTCATCTTCTAAGTATGTGGTATGGCCTAACCTTGAATAAATACCCTTTAATCTAGGTGTAAGGGCACTATGTCTTACTATTTTGTATCATTATTTATATGAAAAATAATGAGTAAATCTTCTTGCTACCAAATAGTTGGCTATGTCAATGAACTAGGGGGTTTACTCTAATATAGCAAACATGTCTTTATCTAGGAATGAGTCATCAACAACCTCTTAGTTTATACCATAAGCCAATCTGGATAAAAATTTTGCAACAAAATTCTATGTGCTTGGCTTATCAAGAATGTCTAGATCAAACTCATGTAGTAATAATAACCGTCTACTAATTTTTCCTTTTAAAACTAGTTTTTTCAACAAGTATTTAATTGTTGACTGATCAATATGTACAGAAAATTGATAACCCATAATACAATGTATGAATTTATTGATTGAATAGAGGGTTGCTGGGAGGTCTTTCTAAGTGACCATGTGATCTATATCTATATTGGTCGCCAAAATTTGATAATATAGTAAATGACATATAGTTCCTTAAGCTATTGGTTTCCTGGGATTGCTCCCAATGCCTTTTTGATGTACCTGTGTGAATGTGAAAGGGAAGGTCCTATTTAAAACCTTGCAACACTAGGGTTGTGATTAGTTTATATTTTATGCTTTCAAACACCTGTTGGCAGTTTTATATCCATAAAAACTCAACATTCTTAGAAAGGAGTGTAAAGAGTGGTGCTGCAATTTTTCCATAGTCTTTGATGAATATCCTATAATACCTGACATGTCCTGTAAATTGCTCACATTTTTTTTTGAGGCACTAGCAAATCATGGATGACAACCATTGTTTTGGATCTAATTCAATTCCATTAGAAATAAATGTGGTGTACAAAGACTATGCCCTATCTCATCACTTAGGTAGAGGTGCATGGCTATACAACACTGTAACACTTTCTTCAAGTTGGCTATTACTACTTGAAATGTATTTCCAGACGTGATGAAACTATCTATTATTTTTTTTACACTATCAGGAACTATGTCAAAAAATATGCTCAAGACATCTCTTTGGAAGGTTGCAGGGGTGTTGCATAAACTAAATGGGATGACGCTTTACACAAATGCACCCCAATGAAAAGTGAAAGTTGTCTTGTCTTGGTATTGAGGGTTTATTTGGGTCTGATTGTATCCACTAAATCCATATAGAAAGGATAATTATTTCTTGCTAGATAAAGCATCTAATACTTGCTCAATGAATGGTATGAGAAATTAATCCTTTGTAGTGGCTTTGTTAAGTTGTTTATAGTCTACACATATTCTCCATTCCCTCCTTTATTGGGAATGATAACCAGAGGACATCCCAAGTGCAGTATCCAAGATAGCATAAATGAATCATGCATCTAATATGTTTTGTATTTTTGACTCAACTATCTCTTTGAGTGTAAGCCAATTCATCCTTGCTAGTGGTTGCTTGATTGGCAAAGAACCATTCTTAATATATATGTGATGCTTGCAAATATTAGGATGAACACATTACATACCGATATTGTCCCATGCAAAGGTGGAAATATGGGTTTTAAGGATGTCTATGAGTTAGTGTCCTATGTATAATTTAATTTGTGTCTTGTTTTTAAAGATTTGGTAGAGAGGATCTCTTTGTTTTTTACTAATTGCTAATGTTCTTCTACATAAAAAAAATCTTGCCAACAAGGTTGAATTGTTGATGTGCTAGGCTATAATCCTCTAAAAACTTGGCAGTGTCGGCATACAACTTTTGTATGTAGTTTAAATGAAATGTTCAATCGACTAGTTATTGATGCAAGTGCAATATCAATGTTTACAATAGGATGAATAGTGCCTCCAAAAAATTCCTCGTCCTCCGATTTTTCTCCATATATTAAGGGTTTAGCATGAGGTAGAGAGTGAGTTTCTTCTTTGATTGACCAAGTGCAATGGTCATATCCCCTATCCTACAACTGATATAGGTATTGATTGTAGTTAACCATGGCCTCCATAGGATTAAAGGATATCCAACTTGGCATTAGGTTGCAGCGGTAAAAAATATTTGGGATAGTCCCATGAATCTATGGAGACTATAACATCTTCTAACACTGCTTCAAAGCTAGTTGTTGATATGTCTGCAAGTTGGAGGACTATCTAGTTATTCCACTATCTAAGTGATTGTGTATATTTTTAGAAATGTAAAGAAATCGTTGCTTGTGGAGTCTTGCGACTATGCCACTTTCTTTTTGAGAGATATGGTGTTTAAAAGTACTTCTATTTCAATTCTGCCAATTGTATTTATATAGTACAGACCCTTAGTTTGTTTGACTCGTGAGGGCTTCGTAGATTAATTGATTTACAATGCACAACAATGTGGTCGTGAGCCTTTACTCTGTACATTTGTTTTTAGGCTTAGAAAGCCACTCTCGTTACTCTAATCACAGTTTTGTTATTAGTTTGATATTGTAATTTATGCATCGTTGTAAAGACATGTCAAGGCTATCTATAAGGAATACCAATGTTGTAATATGGTTTTCTTGTTCCAATATTGCGACTGTTTATAAAACTTGTTTCGTTGTTTCTTTCACCATTTATGTTTTGTGTAACACGATAAGGTCGTGAGACCATACTGTCGTGCTTTGATGGGAGTCATAAGGACTCTGCCAAAATACTTTGACTGCTACTTAACTCTACGTGGTTTAGGAAAAGCCGTAATGTGGCCACGAGTTTCTCTATCTTAAGGAATATAGAGCCAATTGCTTACAGTAATTATTACTGTCTAACTTTGATAGCGAGATGCGTTTGTAAATAAGGTTTTATATATTAATTTAATTGTTACACAGTCATTTTCCTTAATTTGATAGTTAACAGGTTTTTAGGAAAATCTTATGAATTTGGTCGTGAGGCCTCTCTTGATGCTATTTCAGTTTATAAAAATAAAATGGTTGTGAGGCCAGTTGTTAAAATTATGACTGTGTAGATTCAGTTATGAAAATGATCTTAGGGTTTCGTTGTTTTATTTGAACCTTTTGAAACGTCCATAAATATTTTATCCTGTAACGCTTGTTGTTTGGGGAGAGGGAAGTAAAGCCTATGTTAATAATGACTATATGTTTAAAATACTTATTATAAATGTTTTGGTGAGATCGTGTGAGGGCTTTTAATTTGAGTATTTAACTTTGTTAATGTATTAATACTAGGCCATGAGACTGTAGGTAACTTCCAAAATTACTCTATTACAAAGTCTAGGCCGTGAATATTTTCTCCATTAAAGCAAAGTATATTTTCTCCATTAAAGCAAAGTAGAACCTCTATTTAAAAGAATTAAACTATGTTTAGTTAATAATATTGTTTTGGAGTTAATTAATATTAAGCCCTAAGGTTGTCTGTAACTTTCTTCTGCAAGCAAAATACTACAGATAACAACACCAACCTGGCCTGGAGCCTGTAACAAGTGCTACGGTCTGCCAATAATCTCGACTTGGTGTTATTAAATAATTAATAGTTAAGAGATTGGGCTTAAGGTGCCCTTATAAAGGATCGTTTGTAAAAATCGCTAAGTTATTACTTTTAATTTGAAACCCTGGTTATTCTAAATTAGTTCTAGAATTTCTTTTAAGGAGATAGGACACTTTCCTGGAAAGATTATTGTAAAAGAAAAAGTATTAAGGAGGAAACTTGGATCTGAACATTAGATGTCTTATAAGTTTCAGGTTAAGCTTAATCTTGTATAAATGTTATTTTAGGTTTTAACCCTAATTAGTTTACAGTATAGTAACAGAGTTTTGCTTCTATGTAGATTTCTATATAAATATACATAGTTTCTCATAATTCAATATCTATGTTATAGTAGGTCTCTGTGTTTTTGTTTACTATAAGACTTTTAGAAATCTTTATTGCGATACAAAGTTTACTTGATTCTAAACTTAGTCTACATAATTTATATCATTATTACTAACATTTTACTAGTTTGTAATACCTGTAGAAATAACCTAAAACTAATACAAAAAGAACATCATTTAGGTTATGAAATACTCTTACAGAAAATACTAAACCAGTGGATCTATCCTTTAAATTGAATACCAATAAATGTAGTTTTCCTAACAGCTTCCAGTTAAAGAAATTATAATATGTCCAATCATCCTAATTACAGTTCGTGAGCATATTCCAAATGAAAGTACAGATTCAGAAATTAAATAACAACTGAACCTGGATAGAATGCAGAAAGGGGGCAAACACCCAAAGGAGACTGTTCCACCCAACCTTCTCCTGAAGCAGCCAAATATTAATTGCCTAGGATCCCTGAGCCTATTCATTGAACCACTAAGACAAAGATCTCTGAATATAGCACACACAGTAAGCTTGCTGCACCTTAGCACTCAGTAGTTGACTTATCTCAACAAATCACTTTAGTTATCCCCTCATCAAATTCCTTTTGTGTTTGACTTTTCAGGTAGCAACAGTTAAAAGGTTCATTCACTTAGAAATCAAAATGAGTGGTGAGCCTCCTGCTCAATTTGATGGTTTATATAAGAATGCCTAGGTCTTTGGATAAGTTTTAGAATTAAACAAGCCACCAGCTCAGTTCCCCCTGTCAGAGAACATGACCACTTTTTTAGGGATTATGCTCCTGCAACAACTAGAAAGTGAAATGCTAGTGCTGCCACTTGTCAACCAGCCTTCTACAGTTGCTCGTTCCTCATAGTGGGTCAGTGAACACTCATTTAACAGTCTCCCTTGGATAGGTGTCTCCTTTATTTAATTATTAAAATAAACAATTCTTCAATTACAGTCATCCTTGACCCACTTGGTCATAAACTTTACAATAAATTTAACATAATGTTTTTTTAATTAATTAATTAATTTATTTTTGAAACAAATAATAATTATTTATTTTCAGTTCTGGGCATGTTACAAACACCCTCCCTTAAGCTCAACATCGTCCTCGATGTTGCTCAAGTTATTTTGAGTCTTCTTGGAACAGAGTTGGATATGCCTACTGCAATATCGCTCTCTAATTCCCAGGTCGCTTCATCTGGACTGAGGTGTTTCCATTGCACCTTTACCTGTCCAATGGTGTGATTCCAGAGAAAAAATTCCCTCCTGTCGAGAATACAGTCCGGTTCCACCGAAAAATATCCTTCTGGTTCTACTTGGATCACATTCCAGTCAATCACATGAGTAGAATCATGTATATACTTTTTCAAAATAGAAACATGAAAGACATTATGTATTCTAATATTAGGTGGAAGGACTAATTTATATGCCACTGGCCCCACTTTTGTCAATATTTCAAACGGCCCGCAATACCTGGGTGTTAATTTAGCAAAACCCCCTAGTTTAAAGGAGCTCTTTCTGGGTTTCACCTTAACAAACACATGCTCACCTACTTGGAATTTCTTTGGATTTCTTTTAAGGTCGGCATGACCCTTTTGCCTGTCCTGAGCAGTTCTCAAATTGCATTGTACATGTTTCACTATTAGTTCCAGTTCTTTTAACAAGTTAGGTCCTAACATTAAACGATCAACTGGATTACTCCATGTAATAGGAGTGTTACATTTTCTACCATATAATATTTCAAAAGGACTAAGCTGTGTTGAAGCTTGATAAGGGTTATTATAAGCAAATTCCACTAAGTGCAAATAGTCTTCCCTCTTATTGAATAGTCTCTAACATATATTCGTAACATATCTTCTAGTACTTGATTGAATCTTTTTGTTTGTCCATCCATTTGCGGATGATAAGCAATACTGAAATTCAATTTAGTATCTAGTCCTTTAAATAAATATTTCCAAAAATTACCAGTAAATTTAGAATCTCTGTCAGAAATTATTACCTTTGGAATTCCATGCAAACAGAAAATTTATTTCATAAATATGTCAAAAATGTTAGCATCTTTATAAGTTGTTTTAACAGGTATAAAGTGTGTTTCTTTACTTAGTTTATCCACAACTACCATTATTGAATCATTTTGTTTCTAGTTTTTCGGTAATCCAGTTACAAAATCAAGAGTGATGACTTCCCATTTCCAATTTGGAATTGGTAATAGTTGTAAAAGATCTGCTATGGTGTTGATCTTCAGCTTTAACTTGCTGACATTCTATACACCTAGCTAAAAATTCAACAACTTTCATTTTTCATATTAGGCCAAAAATACTCTTTTATTAACATTGTTATCATCTTTTGATCCCCCGAATGTCCGGAATAAGGAATTTTGTGTACTTCATTCAAAATCAACAGTTTAACTTCCGGTATATTTGGCACATAAAGTCTGATTTATACAGTATTACACCTTTTTCATTAAAACTGTAATCTGCAATTATATTTTTAGATACATTTTGAGTTACCTTTTTTTTAAACTCTGGTATTCTGGGTCCAGCTTTATTCCTTCTTCCAATTTATCTTCTAAATCAGTTTTATAACTGCTAATGGTAGCTACAAAACTTGTTATTGCATTTCTGCTTAAGGCATTAACCACTCTATTTTCTTTGCCTATTGTTAGTGCTATAAATTGTTCTCAGACTACAAAAGAACAAGCCAACACAATCTCAATAAATACAATAAAGTAAAATAGGTTTCTCTAGGGTTTTGGTTGTACAGTTTGTAGACAAGAGGGCAGGAACTTCATGAAACCAAAGCAAACACTAAATCATGAGCATTTAAAAGACTAAGATGCATAACATATAAACTATAATCCAAACATAATAATCACAGTACTGAGTTCCACCCACAGTTAGCAAGCATTTCAAGCATAAAAACCTTAAACAGGAAATGAGTATACCAACTGAGTAATTAACACAAATTAGAAATGAAACCAGTCAAAAGTCTAAAAGGGCATATAGTTGCATATATTTCATAATTCAGTCATAAAAAACACATAAGAGCCTTTACACTTAGCTCATAAACCACAGCATGATAGCCTCCCCTTGCAACAAAAATCGAACCCTTGGTCATTTTTCAGACTTACATTTATCCTATTCCTTCAAAAACAGTTGCACAACTGAACCCTAACTACTTTTAGGTTATCTATCGAACTGTTCAATATAAACTATCATTATACAAAAATGAAATAACTTTTTCAAACTAACTAATAACTACTCTTCCTAAAGTACTTTTACAAGTCTTTTGCTGCCTCTGCTAAAAGAGCAATTCCCTCTAAAGCCTGGGCTTTCCTTCTAGCTTTCTAGTGGTCTACTTCCAAATCTACAACTCTTTTTGTCAGCTCCTCTTTCTGTTGTGTCAGCTCCTGGATAGTTTGTTTTAGTTCTATAATCTGATTCTTTGTCTGTCTTTTTCTTTTAAGAGCCTCTTCAGAAACTGAAATCAGTTCCTGATAGTGAATATTAACTTCTTCCAGATCGTCTCTTAGTCTTTTATTTGCAGTCACTAATCCTTCATTGCTTTTATGCAAGTACTCAATTTGATGCTTGTATTTTTTAATACTCCTTTGCATATTTTCCTTTTCAGAATCAATGCATTTACCTTCTACTATTGGCTGCATCCCTTCTGGCATCCACGGGATCTTCAGCTTCTTGAATATTTCTTCATCCTCCTTCATATGCTCTGTCAAAGTCACAGGAATTTTTGAATGTTCTTTAGCTTCAATACTGCACTGAATAGCATCTTCAATTGCCTCTCTTTTCTCCATACAAGAACTCTTTATATCATTTTGTTGTTGTTCTTGAATCATCCTATTTCGAACCTCCATGAATATGTCTGAGATCTTAGTATCAGTGAAGACTGGTTTATCTTTTGAAACTATTGGTTTTTTACTCTTCATAACTTCTTTATTTTCATCTTCACTATCTTCCAATTTCTCCTAAGATGATGAATCTTCTATTACTGTAACCTTTTTCTCAGCCAGTTTGGGATTTAATAGCTTCTTCATATTTAACCTAAGCTTGTTCTTTGGCCTTGTCTTGGGCCTCCAAACTGCTCCAACCTCTCCTAACATTTTCAAAACTTTTTCTTGATGTGTTATTGAAGCTAGTTCTACAACTTTCATTTTCTTTCTTCGTGACACTGTTTGTTCTTCAGAATGGGTATGTATTTCTTGTTTAAAGTGAACCCTAACTTCACCATTAGTATGAACCCTAACTTCATCAGATAAGGATTTTTCATCATCTTGAGAGGGTACTGCAATAGGGGTTTGTTCTTGTTTCTTTACCTCTTCATTTACAATTTGGTTTAGTTCTTAAGGAGAAGCATCTTCTATAGGCTCAACTTCCTTCACCTATGACTTTGAAACTTTCTTTTCCTCAACATTAATTTGTTGTTCAATTTCAATGTTTTCATCTTCCTAATTCGAAGATTTTCCTGGTTCACCAGCTTCTTCATCTTTGACTGTGACTTTCTTTTTAACTTTCTTGATTAAACTCTGACCTTTGTCTAACTGTCTCTTCTGAGATTGCTCTTCCTTCTCTGTTTGGAAACCAGACCAAAACAAGAAATATTCCCATGTCTTCTCTCTTTTCTGAAGTATAGTGCTTATAACTAGTTTAATAAGCCCATGATGAAATACTGATTGTTTGGTGTGACCTTGATGTTCTTTCACCCTGCTTGACATCTTCTGTAAAATTTTCAAAAATAAGAATGGGAGATTCATTTTGGATTCATTACTGAGATGTTGAAGGAATCTAAAATGGTATTTAAACACAAAAGCAAATCTCCCTTCACTAGTGATATAGCTTTGTAGGATTTTGATAGGCTCTATCCATTATGGCTTAAACTTTTGAATAGGTGCTCCCTTTCCCCAATATACTACTACATCTGGAAGTAGATATCTCTGAGCATCAAAACTGAAAGGCACCTTTTTGAACCAGAATTAATCCTCATCTAAAATTCATGTTGCTTCTGCTAACAATTCCCTGGTCAGTTTAAACTTCAAAGTATCAAAAGACACTATATCCTTATCCAAACATTGAGTGAATTTATAAGATACTTCTGAGTGATAACCTTCAATCTTTTCAAAAAACACTAACCACCTTGCTTCTGCAAACAATCTGGAAAAGTTTGAAGCCAACTCATATCTGAAGGTTCTGCTCTATTAGTCTTACCACTTCTTTTCATCTTGAATAATTATCAAATAGCTACTGTTAATAGAACAAACTTTGAAGCTCTTCAAGTCTTCACAATCTGACAGACAATGCTGAACTGGGAAACCTTAAACCCTATACTGAACTCTCTCATTTAAACTGATAAATATTTTAATTCCATTACAGAGAATTCGTCATTCAGTAATAATTCGGTTTATAAACTAATAATCTTCAATCAATTTTATCATTAGTCCTATGCTTTGAAAAACATCAAATTTATGAACTCAGGTAACAATTCGCGGCCTACCTATCAAAGTGATTAATCCAGGTACTGCAATCGTGTTTTATTGACTGTCAGGTGTCCAATTGCATTCCCCAATCTTCTCTGACCACTTTGATAACTCCAAACGACCGCTCCTCGAAGCCCTAATTTTTTGCCTTGTTTCAAAATTCCCATTACAGACTGCTGATTTTTCGCCACGACCTTCATCTTCTCTACGTGCACTTCAGGGAATACGAGATTCAAGGCGCATTTGTCTCATTATGTTCAACCATCATTATTGCATCACTCCTAGAACAGACCATCACGACTCACCTTCATGATGATATTCACACCTGTCATAATGATTATTCTAAAGGAAACACGTATCAAATCCATCACCCAGTATGAATGACATCTCATGTGTGAGAATTTCAAAAAAAACTGGCCCAGAAATGATGATTTTTGAATTGTGCGATTTTCCTGTAGCGCATGTGTGCAATTTTCCCAGGCTTGCGCTACAAGAAAGTCTGAGTTAATGATTTTTAAAAATTAAACTTATGATAAAGGTTTAAGCTTGGTTTAAGAACTTTAATCAAGATTTTATGTTATTTTTTAGACCTTTTAATCTATATAAACATTCTATAATGCCCTCCAACTATGAATTTCAATAAATCAAACCAAAATTTGAAAAATAAAACTAAGAAATCATATAAACATGAAATTGAAAGGAAAATGATCCAAAGTATCCTAAGAAACAAAATTTTCTAGAAGAAATAAATAAAATCAAGCTTCAAATCATAAACAAAAGTATTAAAAGATGAAAAACAAAAACATGATCTAACATCTGGCTCCTACTGCGAGATGAAGTCCTTCCTGTGAGGCTTCAAGAACCTGTACACCAGTGCCTTCTGTGCTGCTACCTGCTAGTCTGCAAAATTTCCATTGGGACATGGAGTCCTTATTCTATTATTCACACCGACATATACAATGAAAGTCCAGTATCCCTCTCAAAAACTATAAAAATGCTTGAGGAAACGTCCATTAACTGGATTAGACAATTCCTCACCCTCCATAGACTGTAGTACAAAAGTATTGTTTTCTAGAATCTTTGATACTATGAAAGGACCAAACCAAAGGTTATCAAACTTGCCATGCTTTCCTTTTTGCTCCTTCCTAGCATCCCATCTCAAAACCATATCTCCCACTGAAAAAGTGTTATCTTTTATCTTCCTATCAAATATTTCTTTGATCTTTAACCTGTACAACTGATCCTTCTACCGTTTCCCATTTTTTCTGTAACTCTATCAGTGCATAAATTCTTCTTTGCGTATCATTAGGTTCTTCCTGACAATCTTGAAAAAATTTCATCACTGGGATACCCAACTAAACAGGAAAAATTGCATCAGTACCATATGCTAATTGGAAAGGAGAAGTTCCAATTGCTTTTTTAACTGTTATTCTCTCTGCCCATAATGCATATTTTAACATAGAATCCCATGATTATTTATTCTGCTTCAATAACTTCCTGATACTCTGAATAATATTCTTATTAGATTACTCAGCTAACCCATTCCCTTGAGGATAATAAGGTGTTGAGTGTTTCAACATGATCCCATTCTTTTCACAAAATGCTCCCATAGCCTTAGATTTAAAAGCTTTAGCGTTATCAGTCAATAATTTCTGAGGACATCCAAATCTACTAAGAATATTTTCTTCAATAAAATCTATGATTACCTTGTCTGTTGCAGTTAAAATACACTTATGTTGCCATGAGGAAGATGGATTTATATCTCCTATGAAGTCCAAACCCCATTGCCGAAGTCCAAACCCCATTGCTGAAAAGGGGCATTAACTGCAATTGATTTTCATGGTAAGGACACAACTTTTGTTTACCAGCAAACTTCTGACAAGGGATACATGCTCTTACTTGCTGATATACATCCGAGAATAAAGAAGGCCAATCTTATCCGGCTCTTAGGATTTTATATGCTGTTGCCTTCCAATACGTATGTCCCCCACAAGCACCCTCATGAGATTCTGAGATTACTCCTTCAATTTCTGATTTATCTAAACATCTGAGGAAAATACCTCCTGGATCTTTCCAAAACAGTTGTTGTTCTATCAAACAATATTTAGTAGTTTTCAACTTTAATGACCTAGCAGCTTTCTTCTCTAAATGTTCTGGACATTACAAATACAAAATAAAGTGTACAATATCTACATACCATGTGGCTTCTGCATAGTGGTCCATAATCTTTTCTTTCTCCTTCTCTGCTTGAATTTCTTCATGTGCTGGTTGTTATGCCATGAGATGTAGACCTAAAGCTTGGCAATTTGAATCAGCTAGCAATTTAGCTAAACCTTGCCCCTTTACTAGCTTCGTAGGTCTAATATCCACATCATATTCCATTATTTTTGCAATCCACTTCCCTCTTTTTCCATCACTGTCAGGATGAGTTAAAACATCCTTAATGGCAGCATTAGGAACATAAGCAATAACCTTGGAATGCAAAACATAAATTCTGAAAAACTTCAATGCTTTTACCAATCAGTAAGCATTCTTCTGTAAAGTACTGTATTTTAACTCTGAATCTCTGAGAGTTTTGCTGAAAAATGCAATTGGCTGTTCAAGACCATCCTTATACTTCTGTAATAAAACAACAACCAATATATCTTCAGATGCAAAAGAAAAAGTTAAAAATTTCTTTGTAAAATCAAGACTTACTAATACTGGAGCTTCCGTAAGAGCCATCTTAATCTTTTCAAATGGGTTTTTTGCTTCTGCAATCCACTTGACCTCCTGATATTTCTTCAACATAGGTGTAATATGCTTGATGGTTTCAGCAAAATTAGGTATGAACCAACGCAGAAAATTGATTTTACCGATAAAAGATTGTACATCTTTCTTGCTCCTTGGTAAACTTATTTTCAGTATTGCTTTCACCCTTTCTAGATCAACCCTTATGCCATCAGTTGAAACTAAATGACCCAATAGTTTACCTTCTTGTATAGCAAAATGTGATTTCTTTGGATTAAGAGATAAACCATATTTTCTGCATTTCAGAAAAGTCTGTTTTAAGTGTTTTAGATGCTCATTATCTGATTGTGAAAAGACTGTAATATCATCTAAGTAAATCGCTACAAACTTATCTCTTTCCCCTACAAAGGCTATGTCCATAGCTCTTTGAAAAGTAGCACCAACATTCATTAATCCAAAAGGCATTTTATCGTACATGAAAGTACCCCAGGGAGTAGTAAAAGCTGTTTTTTCTTTATCATCAGGATGCATGGCAATTTGATTATATCCTGAAAAACCATCAACCATAGAAAGTTTTTGTGCACCAACTACCTTCTGCAATATTTGTTCTATTTTTGGCAAAGGGTAATTATCCTTCAATGAAGACCTATTTAGATTTCGAAAATCAACACACAGTCTGATCTCGCCATTCTTTTTTCTGAAAGGAACTAAATTGGCTACCCATGAAGAATATCTGAGGGGAACAATGATCTTAGCATCTAATAACTTTTTCACCTCCTTTTTTATAATAGGAAACAAAGATGGATTTATCCTTCTTAATTTATGTCTGAAAGGTTTAACATTCGGTTTTAAAGGCACTTTATGCTGTATAATTCCAGTATCATATGTCTTCAAATCTTAATATGACCAAGAAAAAACATCAACATACTCTTTTAACAACTTGATGTACCTGTTTCTCTGCTCTGTTGTGAGTGCTTTTGAAATCTTCACCATTCTAGGATGTTCAGGGGTGCCAATATTACAGTCCACTACATTTTCTTCTGAAGACTGTACAACAGGTGTTAAAGGTGTATCATCCTTTGAAAATATTATCTCTAATTGCACCAAACCATTAGGAATGAAATTAGTTTTAAGTTCAATAATCTTGTGACCTGTAATCTCATTTTCTGCAATATCTTCAAACTCTTCAACCTCATCATCTTGTTCTTGATCAATTAGGGAATTGGAAAGCTCACCTGTCAACTCTAAGAACCTTTTTATTTCAATGTCATCTTCAAAAAATTTCCACTGCTTTACGTTATCAGGCACAAAAGGTCTGTACCTAACCTCAATAGGATACTTTAACTGTGTTGTTTTGGAAATCCTGAAATGTGTGGCTGCTAGGGCAAGAGAATCAACAGTTTGGTTATGATCCCTAGGAATATAAGTGATATTAAAAGCCACAAAGTAATTGTCTATAATATCCCATACTTCATTACGGTACACTTTCAGCAAATCTTGTTTTACTTAATAGTTGTTCTTCACCTGTTGAACAACCAACTCGGAGTCGCCATACACAGAAATCTGTTGAATGCCTAAATCTTTTGCAGCTTTCAAACATAACAACAAAGCTTCATATTCTGCAGTATTATTGGTGGTAATAAATTCCAATTTATACATTAACCTTACTGCTTCACAACCAGGAGATATTAGAAGAACCCCTGCTCCATCACCCTCCTTACATGATGATCCATCTAAGTAGATTTGCCAAAGTTCATCTTCTTGTTCCCTAGTGTATTTGACTGGCTTTTCTTTTTCAACCAGTAATAAACCAGTAGTATTATCATCATCACTAAAATGCAACATACAAGTACCCAAATCCTTGTCAACAACATACAATGGATGGTTTGTAGGGTTCTTGTCATCAGTCACACTATAGGCAAATTGTAACTCTCTATATAACCTTATGTTTTCTCCTCCAAATACATGAATGGTGGCATACGTTTAATCCATCTGTAGAGTTCCACCAACCTTCTTGGCCCAATATCTAGAGAGGAGTAGTCCAAACTTGGGTGTAATTTATGCCACTACCACATCTATAATCACACTCTTCATTGGTAGATGAGCTAAACTAACCACCATATCTTTTATCAGTCCTATACATTTTATAGCTCGTGAATCAAAAGCATACAAGTCATGATATGGTTTTGTTATGCTCAAACCTAAAGCCTCCATGACAGCTTTTGGCATTAGGTTATGAAATGCTTCTGAATCCAAAAGGCAATTATGTATCATCTGCTCATGAATAGTTAGTGTGGTGTAAAAAGGAGGTGATGCACTTGCCTCATTTTTAGTTTTTTATGCCAGAGCTGATCCAATAAAATTTTTAGGACTTTCTTCTTATAAATTCACTGTGTCAGAAGGAAGTTGACTGTTTGCTGAACCAATCATTTTCAGAACTGAATTTTTGTAAGAAGGATTCTTCATCAGCTCAGTGAAAGGCATAGGGATCTTGATTTTTCCTAATTCATTTTCCAAGTTGAAATTCTGCATACTTTTATTCACCTCTTCAATCTCAACATTCTTCTTTTGATTATCCTAATTTTGTTTTTTCTCTAACTCTGGATCAGACTGTTGTTTAGGAGGCAAAACTACCTTTTTCTTAGGATTTTGAACTACTTGCTTTGGACCTGACCTTAAATTTAAAGTTTTCTTTGGCTCAGTCTGATATGTATTAGTAGTTACAACAGTCACTTCAAGATTCAAATCATTTTCTGTTTCAAACACATCTGCATCATAATATTCTGAGTTTAAAAAATCTCCTTCAGTCACAAAACCTTCAGTCAATTGTTCTCCAAAATAATTCATATCCTGATCTAGATCTTCAAAGAACACTTCCTCTTTAGTTTCTTCTTCATCAACTACATTATTCTGAAGTGGTGGTGGCACTTTTTGATCCTCAATTTCTCTCCTTTCTCGTTGCATATCATTTCTTCTCTCTTTGGGAATAAAACGAGGTACAAACTGTCTTCTGAATTGGTTTGGATTATTAAGGTTTCTGTCTCCCTCTTGAATAGGTTTATTTGAATTCTTCTCTAATTCCAACTTGTTTAGTTTTGCTGTCAGGATCTTTACTAGCTTGGTCATCTCATCGATTTTACCTTTTGCAGAGTGGGATGTTGAAACTCCTGGAGCTGCCTCTTTCTTACCCTTCCTGTCATATATCTGCTGAGTTGTATTTCCCTTCAATCTATTAGAAGCCAATATATTAGACTCCAATTCTAATGCTAACTCCTGTATGTTAAGTAAAGTAACAGGTCTTCTTTCTCTCAGGAGTAGGGAAAATTCATGATCAAAATCATTGGCATAAGTGAGTTTTGCAGAAGTTTCTGAAGGTTTTATGTCTGCAGGAATTCTGCCATACATTTTATGGAATCTCTTCAAAAAATCAGCTATGGTTTCATCCTTATTTCTTCTAAGGGCTCCAAACTCAGTAATGTAATATGTGTGATCTTTGGTATCACCCCATTGTCTCATAAAAAGATCCTGAAGCTCTTCTATTATAGTAATAGAATTTGTAGGTAACTCTCTGAACCATTTTCTGACCTCTCCATCAAGACTTTGTACAAACATCCTCATCCACACATCCTTGGCCTCAATATTCTGATTATCAGCATAGCTGAGAAATGCATCCCAATGCTCCTCAGTTGTGGTTTCACCTTGTTCATTAAACCTAGGCTGGTATTTTTGGTAATCACCCCCAGGAAGTGCATTCAAAGGCTGAGGCAAAACTAAAGGTGCATACCTAGCTACCACCATTCGGTCCATCATGTCTAATGGCTGATTTTGGGCTTCCATCTTTAAGTTAACTGGTTTAGGTGATGGAAAGACTTGACTAGAACTTGGCTGAAATGGAGTTTTACCAACTTTGAGGTGAAATAAAGGGATTTTTCCAGGAGATATAGTCTTTGCTTTCTTGAAAGATTGAGGATCAGTAAAAACTTGAAAATTACTAACAGAGATTGTAGGATTCAACCAAGATGAATCTTGTTCTTCTCCCTTTGGAACAGAAAAAGGTGATGAAATATCTAACTGATCAGGGTTACATAGGGCTGGTGATGACTGAGACCTTCTGATCTTCCTAGCTGCTTTCAATATTTGTTCTGGGTCTGAGACACCCAGTTGTAAAGGTGAACTAGGTCTACTTCTTGTTCCAACTCCCTTAGTAGCCACTGTGAAATACTAGTGAAAAGCAGTCTTTAAAATATGACGGTTTAAGTTCACCTCTCAAAACCAGTGAAATGATAAGTATCCCAGGGAAAATAGGTTTTCAACTTCGTCCCTGGCAACAACGCCAAAGATGTTAGTGCCATAAATTGTTCTCAGACTACGAAAGAACAAGCCAACACAATCTCAATAAATACAATGAAGTAAAATAGGATTTTCTAGGGTTTTGGTTGTATATTTTGTAGACAAGAGGGCAGAAACTTCATGAAACCAAAGAAAACACTAAATCATGAGCATTTAAAATACTGAGATGCATAACATCTAAACTATAATCCAAACATAATAATCATAGTACTGAGTTCCACCCACAGTTAGCAAGCATTTCAAGCATAAAAACCTTAAACAGGAAATGAGTATACCAACTGAGTAATTAACACAAATTAGAAACAAAACCAGTCAAAAGTCTAAAAGGGCATATAGTTGCATATATTTCATAATTCAGTCATCAAAAACACATAAGAATCTTTACACTTAGCTCATAAACCACAGCCTGATAGCCTCCCCTTGCAAAAAAAATCGAACCCTTGGTCCTTTTTCAGACTTACATTTATCCTGTTCCTTGAAAAACAGTTGCATAACTGAACACTAACTACTTTTAGGTTATCTATCGAACTGTTCAATATAAACTATCATTATACAAAAGTGAAATAAATTTTTCAAACTAACTAATAACTACTCGACCTAAAGTACTTTTACAAGTCTTTTGTTGCCTCTGCTAAAAGAGCAATTCCCTCTAAAGCTTGGGCTTTCCTTCTAGCTTTCTGGTGGTCTGCTTCCAAATCTACAACTCTTTTTGTCAACTCCTCTTTCTGCTGTGTCAGCTCCTGGATAGTTTGTTTTAGTTCTATAAAATGATTCTCTATCTATCTTTTTCTTTCAAGAGCCTCTTTAGAAACATAAATCAGTTCATGATAGTGACTATTAAATTCTTCCAGATCTTCTCTTAGTCTTTTATTGGCAGTCACTAATCCTTCATTGCTTTCATGCAGGTACTCAATTTGATGCTTGTATTGTTTAATACTCCTTTGTAGATTTTCCTTTTCAGAATCGATCCATTTACCTTCTACTATTGGCTGCATCCCTTTTGGCATCCATGGGATTTTTAGCTTCTTGAATATTTCTTCATCCTCTTTCATATCCTCTATTAAGGTCACAGGAATTTCTGAATGTTCTTCAGCTTCAATACTGCACTGAACTGCATCTTCAATTGCCTCTATTTTCTCCATACAAGAACTCTTTATATCATTTTGTTGCTGTTCTTGATTCATCTTATTTCGAACCTCCATGAATATGTTTGAGATCTTAGTATCAATGAATATTGGTTTATCTTTTGAAACTATTGGTTTTTAACCCTTCATAACTTCTTTGTTTTCATCTTCACTATCTTCCAGTTTCTCCTGAGATGATGAATCTTCTATTACTGTAACCTTTTTCTCAGCTAGTTTGGGATTTAATAGCTTCTTCATATTTAACCTAAGCTTGTTCTTTGGCCTTGTCTTGGGCCTCTAAACTGCTCCAACCTCTCCTAACAGTTTCAAAACTTTCACTTGATGTGCTATTGAATCTAGTTCAACAACTTTCATTTTCTTTCTTCGTGACACTGTCTGTTCTTCAAAATGGGTATGTATTTCTTGTTTAAAGTGAACCCTAACTTCATAAGTAGTATGAACCCTAACTTCATCAGATAAGGATTTTTCATCATCTTCAAAGGGTACTGTAATAGGGGTTTGTTCTTGTTTCTTTACCTCTTCATTTACAATTTGGTTCAGTTCTTCAAGACAAGCATCTTCTATAGGCTCAACTTCCTTCACCTCTGACTTTGAAACTTTCTTTTCCTCAACATTAATTTGTTGTTCAATTTCAATGTTTTCATCTTCCCGATTCGAAGATTTTCCTGGTTCACTAGCTTCTTCATCTTTGAATGTGACTTTCTTTTTAAGTTTCTTGATCAAACTCTGACCTTTGTCTAACTGTCTCTTATGAGACTGCTCTTCCTTCTTTGTTTGGAAACCAGACCAAAACATGAAATCTTCCCATGTCTTCTCTCTTTTCTGAAGTACAGTGCTTATAATTAGTTTAATAAGCCCATGATGAAATACTGATTGTTTGGTGTGATCTTGATGTTCTTTCACCCTGCTTGACATCTTCTGTAAACTTTTCAAAAAGAAGAATGGGAGATTCATTTTGGATTCATCACTGAGACATTGAAGGAATCTAAAATGGTATTTAAACACAAAAGCAAATCTCCCTTCACAAGTGACATAGCTTTATAGGATTTTGATAGCCTCTATCCATTCTGGCTTAAACTTTTGAATAGGTACTCCCTTTCCCCAATCTACTACTACATCTGGAAGTAGATATATATGAGCATCAAAAGTGAAAGGCACCTTTTTGAACCAGAATTCACCCTCATCTAAAATTCTCGTTTCTTCTGCTAACAATTCCTTGGTCAGTTTAAACTTCAAAGTATCAAAAGACACTATATCCTTATCCAAACATTGAGCGAATTTATAAGAGACTTCTGAGTGATAACCTTCAATCTTTTCATAAAACACTAACCACCCTACTTCTGCAAACAGTCTTGCACAATCTGGAAAAGTTTGAACCCAACTCATATTCGAAGGTTCTGCTCTATTAGTCTTACCACTTCTTTTCATCTTGAATAATTATCAAATAGCTACTACTGTCAATAGAACAAACTCTGAATCTCTTCAAGTCTTCACAATTTGACAAACAATGCTGAACTGGGAAACCTTAAACCCTATACTGAACTCTCTCATTTAAACTGATAAATATTTTAATTCCATTGACAGAGAATTCGTCATTCAGTAATAATTTGGTTTATAAACTAATAATCTTCAATCAATTTTATCATTAGTCCTCTGCTTTGAAAAACCCCAAATTTATGAACTCACATAACGATTCGTAGCCTACCTGTCAAAGTGATTAATTCAGGTTCTGGAATCGTGTTTTCTTGATTGTCAGGTGTCCAATTACATTCCCCAATCTTCTCTGACCTCTTTGATAACTCCAAACGACCGCTCCTCAAAGCCCTAATTTTTTGCCGTGTTTCAAAATTCCGATTACAGACTGTTGATTTTTCGCCACGACCTTCATCTGCTCTACGTGCACTTCAGGGAATACGAGATTCAAGGTGCATTTCTCTCATTATGTTCAACCATCATTATTCCATCACTTCTACAACAGATCATCACGACTCGCCTTCATGATGATATTCACACCTTTCACAGTGATTATTCTAGAGGAAACACGTATCAAATCCATCACCCAGTATGAATGGCATCTCATGTGTGAGAATTTCGAAAAAAACTAGCCCAGAGAATTTCGAAAAAAACTAGCCCAAAAATGATGATTTTTGAACTGCACGATTTTCCTATAGCGCATGTGTGCAATTTTCCCAGGCTTGCGCTACAAGAAAGTCTGAGTTAATGATTTTTAAAACTTAAACTTATGATACAGGTTTAAGCTTGGTTTAAGAACTTCAATCAAGATTTTATGTTATTTTTAAGACCTTTTAATCTATATAAACATTCTATAGTTCCCTCCAACTATGAATTTCAATAAATCAAACCAAAATTTGAAAAATAAAACTAAGAAATCATATACACATGAAAGTTAAAGGAAAATGATCCAAAGTATCCTAAGAAATTTTTTTTTCTAGAAGAAATAAATAAAATCAAGCTTCAAATCCTAAACAAAAGTATTAAAAGATGAAAAACAAAAACACGATCTAACACCTTTAATGTGTTTGATTTCAAAATCATACTCGCTAAGGAAAGTTATCGATCTAGCTTGCCTCGCATTTAGATTTTGTTGATCAAGCAAATATTTTAGACTTATGTTATTAGACATTAGCAAAAATCGTTTACCTATTAGGTGATGGTGCCACATTTTTAGGGCATGGATTATGGCAGCCAGTTCTAAGTCATAAGTTGCATAGTTATTTTTGTGAGTTTCTAACTTTTTTGATTCGTATGCAATTACATGACCTTCTTGTGTTAGTACTCCACCCAAACCTTCGTTGCATGTATCAGTGCATACGACAAAATCTTTGTCTGGATCTGTTATTTTTAGAAAGGGTGCAACGGTTAATAATCCTTTTAGTTTTTTTCCAAGATAATAATCCTTTTAGTTTATTAAAACTGTCTTCACATTTCTAATCCTAGACAAATTGCTTACCTTTTTTCTGTAATGATGTTATAGGATTTGCAATTTTCGAAAATCCTTCGCTAAATTTTATGTAATAACCTGTTATTCCCATAAAGGATCGTACATCAGTTACGTCCTTAGGAACATGCCAATTAATTATTGTTTTTATTTTATCTAGGTCTACAGATATTCCTTCTTCGGATATTACATGCCCTAATTATTGTATCTTCTCTTTATAAAATTCACATTTACTGAACTTAGCGTATAGCTGATGTTCTCTTAACACCTCGTGCGTTAGTTATCCCAAATGTCATAACCACAAATTCATAGTGCCCATATCTAGTTTGGAAGCAGTCTTAAAGATATCTTCATCTTTTATTTTGCCTTAGTGATACCCAGATCTTAAGTCCATCTTTGAAAATATTGTCACTCTGCGTATCTGATCAAACATATCATCAATGCGGGGCAGAGGATACCTATTCTTAATTGTCATTTTATGAAGTTGACGGTAGTCTATGCATAGACATAAAGTATCGTCCTTCTTTTTAACAAAAAAGATCGGTGCTCCCCAAGGGGATACACTTGGTCTTACATAATGTTTGTCTATTAATTCTTATAATTTTAATCTTAATTCGTTCAACTCCAAGGTGTTCATTTGATAGGGAGCCTTCGAATTAGGTACCGCTCTTGGTATTAATTTGATTGTAAAATCCAGATCTCTCTTGGGAGGTAATTCTGGAATTTCTTCTGGGAATACATCTGTGAAATCTTGCAGTATCAGAATATCCTCAAATTCTAGCTTATTTTCTTTACCAATTTGTTTATGTGTACAACAAAGACTTTACAACCCTTTATTACAACCTTTTTCATCTGCAAGGCTGAGATTTGTCTAACAGATATTTTCGAAGGTATTCATGTGACAGTAATTCTTTCTCCTTCATTATTTAAACAAGTAAAAGTTTTCTGAAAACAGTTTAAAATCACTTGGTATTTTTCTAGCCAATCCATTCCTTTTAGGACATCATCAGATCCTAATGGTAACACATTTAACTTGACCTAAGTTTCAAACCGACTCATAAGCAAATTACAATTTTCAACATAATTGACCACCTTTCTTTTAGTTCCTGTAGCTAACTGGACTTCTATTTAAAAGTACTTCTACTTTTAAATAACAATTTAAAAGTACTTCTATTTCAATTCTGCCAATTGTATTTATATAGTACAAACCCTCAGTTTGTTTGACTCGTGAGGGATTCATAGCTTAATTGATTTACAATGCATAACAATGAGGTCGTGAGCCTCTGCTCTGTAGATTTGTTTTTGGGCTTAGAAATCCACTCTCGTTACTCTAAACGCACTTTTGCTATTAGTTTGATATTGTAATTTATGCATCGTTGTAAAGACCCGTCAGGGCTATCTGTAAGCGATACCAATGTTGTAATATGGTTTTCTTGTTCCAATATCGCGACTGTTTATAAAACTTGTTTCGTTGTTTCTTTTGCCATTTATGTTTTGTGTAACATGATAAGGTCGTGAGACCATACTGTCGTGCTTTTATGAGAGCCGTAAGGCATCTGTCAAAATACTTTGTTTGTTACTTAACTCTGCGTAGTTCAGGAAAAGCCATAATGTGGCTACGAGTTTCTCTATCTTAAGAAATATAGAGCCAACTGCTTATAGTAATTATTACTGTCTAACTTTGATAGCGAGATGCGTTTGTAAATAAGGTTTTAGATATTAATTTAATTGTTACATAGTCGTTTTCCTTCATTTGATAGTTAGTAGGTTTTTGGGAAAAGCTTGTGGATTTCGTTGTGAGGCCTCTCTAAATGCTATTTCATTTTATAAAAATAAAAGGGTCGTGAGGCCAGTTGTTAAAAGTATGACAGTGTAGATTCAGTTAGAAAAAATGATCTTAGGGTTTCGTTGTTTTATTTGAACCTTCCATAAAGCTTTTATCTTGTAACACATGTTGTTTTGGGAGAGGGCGGTAAAGGCTTTGTTAATAATGACTACCGGTTTAAAATACTTCTTATAAATGTTTTGGTGATATCCTGTGAGATCCTGTGAGGGGGTTAACTACAGGGATGAACTGATAGTTATATCTTAATACCACAACATAGGTTCATCGGTTGTATTCATATATAACTAAAACATTCACAGTAGATATAAAGAAAAGAGACAAGTCATGCTCGTTCAGATCTATGCAATAGATACAAAGCAAAAGACATAAAGCATCATTCATCATATGTGCACACAAATTTGAAAGGAGCCCAATAATCTCCATTCATATTAACCATAAGAGTTCAAAATAAGATATGCATGTGGCTCTACATCCTTAATTCATGATCTACGAAATGACCCATCGCAAATTTACAAACTCTATTGTTTTCTTTGTCTTTGTCACTTATTGTTGCTTTATATTCTCTTCTACCTCTCATTCTCTTTAAATAGTCGCAGGAGTGGACCCAAAAAAAGTGTGATCTTTGGAGGTTTTTGTGACTTCTGCCTTGAATCCTGCGATTATGGACCTTTCCAAAAATGAAGGAGCCAACAAAAACCAACCCCCACTTTTCAAATCGCTCCAATGTTATTTGTGGCTACAAAGGAATTTCACTCAACTAATTAGGATTCCCTATGCGCTAACAACCATCGCATCTATAAACATGATATGCAACATCTTTGTGGAGAGTAGGTTAGTATTAGCCAACCTGAAGAACTTTTTGGGCTATCCTCTTTGCAGCAAAGTGGCCCCTGCATGGTTCATCAAGATAGGATTTTAGAATGTTATGCACTTCATCTTCTAACTATGTGGTCTGGCCTAACCTTGAATAAATACCCTCTAATCTAGGTGTAAGGGAACTATGTCTTACTATTTTGCATCATTCTTTATATCAAAAATACCAAGGAAATCTTCTTGCTACCAAATAGTTGGTTATGTCAATGAGCTAGGGGGGTGTTGAGGCTTGGAAATTCCCAGGCAACAACAGCAAGGAATTCTCCCCAGTTAATGTTCCCAACTAGCTCGTGACTATTTGGTGTAGGGAATCCGTCCGGTTTGCGGTCTGGCTACCTTAGGTCAAGTAACACAAACAAAGGTTTTACCGGTTGCGGCCCGGTCCACCGTATATGTTTTGTATTTTTGACTTAATATATGAAATGCACATGCCTAATTAACTATGCAGGGTGATAAGGATGCAAAGAGTAGTCACAATGTGATGCACAGGTTCTTACCTCTCGTCTTAGAACTCACAAGCATCTAAATCACATGTAAAGTAATGAAGTAAAACTAACTATCTACCTATCCCCAGCGAGCCGAATTGTAACTTATTTATGAGTAATGTATATTGTGCATGCATTATAAAGAGAAATTACAGATAGCTGATGTTCCTTCCCACAACACATGAACGATTAAGATATTTAGACAATCAGATAGCTAATTGTTTATGAACAACATTCATTACTCATGGTGGTAATTTCATAGAATAAACCAGAAATCATTCCAACAAGAACATAGGCTTTAAGAGTTAGAACGATCTCACAGTTAATGGACAAAAAGCTAGAAAAACGAAATAGTTCATCTTTCACCAATCCATAGCATAACATTTGAACGTCCCACCAATCTTTCTCCGACAGGAAAACAATAATTCTTTATTGCAAAAAAAAGTAGTTCTTCTTACAATCTCTTGTTACTTGTCTAACTGGGAAAAAGCACTTTGTTCTTCTAAGTCCTCTATATTTATACAAAAGGATGAGACTGTTGGGATGCCCACAAATTAACCCTTGGGCTTCCCAACTCTTCGCCTCCCAAAATTTCACTTTCATTAAGTGTTTACCAAATTGTTACATATTACAAAAATGAACCATCATTCACGAGGAGGGCCCCACTTGAGCATTCAGAAATTTCTTCCAAGCTAAAGCCTCTGAGGCGATGCCTTCAAACTCAAAAGGTTCCAAAAAATGAATGTTTATCTCAAATTTCGCAGCCTGGTTCTTAATGGCTTCAATTCTGGCTGCACTCAAACGAAGCTGATCTTCTAATAGTTACACGCTGATTGCAGAATGATCTACTTCATTTCGTAAGGTCTGGTCATCAAGAGCTTTAATGTGCTGTATTTTTACTTCTTCCTCTTGGTACCTTTTTTGCAAAGTCTCCACAAACAGGTTGTGGTCCGGAAACGCATCTATCCTTTGCTCAGCTTCGACTTGGCATCGGTTATAGGTAATCAGGAGCCTTCTGAAGAATTCTGTGCATGCCCCTTTCATATTTCTAACAGCCTTTTTAAATTCCTTGAGTATGTTAATAGCAAACTCCAATAAGTCATAATCCTACTTTAGGGTCTGTCTATCTTTCGAGGGCAACTCTGCAGGAGTTTCTTCATCATTCTCTATCCTTGCCATCCTTGCTGTCAGGACTTCCAGGATGTCCTGAGATCTATCAACAAAATAGGAGGAGGTCTCCAGAATCTCCTCCAATCGACCATCTACTTGCACCACCTTGCACCTTTCCTCTTCAATTGCTGTCTGCAGCTGAAGCATCTTGGCCTTTTGTGCCAGCACATGTTCCTTGAATGGTTGGAGATTAACCTGCTGCTCTTTTGCTTCCTCCAAAGCTGCTGTGAGAGAAGTGATCTGCTCTTGAAGTTTTGTCTCTTGTTCTTGAGACTGCTTCTCACTTGCCTCCAAGGTGGTCTTTTGAAGCTCCAGATCCTCTATCTTCCCAAGCAGCTGTTCTTTCTCCACCCTTAGCTCTTGATACTCCTACTGCATTTTCTCCAGACACTCTTGTGTAGTCTCCATAGATCTTCTTTCTGCTTGGAGAACCTGTAGTTCAGCCTTTGAAGACTTCATCTCCTTCTGCACGTCTTCAAATTTTCTCTTCAGCTTACTACTTTCTTCTCTCTCCTTTCTTAATGTGTCTTTCAGCTGAGAAGAAGACTTTTTAGATTGCTCCAGATCCGTCATTATTTTGTCTACATTATCCTCCGAAGCATGGATCAGTGTAGCTCCTGGTCTAATGGTGAATCTGGGATCTCGGTCTGTTCCATATACAACGGTCGTATCCGTTATCATTTTCTCGGACAGACCTCCTGTTGCAACCTTCTTTTCAGTTATCTTCACTATCCTCTTGGTTTCCTTGTCATAGAAGATAGTATTAAAATCAGGGTTTTCTTCCCCTATCTTCTGTTCAAAGGGGACCAGTTTAAGTGTGGGGACCATGGACTGTCCAGGTGTGCCGACAACAGGTACTTCTGGGTCCTGAACCTCAGGGTTCTTCCACGTCCTGGGTCTGAATGTCAGTTGTGTTAGAGGCTGACTGTTCTGTCGTTGTCTGTGTCAGCTTCATCCTTTCTGCCTCCTGTTTTTGAAGCTCCTCATCAAGCTTCCTTTTCCTTTCTTCTTCTTCATTTCTTGCATCTTCTTCTGCTTTCCTGGCTGCCTCTTGTGCACCTCTTCTTTTCTCTTCCTCTTCTCCCTTTAGCCATCCTTCAGCCTCTTGAGCTAACCTTTGGGCTTCTTTGTTTCTTTTCTTGGCTTCTTCATCGGCTTTTGCTTGTTCATCCTGCCCCTTCCCACCTTTGGTGGTGATCTTCTTTCTGAACCTTTTCCTCAAGGCTGTTATGTTCAATGCACTGCGGAAGACGAACTCTTCTCTGTCCCAATGGTGAGTGTATTCGAAATGGACGTTGTTCTCTTTGCAGTGTTCAACCACTTTGCTGTGGGAGTCATTTCTATGGAAGGGCATTTCACCAAAATGAAACCTATCCAACTCTTCCACAAACTCATATGCTTTCTTCACTCTGGTAAACTTATAACTTCCTAACTTGAAAGGCAACGGGGGATAGGCAGCCTTCTTATGTTCAAATAAAAAGCTCCCTATGCCATCCAGGAAAACTTGCCTAATTGCCTCTTTATGAATGATGTAGTCTGTGGCATATTTGGGTAGTAGGGAGGGTGCTCTGGAACCTACAAACATTCTGAAGTAGAGCCCATCCTCAGTCAAATAATAATCCGCATATTCTTCAATTACCTGCAATGCCTCTTTTGACATGCAGTCACATTCTTTCAGGAAAATGAGAGTATACAATGGCATGATAAAATGTTCACAGACCTCCCTGTAGTGGCTGTGGTACTTGTGAGCCCACAGTGGCTTGTATGCAGAGTAGACAGGCATCCTCTCCCTGTCCCAGATGCACCTTAGGCCGGGGAAAGGTTGATTACACAGTATAAAATCAATGAGTATGGAACTCATGTAAAATTCAGACCTCTTTTGGGACACTCCTCCCAAAGCTGAGGCCATACAGGATGAAAGACTATTTGACACTATGTTGGCCCAGTTGAAAATGGTCCCCTGGGTCGCAACATAAAAAATAATTGGCATCCACTCCAATTTGAAGCTTTTGCCATGCGCTCTTCCGAAAATTATGTTGAGCATTAACGCGATGAACTTGTATGGGGTCCTTAAGCTTGCTGTGTCATATTCTCCCGTCGGCCTGGTTCTGAAGTTTCTTCTAGGCAACAGCATTCTCTTGAGGGTCTCAATGAGGTCCATTCTAATGTTCCTCAACCAATCGTCAGACAAAAATATTTGTGCTTCTGGCAGGTGGTAGGCTAGGGCTACATATCCTGGGCTATAGGCAGCATAGCCTTGTTTGTCAGCATTCTCAAGGATCATAGTGGTTACATCTTCCCAGGGTAGAATCCAACCAATGACTTCAGAGCATGGGAAGAGCTCTGGTCTTGTCGCAATTTTCATCAGTGAAGACCTATCTATGTTTTCGTATATGCCTTCTTCTTCAAATCCTATATCAGGCACCTCTCAGCGCGTGATCAACCTATAGATGTCTCCCCATTGGTAATCAGGCTCTACACCAGTTATACACTTGGTGTCCTCATAAATGTACTCAGTTTTGGTGATAATTTCCACGTCGGGCTCCTCCTCGACCACAGGGGCCTTCTTATTTTGCCTCTTCGACATTTTGAGTTCGAAATCTTCCTGTCATATATGAAATTATAATCATTAAGCCATTTTCGGATAAGTTGCAAACATTGAGACAACAGTGTGCAGTGTTTTACCTCATTTGTGTTTAACATGACGGAAATTTATTAAATGAAGCAAATATGTGCAGGCTAACACTTCTGTCTAATACTAAAAATAGTTCCATCAACAAATCTCTAGTGGGAAACAAAATCTACATTAAAGTGAAGAGACCTCGGGCTCTCTGTGGGCGCCATGATCATCGCGCTGCGTGGAATAACAGGGGAACTTCTTCAAGTTTTTAACAGTGTGCTTCTTAGGAAAAACACTGTCTACACAATCTATGGTCAAGATAAAGCCGTGCGGTGCTATACAACCCCCAACCGGCTTGGGTTAGAAACCGACCGCGGACTGGGTCGATTGAAACAACGTGGTGAAATGCGGCTATGGTTTGAAGGATACGGGTAATGTGAGAGGGGCAACGAGTCCAAACATCACAGGGAAGCCATGAAAAACCCTTCCCAAACAGCTTATCATCAAATGGAGCAGACTGGTGCAGACAACGTAACGGTCGTCTGCACCAATCTCCCCAACCACCAAGCGCATGGTCGAAACACATAACGGCCATGAAGGGAAACTACCCTGTGTGCCAAAAAAAATGCCCCCACTGACAGTTACGCTACAATCCCCCCACTATATATGCATGTAAACGACGGGGTCAAGGGAAAACAGCCGTGAAAAAACCTAACCGTGAAAACATCAACAAAACGCTCGAATGAAATGGGATAATGCCAATAAGAGCCTACCTGGCACTGTTGCGTGACCGGCAGGAAGAGGACTGTTAAGCTTCCACGGTTGAGCCACCTGGAAACGTGGGTACACCGACAACGGGGGTCCAACCAAGCTCGATAGGAATGACAGCGCACGAAAACAATAGTTCACGACAGTTAAAATAGCAATAGAATAATGAAACTCGACCCCGTATATATATAGTCAACCATAAGCGGCGGGAGAAACAAATCGGATGGCGAAAGCGCAAGGATCGGAGGTCATAAGGATAGCTCTTTCTGCAACGTTGGGTTGCAAAACAACTAAGATAACCGCCAAGACATCCGCATCAGAGCTCGCAAGACTAATCATCGGAGCGATAGCGGAATAAGGAGCCGCAACGACGGACTCAAAAAGGACAGACATTACGCAATAGGAAAGGTCTAAATCGGAGGAGAAATCAACTGAATGACCGGAAGGCTAGTGCTTTTTTCAGCCGCAACGGCGGAAGCCCAAACTCAAGGATCGACGAAGTAACAAAGCGGGGTTTGAAAAGTCAATCAATAATCGGGGAGCTTCGTAGTCTGTCGTCCGCAACTGCGGAGAACATAGAAGCAAATTGTTCCGACGTGAAACCAAAATCCAGCCGATTAAGACCAATGCATCGGAGAAAGATATCGAAACTCAAGCTCATTATTTCTCCGCAACGGCGGGAGCATAAGCAAATAAACTTCTGACTTAAACACTTGAAGAATGCATTCAAAGGAAATGGTAAACTTAAACAAGTGGTGGATCAATTCAAGCATTAGAAAAAGTCTTTCTGAAGAATCATTAGATCAAATCAAAGAAGAAAATCAAACCGATACAAGCAAAAGGAGGGTCTCGGAATTTTTTGAATTTTGGGAAAATGTTGCAGCTGCAACAGGGGGTTTACTCTAATATAGCAAACATCTCTTTATCTAGGAACGAGTCATCAAGAACCTCTTAGTTTATACCATAAGTCAATCTCAATAAAAATTTTGCAACAAAATTCTATGTGCTTGGCTTATCAAGAAAGGCTAGATCAAACTCATGTAGTAATAATAATCGTTTACTAATTTTTCCTTTTAAAACTAGTTTTTTTTTTCAGCAAGTATTTAATTGTTGGCTGATTAATATGTACAAAAATTGATAACCAATAATACAATGTTTGAATTAATTGATTGAATAGACAATTGCTAGGAAGTCTTTATAAGTGACCGATTGATCTATCTCTATATTGGCCAAATTTTGACAATATAGTAAATGACATATCGTTCCTTAAGCTATTGGTTTCGTAGAATTTCTCCCAATGCCTTTTTTTATGTAGCTGTGTGAATGTGAAAGGGAAGGTCCTATTTAGAACCTTGCAACACTAGCATTGTGATTAGTTTATATTTTATGCTTTGAAACGCTCGTTAGTAGTTCTATATCCATAAAAACTCAACATTCTTAGAAAGAAGTGTAAAGAGTGGTGCTACAATTTTACTGTAGTCTTTGATGAATATCCTATAATACGTGACATGTCCTATAAATTGCTCACATTATTTTTCTTTTGAGGCACTAGCGAATCATGGATGACAACCACTGTTTTGGATCTACTTCAATTCCATTAGAAATAAATGTGGTGTACAAAGATTACGCCCTATCTCATCACTTAGGGAGAGGTGCATGCCTATACAACATTGTAACACATTCTTCAAGTTGGCTATTACGACTTGAAATGTATTCCCACATGTGATGAAACTATCTATATCTTTTTTTGCACTATCGTGAACTATGGCGGAAAATATGCTCAAAAAATCTCTTTGGAAGGTTGCAGGGATGTTGCATAAAGTAAATGGGATGACCCTATACACAAATGAACCCTAATGAAAAGTGAAAGTTGTCTTGTCTTGGTATTGAGAGTTTATTTGGCTCTGATTGTATCCACTAAATCCATATAGAAAGGATGAATATTTCTTGCTAGACAAAACATCTAATACTTGCTCAATGAATGGTAGGAGAAATTAATCCTTTGTATTGGCTTTGTTGAGTTGTTTATACTCTATGCATATTCTCCATTCCCTCCTTTATTGGGAATGATAACCAGAGGACATCCCAAGTGTAGTATTCAATATAGCATAAATGAATCATGCATCTAATAGATTTTGAATTTTTTACATAACTATCTCTTTGAGTGCAAGCCAATTCATCTTTTTTTGTGGTTACTTGATTGGAAAATAACCATTCTTAATATATATGTGATGCTTGCAAATTTTAGGATGAACACCTTACATACCGATATTGAACCACACAAAGGTAGAAATATGGGTTTTAAGGAGGAGTGGGCAGGTGTCAAGGTAAAAGGTGCCACTCGGTCCTCCCCCCTAGGCTTAGACCATGCCGGAGAGTCCTTCCACAGCGCAGTCAGTTTGCTGACATGCCGCGAAACACCACAGTCTCAATGATGACGATGATTATTTTGATCCCGAACCAGTCGATCCGTTCGGTAAATCATGCAATGTGTCCTTCCCCTACTATGGTGAGTGATCTTCGTCCTGTTACGCACAGGGTGTCCTTCCCCTGCTATGGTGAGTGATCTTCGTCCTATTACGCACAGGGTGTGACCTGCTTAATCTCATGTGCATCATGGTACTAACATGTGCATCATGCCCAGACTAGATCTTCTCACAAGTCTCTTCTTCTCTTATGTTAACTTCTTAATTTGTATTGTGTTGTCAACGTTCAAAGGTTGGGAAACAGTAGTTATGTTTAGATGCTTGGTATGGACCATTTTGCATACCTTTCTCAGGTGGTTCCATAGCCATGGCTTGACTCCCTGTTTTCACAGCGAGCATGAATATGTAACTCTTTTTTTAATATGCAATAGAAGGATCGTCTCTCCTACTGAAAAAAAAAANGGCTATAATTCTTTAAAAATTTGGTAGTGTTGATATACAACTTTTGTATGTAGTTTGAATGAAATGTCCCATCGACTAGTTATTGATGCAAGTGCAATATGAATGTTTACAATAGGATGAATAGTGCCTCCAAAAACTTCCTCGTCCTTCGATTGTTCTACCCATAAATCAAGGGTTTAGCATGAGGTAGAGAGTGAGTTTCTTCTTTGATTGACCAAGTGCAATGGTCATATCGCCTATCCTACAACTGATATAGGTATTGATTGTAGTTAACCATGGCCTCCATAGGATTAAAGGATATCCAACTTGGCCTTAGGTTGCAACACTAAAAAATATTTGGGATAGTCCCATGAATCTATGGAGACTATAACATCTTCTAACACTGCTTCAAATCTAGTTGTTGATATGTCTCCAAGTTGGAGGACTATAGATGTGTGTCTCAACAAGTTTCTTACTTTTAGTTTTAACATTGCATCTCCCATGACCACATTAATTATTGCACCTATTTCAATAAAAAAATGAAATTATACATTTGGATAAGTAGAAATCCACAACATGGTTGACTGAATCAACACATTTGGGAGGGAACACCTTACTTAGCATGAGGTCAACTACTTGTCTTATCACATTAATAGTATGTGGGTCCCTCTATTTCCTCCGAGGATTTTTTATACGTAAGTCCTTCACTAGCTTGTTTTAGATTGGAACATCTTTTATAGTTTGTACAGTGGAATTTTGACACATAAGTTCTTCGACTTTCCTAAGAGTTCATTTTTAGATTGGGTATATGTCTTCTATAGTTCAAGCCTCTCTATATAAGGTGGAATTTTTTTTGTTGAGTTTCCTATGGAGAAGGTTATGGGTATGGTACTTGATTTTCTAAATTTTTAGATGGATTTCCTTCTTTTGATTCAATTATAAGAGGAGACAAAGTTTTTTCCACAAGTCTTCCTAATCGAAGGTTAAGTTCATGTAGGTCCACAAAGTAGGTTTGGTAAGATGCCATTTCATTACTGTATACTTGTTGGAACTTTCTATTATTTGGATTTTGGGTTGGTTGGGTAGGAATTTGGGGCTATTTAGGTGCTTACTAGGTAGTATTGTGTTGGATTATGGCCAATTGAGGTGGAGGTGGAAGAAGAGCCCATTGTTGTTAGGCTTGAGGTCTCCAATATTGTTGAGGCTTAGAACATTTATTTTAGGTTGCATCTAAGGTTGAAAAGAGAAATTTTGGGCTTGGGGTAAGTATTTACACTACTAGTTTTGCATTGACTTGACTTGTTGATTAGGGGGGTGACAATTGGCAAGAGGAGCACACATTGGTGAATTATAGCATAATATTAATGATGGGAATAAGGCATACTTTCTTCAATGGATGAGGTAGACCTTGCTCTCATTGATCAATGAGGGAAATTTGTTTTGTATTGTCCTCAACTCCTTAGTATACAACATTTAAACCAGGAAATGATGGACACTGAATTGTGGGGTGCTTAACTTCACAATTACCACAAACTTCTATGTTGTTTAGTAGGCACTCATTCCTTGCATGATTCTTTGTGCATTTGGGGCAAAATATAGTTAGATCCCCATCAAACTCTTCTTGATTTATTTTGATCTACAATATGCCTAATTACATGACCAAATAGTGCAATATATTAGTTTTCATATCCTCAAGTAGATTCTAAATTTTTTCTTTTGAAAGGTTAAAGGTAGATGCCTTTGAGAAGTGTGAAGGTGACCCCTTACAACTCTTCCTTTCTTTTGTGAAACTCTTGAGTAATTTTTAAATATATCCATAATCTCTTCATAAGTAAGTCGAGAGATGTCCCCATTTACTAGTTTAAGCCTACTCTAAATACTACATGAGATTAGTTGACCTTTTGTAGTTGAATTGAATCTTTATCCATAGCCCTCTAGTGATTCATCTTCCCTTTGTATCATCATAAGCGTCTCCTCTTGAGTATCTCTAGCTTCATAGTAGTCTATATATTTTTTGGTGAAAGATTGATTCATTGCCTCCCATGTAATGGTGATGTTCTATTAAGACTCATAAACTAGTGCAAGGCTTCTTCTTTCAATGTTAATGGAAAAAATTTCAAATTTTGGGCATCGATAGTATATTCACAATTCCTATAGAGGGCTTCGAACTCAAAAAGGAAGGTTCTAGGATCATTTCAGGTTAAACCATGGAAGCGAGGTAAAACAAAAGGGCTAATATTTTTCATTATAGTCTCTTCTTATGTCTCCTAAATAGGAAATCAAAAGACATTGCGTGGAAGATTTATTCTTCTTTTTACAATGGTTGATTGGGAAGATGGATATGTCATAGAGGATTGAGATGAGTTGTCTTCGGTAGATTGATTCTCTAGTGACTAATATATATCTTCTTGATTATATTCACCAAATTACTCTAACATTGGTTATATATCACATGGGACAAAATGTGTTAGGTCAAGGAGTGATGGGACCTCTATAATAGATATTGTGAGGAAGTATTTAAATTCCTTTTGTTGTTTTTTAACTCTTCAAACTCTACTTTGTCCCAAAGCTTACTAGTTTTTGCCAATCTTGGATATCCCCTCTAGAGGGTTTCTATGTCATATATATTTTCTTTATATAAACGTGTGCTATCCCCAAAACAAAACAAATAATTGACATGAAAATATAGACCCAGTTTCATAAATAAACCAACATTAGAAGTCCAAGGCTACTTACATCCTTCATTTGAGAACAATGGGGAAGCCCATAATTCCCTCTCACCTAGAATGAGAGGGGGAATAACAATATTGATTGGATGGGATATACAAGTATAGGGTAGGATAACTATAAGGTGAGATATATAAGATGGACATGTTCACTGAGGTTGAGTTGAAGAATCAAACGACAATAGGTTAATCAGGTGTGACATCTCTACTTCATATACTAAATACTATACCATTCAATAACCCATAACAGAAGGTCTCACTGAAAACATTAATAGGAAATTGAAAGAAAAACAATATATGGTAGGAAAATAAACATGTCATCACAATGCAAAAGAAATACACATCAACTTAGAATAAGAATGCGATATTCACCATGATGATAACAAAATGAACATCTGCACCATTAATCGAAATTGAAATAAAGACTGTAACAAAATCTAATTGTAACAACAAATTCCAGTCTCAAAATGATAATTATTACTTGCCCATGGCAAGAGGCTCAACAACTATTCAATTCTTATCTCATTCTACCTAATCCAACCCTTCCACATTTGGTAGTTATACAACATAAATATTGTTATAACTATTAAATATATTACATTAATTAACCAAAACATAATCTAAGCTATAATATATGCCAAGTGGCATTATTTATACAACCTAAATATTGTTATAAGTATTAAATATATTACATTAATTAACCAAAACATAATCTAAGCTATAATATATGCCAAGTGGCACGCATGTAACTCTTATACACATAAAAATAGAGTAACTCTTATACACATAAAAATAGAGTTGACATTGTCATGATATGCAATGTTGACGTGCACATTACCAAAATTGCAAAACAGGGTACCAATAGGCCCAACCAGTAGCTTTGTCTCACCTCATGCAACAAAATATCTCTTCTACGAAGTAGGGCATGGACACATATAAGTCTTACTCTAGTGGAGATAACCTACAATCCTTAGCACCAAAGAGATTCATAGTTTTCAGCTAGTTGAAAGTTTGAAAACTCTTTATTTTGTGTCCCCAACATTGTCACATCCCGTTGCAAATTAGTTTGACTATAAATTAGTAGCAATTTTGTAATAGTGAGGATTTTCAATGGATCATTTCATTGACAATAAGATTTCAACATTTATCTATCTAGATTTTTTTTTGTTATCAGTCAACATTTTCCATTATTTTTGAGGACTTCATATAATTCAGAGAAAAAAATATTGCATAAACATAAAGATCAATGGATATGCATACACTGTTAATATTTAATAATTAAAATTGATGAATAACTAACATGTTAATATGTTGCAGAAACATAGAGATCAATGGATATACATACACTAACATGTTAAACATATTAATATATTGCAGAAACATAGAGATCAATGGATATCCATACACTATTAGTATTTAATAATTAAAACTGATGAATAACTAATTCACAAGAGCTAGATCCGCTGAGGTAATATTTATCATTAATTAACTAAGCCAGATCCACTAAGTTAATATTAATTTAAATATAAACCTATCAAACATAAACATAAAGATCAATGGATATCTTTACACTATTGGTATTTAATAATTAAAATTGATAAATAACTAACATGTTAATATGTTGCATAAGCATAGAGATCAATGGATATGCATAAGCTAACATGTTAATATGCTACAGACACATAGAGATCAATGGATATGCATGCACTATTAGTATTTAATAATTAAAACTGACGAATAACTAACATGTTCTATGTTTTAAAAACATGAGAATAAATATAAGTACAACAATTCTAATATAAGTTAGTGATAAAATAAATAATGTAATTAAATAAACGAATTTGAAATTTTGGTTTTGAACTTTCTCAATATTTATGAAATAAATTTGGTGTAGAGATTAATGGATTTCAACATTTTATGTTTTAAAAAGATGAAAATAAATATACCTACAACAATTTATAATTTAAGCTAGTTGGTTTTGAACTTTCTTAATGTTTGGATTTCAACATTTTATACATCCGACTTAGAAATGGATGGATCTCAATAAGTCAGGGCAAATCTAGATGGATCTGGATAAGTTGGGGTAATCTAGATGGATCTCGATACATCGAGGTAAATCTATGATGCATATTAAAATAAATTGTTCTCTTTATGTTTCTGATCGGATTTTAGGGATGGATGGTTGGGTTTGATATGGCGACTGCAACTGGTGCCTTTATTCTTTTTCTTTGCTTACGGGTAAATGTTGCCTTTATTCTTTTTCTTTGCTTACGGGTAAATGTTGTAGTTACTCAATTACTGAGTAGAAAACTGTGAAACCTATGATATCTTCGAACTAATGGCAATTCCGCAAGATAATGAACAACAAAGAGTCTAGAATTCAACGCAAGCAAAGGCATAAAGTGTGGTTTTTAATGGGCTGGTGGGCAATTTATTACACTCTTATCCTGGAATAGCTGTCACTTGCAGTAATTGGTACTCCTGAATATATAAGGAAAGAAGAGGTCACTTCCCATAATGACGTGACGTTCAAAATGGCATAAAGTGATGCATCGTATTATAAGCAAATATATAAATTCCCTTCGTGAGAGAATCCAATTCCCTTTGTAATCTAGCGGTAAGTATGATGGGCTCACTCCCTCCCATAAGCGCCTGTTTTAGTCGAAATGGTAACGACTTCTTCAATCCAAGGATCCAGAATGCCCTTTGATAGCTTTCCGTCACGTTAACGAGGGAAACACGTAGATAAAAGATAAGGTAATTCTTCGAGTGATTTTATGATCAATAAGGAAAGTGTTTGTAATGGACCTATTACGGATGAGGGCGAATCCAGATAGTCTCGCTCTGAATCAGATCTCTTCTCCCGAAAACTTGCAGGAGATTTACTAGGTAAATGGAGAGGTTATTCGGGGAACTAAGAGAGGCAAATAGAAAAATAAAGGTCGAGTCATCATGTTCGTCAAGAACTGAAGGATGCTTTCAGGAGGAATAATAAGAGGGCATTGTCATTGTCCTTATCTTTTGCATGTATCAGAAATTCTCTGCCCTCCATAAATTGCAGTCAGGGTTTTATTGATAACTTGGCTTTGCCGACTTTTAATACAACTTGTAGAGTTTTACCTATATTAGCTATTAAGTTAGTTACGTACAATAGCTTGCAACCAACGTGGAAATCATGGGATGACTCTTAACCTACTACTTCAAATTTCAAATATTATAAGATTTAAGAACATTATATACTAGAGAAACATATGAAAAGGTAGAAGATAGTAATCAATCCATTGAGAATTCATTACAGATTCATGGGACGAAATGCATCCAGGAATAATAATAGCCTTCACTATAATCCTTCTCCTTTGCCTTAAATATGCTCCTTCTTTTTTGACCTAACAATGCGAACAAATACTCCAGTAGTATTAGGAAACACCAAGAAAATCACAGGCATAATCAATATTATTAAGAAAGGGAAGATTTAATTTATGGAGGAATCATATCGCAGCTTAATATTGTGTCCATACTTTACGTTGTCGTGAGGGTTGTGAAATTCCTGATATACGTGAGCATCATAATCTTGAAGAGAAGCGGAATCATGCGCTACTTTTGCAGAGGGTTCGCCATAACATTGTTTTGAGTGTGCGAGAGAGAAGGCATATTTGTAATACAAGAAGAATTGGATTGAAGGGTCCCTTAAATATGGCCACCTTAAATGTTAAGAGGAAGACTTCCCATCTTCATAATAATGATGTTTAAATATATAATAATTGAATGGATGATAGAATACAATGAATATGGCCGCCTTAAATATGAGTTGGCCATCAAATATTTAAGAGACATTTCTCTTCATAAATGTATTTAATAATTAATTACTATCACCAATATTTTTTTTTTCAAGAAAAAAAAAGCGTAATTTTATTTAAAGCCGAGGCGATACAAAATTACATTATGTAGGTGCATAAGCACATCCGAGACAAGACCATAGGTTTGCAGAAAAAATAATAAAAAACTATAATATTACAAAAGTTTTCTAGGAATTAGGGATTTTATAATATTCCTCTAATTTCCCTTTCTTCCCTTTCTTCTTTGTTTTCACTTCTGTCCATCCCCCCTGCTGAGGTACAGCTACAATCAGTTCTTTACTTGCCTGCTCCACTGCTGGCTGAACAGACTTTTTATCTTTATCTGAATCTGAATTTTCTGATTCATGTGCACGCTTTGACCCGGTTAAGGAAGTAGCCATTTGATGCATATTTTCCAAGATTGTTTCCTTACCGGCATTTGTTGATTCTGAATGATGTGCCTCCACTGTTTCAGCTATATGCACTGTTTTCTCATTGTCCTCGTCCTTTTGTTGTTTTTCTGGTTCGCTCTCCTCACCCTCTGAATCCTCATCAGTAGAGGGAGCATATTCTGCCTGCCATGTTTTCCTTTTTGGATGCATCCCCTGTTTCTTTTTGGGAAACCTTTTTGAAAGAGGGCACGAATCTTGTAAGTGTCCTGTCAGATGGCAAAATCTGCATCTAAAGGCAGTATTTTCATAGTCCAGTGCCTGGATCCATTTATGCTTTTCATATATCAGCTGGACTCTATCAGGAAGACCTTTGCTTAGGTCGATCTCCACACAGATTGTTGCATAAGTAAATAACCCCTGCTCATTCAGATCAGAATCACTTTTAATGAACTTCCCAAGCAGATTGCCAATGTCTTCCAGTACTAGGTGATGCCAGAAAGGAAGGGGCAGGTTTGGCAGTTGCACCCATACCGGCATTTTGGTTACCACCATAGTGTTGGCATCAAACTCAGGGAACCAGGGGGTTAAGAATAGCCCCGCTCTCTCCCAAAACCAAGGACCCTGCTCAATGATCTTCTGATATTCTTCCTTTGATTCAAACTGTACAACAAAAAATCCTTTGGAGCATAAAAGAATTTGACAATTTATTGTCCAGTGTGTATAGATCCAGTCATGAAGTTCAAAAGATCTGGGCCAAAAACCGTTAAAACGGCAAATGAGAGCATGTGTTTGAAGAGTACTGAAGAGTTGTGTTACCTCTGTATTCTTGACCTCCAGAGATGGGATAACATCCAGTTTCTCCACAATATACGGCTTGGGCTGTGAAGATGGTGGAGCTGCTGTGCACTGTGGCCCCTTTGAACGAGCTGCGTCTTTGTATGAAGAGGGACCTGCTGTTCCTCTGTTCCCAACTGTTCCCCCCCGCAAACGATACATCACATGCAAAGTAGAGTTCTTGTAAATCAGGCAATCCCTCAACTTATCACCCTCATGCATCACTTTACCCTCATGTAGAATGTAAAAAAGAGTTGGGGAGTATCCCTCTTTCTGCACTATCAGGGTTTTTAGAGTCTCCCATGTATCTTCAGCAAAAACCCACAGCAATAAGGTTTTTCCTGAGGGCAGTTTAATAAAAATCTGAAAGTTTCCTACATTTGTCTTATATCCCGAATCAGAAAGACAGGTATTAAAATCATACCCTTCATCTTCAGAACGATAGGCCAATACTGGCCTTGAATAAATCACTCACCTCGCCCTCCTCTCCTTACCCCTGTGATGTCCAATATTGAAGAGGCATGCAATCCGAAAAAGTTCTGCAAACCAGTGCTGAAATGATTGAAGAATGCCGCAGCGAAATAGAAAAGTACCCGTCCTCCTATCCTCGCCGCTGTGAGGAGCGACCCTAATGAGGCAAGCCGCCACAAAACCCACAGAATGTTTAAAATATAGTTTAAACGCATTATAATAACATGCATCCAAAAAAGGACTGGCATACGACGTACTCCCTTGAACCCATTGAGAGCTGCAAGCGTTGCCGTCATCTTTCAGAATCTCGGCCAAGAAATGCAATGCTATGCATGCATCATCTTCGACCTGCAAACCCTGCAGAAAAGAAATTTGTACATGACTAGATAAACGACATGCAAGTGAAGCCGCCTTCAAAATCTTTGTTCGCAGAGAAGATGCGATCTTGGAGAAAGACGACCGTGTGGAATCGCTTCAAGAACGAATATTTAGGATCGGAATACTGTATACAGCCATCCAAAAGATGATAGACCAGCCCAGGGTCGTCCTGGTGGCCATGCTCTTCTTCGGCGGCTAGGGTAAAACCTAGGGTTACAGCGCTCATCTTCTCCTCCAACGATCTTTCCTACTATCACTAATAGTCATAACATATTTATTTACTATTTTATTGTTATAACACTTTCCATCTCCCCAGCCTTGCGCTTGGAACCCCTTGCCATTGAATTGTATCTTGTCTCCTTTTATTACAAGTTGTAAGTGCAGTAGGATAGTTCTTGGTTTTATGGTATGGTATGGACAACTTCGTAGTCAAATTATTTCTAGCATGAAATGACTGAAATGATTTGCAAATCAAATCCAATTAGAATTGATGGCATACCGTACAGATTAGCAGACCATTAATAAGACATAGACATGTGGGAAGTTCCTTACGTCACCCCTCAACCCTCGTCCTCAGCACCAAAAAACGAGGATGACGTTAAGCCCTGCAAGCCAATAACAAATTTATACACCTATTTTATATTGTTGTATTTTATAAATACACATTTTTCCTCAACTCATACTAAAGAGAAAAAAATATTTATAGCTTATTGATATGCTATAGACCCAAATTAATAGTGCCTTGGCAAAAATTATATTGTCCCCGGTTGAGACATAATAATAGATAATTCTATTCCACTATAGTCTATGATATTTAGCTATAATCCAGATAATGAATTAGTGGTCAAACCATATTGGTGAATCATTAGTAGAATTAACATGTTTTTTTATAAATGTTTTAATGTAAAAGTTGTATAGAGTCCAAAAATAAAAACTAAAATAATTATGAAACATTTGAAATCTATTATGAACTAAAATAATTATGAAACACTTGAAATTGTTTTTTAGAAATATTTTAATATGATAATTATGTAAAGTTTTTTTCGAAAGAAAATTATCACAGTTTTATATTAAATAAAACCATATTGTTCAAAAGGCCTCTAGGTCATACACATCACGGAATAGATCAGTACATAGTGCATGACAGAATGACTAATGAACAACAAAACTATCAAAGAAAAAGTATACAAAAAAATTGATAATCAGATTTGCAACAACACATAGCAAACCATGTAAAGGAAACTAGAAGCAACTGTGACCCAAAGAAGCCAATGAGCCATCAGAAAACTCCCATTTATCTATAAAACCAACCTGCAGGAGAAGGCATTTCTTAGAAAGAGAGTTAGCCAGAAAGTTGTTTTCTCTGTAAATATGCTAAAAAGAAAGCTGATGGAAGTGGAGTCTGACCCTGTCGATGGAAGTGGAGTCTGACCCTGTTAATATTCTCATATAAAGGAAGAATAAAAATGTCCCTAGGGGGCTTGCACAATTTAAGGCAATTCAGAACCAATTTGGAATCGCCAAAATCTGAAGTTGGTCCACGCCAAGAGAAAGATAGAGTCGCAAAAGGATTTTGAATGTAGCCAATTCAACATAATTGTTCGAAATGTCACCCAAGACAGTTGCAAAATGGATAGAGATAGAGCTGGAAAGATGGAGAATCCCACCGGTGCCGCCGACCCGATGCCTACCTTGAGAAGCTCCACCCACGAAGTCCCATGGGTAAGAACCATCCACAATAGGATCAACAATGGAACAGACAGGTTTGATAGAAACCAACAGGGGGAAATTTAAAAAATGCAAAAGCTACGACTAGCAAAAAGTTGACCTGGTATAAGTGTTAGGATATTTAGACACTTAGGAGTTAGTTAAGATCAACTTATGTAATATATCCGTTAGGTAAAGTGTGTTTCTTTAGTATGCATTTGTAAATATTCTAATCTGACGGTCACGATATGCTCTAGAGATAAAGTGATCTGACGGTTCAACTTCTCTTAGATCATACCTACTATTGATCCATGGCTTAACACCCGATTGGTCTATGATCTCTATTTAAAGAGCATAGAGGGTCCTTGGCTAGTTGATCGATTATGAAAAGCTCATGTAACTTTCTTTCTTTTGCATAATAAATTACTCCAAGTAGCTATTTGGCTGGGGCTGTGGACTGTTTCCCTCTCGAGGGTTTTAACCACGTGACAAACATCGGTGTGTTGATCTGTGAACTATTCTGTGAAGCGGTTGCTCAAGGTGTTTGGTCTTTTGGGAGTACCTTGTGTACTCGAACATGGAATCAAAGCGTTTATGAAGAGCCGCTTTCAGTTTTAATCAAGATCTGGAACCGGTGTTGCCGAAACTTTGAAAGGGTTTCTGGTTCTAGATTTTCTGTGCATTTGTGGCCTATGGGAGCCATTCCATTGCGTCCGGAGCATTGTTTCCATTGAGAAATAATTTTCGTTTCACCGAAAACCGTCTCCGTTTGATCCAGGAACACCCATTTCGACAAATCTGAAGGTATAATGTTACAGTGACGGATTTGTTTTTTTTTTTTAAATCTCTCATATTTTATTAGTTTTATTATTAGATCTTTATTGTTTTAGTCTCGGATTGTTGCCTTCCCTGGCTCTGTATGTTCTTTGTCGTGCACCTTGAGCGATCGCGGCGAATCAGAAACAACAAGGGAAAGTTTTTTTTCTTGTCTCCTCGGCTACGTATGCTCTTTGCCGTGCACCTTGTGCGATCACAGCAAATCAGAAACAACGAGAAAACTTGAAAACGTAGACTTTCCGGGTAAGCCAACCAAGATCTAACACCATTGTGTGATAATAATAAAAAATTGTTTTTGTTTTTCGTTTTTTTTTTTAATTTCTAGAAAAAAAAGGCAAGTATGGAGAACGAGAGAGAAGAGTAAAAAAACAAAAAAGTCTATTTTCTCTTTCCATTCTTTTACGTACCTTTCAAACTTAGCTCACTTGGTCCAAAATTGCTTTATTCCTTAATAAGTCTTGAGTTCAAGTCTTATTAAGCTACTTTTTAGTGTGTGCAATTTCTATTTTCAAGTTACTTTATTGTAAAAGTGCATCTCACATAAATAAAATAAAATAAAAGTGAGTCACTTAAGTCTTTTAATTTATTGCCGTACAATTTAAAAGTAACATTATTGTAAAAGTGAACATCACTTATTCTACAAAAGTGATTCACTTAAAAACAACTTTATTGTAAAATGATTGTCAAAGGTTGATCTTGGGAAGATGGGGTTATTTTTTTTAGTTGGTCAAATTAATCTCTATCACGTCACTATTAGGGACATCTTCAACATTTTCTTTGATCAAGCATAACTTCATCATTCATAATCAGTTTTCAGTGCCTTTTTTTCTTAAACCACATATTTTTTCGAGTTTTTTGCATCCAGACAGTTACTTTCTGTTCTTTCAGCCATTATTTTACAGTATGGCCGCCCCTTGTGATATTATACTTACAACTTTTAACTATTTCTCATTGAAATCTCGTATGGAGGATGTTCTGCGAAGTAGGGGACTTTTCAGGATAATCTCAGGGAAAGAAACAAAACCCATTGATGATGATAAGAAAATTAAATGGGAAAATAGATGTGATGAAGCTCGTGGATTGATTGAGATGCCAATCTCTATTGATTTGTGATTCCACATATTTGGAATTGATGAACCTGATATAGCTTGGAAAAAGTTGGAATCTATGTTTGGTAAACACAATGAAATTCGGGGTCATCAACTCGAGAATGAGTTGATTTCCTTGAATCCAAATGATTTTTCATGCATTTAAGACTATTCATCTAAGTATAAAACTCTTAGACTCTTATGTGCAGAATGCAAGATTAAAAAAGAAGACAAACAATGCATTTATCATATCATTTCCAAACTTGGACCTGCATATTCTGTTTTTGTATCTACATTCTACTCCATGAAAGAATCATTGACTGCAACTAGCTATCAAGAGCCTAGACTTGAATCCTTTTGTGATTCCTTAATTAGAGAGCAAGATAAACTCATTCATCTTGGAATAATTAACAATGCAGACACATTTGGGAAAGCCTTATTGTCCCAATAGAAAGAAAAGTCCGAGCCTCTCAAGAAACAAAATTTTTGCAATACTTAGCCAAACAACAAGGGTCCCAAACCCTCTCAGTTAGCTCCTTTAAAAAATGACAAAGGATCCAAGCCAAAAGGAAAGAAGACTGAGTGTCATTGCAATTTTTGTGGGAAAGATAATCATGATGAATCTAAGTGTTTTAAGAAGATGACACCCTTGGAAGCAGCAATGAAGAAGCACCACATCAACCTAGATTCGTCCTCAGAATCTAACTCTCATGGACATGCACTTTATACTGCATCTTATCAGATGGCTAAGGATCAAGCCATCTTTTCTACTATGCATGAATGTAACACCAAACAAATATTTGTTGGTGATGATAGATCTCTAAGTGTTGTAGGATCTGGAACAATTCCAGTAGAAAATAGTCATTTCAGTGATGTACTATGTGTTCCAAAAATTTCCTGCAATTTGTTATCAGTCTATCAAATTACTCATTCGGGTGAAGGTAAAACTGTGATGTTTACACCTCACCAAGTTGTAATCAAGGATTTTAAAAATCCTCAAAATGTCCTTGCTACTGGAACTATTGATGATATTACCGGGTTGTACAAATTTAACAACTTTTGGTCATCACCTTTTCCTTCAGTTTTTGTTGCTCATAGTGATAACTTGAGCAAACTTTGGCATGAGCGATTTGGTCACTTAAATTATCGCTCATTGCAACAACTATGTAAAGACAATATGGTGACTGGTCTTCTGATGGTATCTTGCAAGGATGGTGTTTGTTCCGGTTGTGTACTTGAAAAATATCATCGGGACAGTTTTGACAAACGTGCCTCTTGGCACGCATCGGTTCCCTTGGAGCTTGTGCATAGTGACTTATGTGGTCCTCTTCCATCTGTTTCCTTTTCTGGTTTCAAATATTTCTTAACTTTCATTGATGACTACTCCAGACGCACTTGGGTTTACTTCCTAAAACTTAAGAGCGAAGTATTTAACATGTTCTTGGCCTACAAGGCCCTTGTTGAAAAACAATATGGTCATCAAATTATTAGGTTAAGATCTGACAATGGAGGAGAATATGTTAACAACAATTTCACTACTTTCTGCACTGAACAAGAAATCCAACAACAACACACTGTTCCATATACACTACAACAAAATGGTGTAGTTGAATGGAAGAACCGCACTTTAAAAGAAATGGCTAATTGTATGATCCAATCTAAGGGACTAAGTATTCAATATTGGGTTGAGGCCATAAATTGTGCAAATTACATAGTTAATCACACAACCACTAAATTTTTACAAGGTATAACACTAGAAGAAGCATGGAGTAAAATTAAACCAGATGTAAGTCACTTCATGTTTTTGGTTGTGAAGCATGGGCTCACATTCCGGATGAAAAACAGAAAGCATTGTAGCCTAAAAGTGAAAAGTGCATATTTTTTGGATATTCCGAAGATGTAAAAGGTTATAGACTTATCCAACCACATTCTCATGATATAATCATTAGAAGAGATGCTAAATTTGATGAAAATCCCTTGGTCTGCGAGCCTAACTTGGCGGGTGTGCCATCTTTGTCTTGCGAACCTAATTCGACGATTGCGCGTTCATCTTCTTCTTCCAACTTCCTTGACAGGTTTTCAACTCCAGTTTCTGATGATGGCAGTGATGATGAAAATCCACCTCCGCCTGCTCATGTTCCTCTAATTGCACCAGCACCAATGCTTCCTCGATGGGTTCGTTCAACATGTGAAGCAGCTGGTGATCTTGCCGGTAATCATAGAGATCAACGTTGAACACGTTCTTAGTTTCAGCGAGCCTCTTCTCTTTTGGCTCAAGTTTCTGAGAATCATGATCCATAAACTTTTGCAGAAGCTTCAAGAAATCCATATTGGGATGCAGCTATGGATGAAAAATATCATTCCTTAATAGCGAACGATACTTGGGATCTTGTTCCTCTTCCAAAAGGAAGAAAACTTGTCAGATGTAAATGGGTCTACAGAACTAAGTATGCATCAGATGGAAGTGTTGAAAGACTTAAGGCAAGGTTAGTTGCCAAAGTTTTTTCCCAAGCTGAAGGGATTGACTACAATGAAACCTTTGCTCCTGTCGCAAAACTGAATTCCATCCACCTTGTTCTTTCCCTTGCAGCCTTACATAATTGGGAAGTCCATCAAATAGATGTCAAGTCTGCCTTTTTACATGGTGATTTACAGAAGGCAATTTACATGGAACAACCTCCTGGATATGTTCAGGATAACTCTAGCCTTGTCTGTCTCCTTAAGAAATCCTTATATGGCCTTAAGCAAGCTCCTAGAGCTTGGTATGCCAAAATGGATAACTTTCTCCTTGACACTGGTTTTTCTAGATGTCGTTCTGACCCCAATGTCTATACCAAGAAAGTAGGAAACCATCTCATCATACTTGTTCTTTATGTTGATGATCTTATCCTTACTGGTAGTGACCCTAAACTTATAACCCATGTGAAATCTACTCTTAAGCAAAATTTTGAAATGTCAGACTTAGGACATTTGCATTATTTTCTTGGTCTCCAAGTCTTGCAAACTAAAGAAGGAATCTTTCTTTCCCAGTCTAAGTATGCTTGTGACCTTCTTCGTCGCTTGCACATGGAATATTGAAAACCAACCCCTTCTCCCTTCTAGTCTGGAGTCAAACCTTCTGCCACTTGTACTTCCCCTGAAGTAGATGCCACCTTGTATCGTCAGCTTGTTGGTAGTCTTTTATACTTGACTCATTCCCGTCCTGACCTTTCCTTTGTCATTGGTCGTGTTTCCTGTTATATGCAAACTCCTCATGAAAGTCACTGGAAAGCAACAAAAGGAATACTTCGATATATTTGAGGTACAATCCAGTTTGGGATTCATTACAGTACAGGGGGGAAACATTTGTTGGTTGGTTTCACTGATTCAGATTGGGCCGACGATCCTGATGATTGAAAGTCTACTGCAGGTTATGTTTTCAGTCTGGGATATGGACCTATCACTTGGGCTTGTAAGAAACAACAAGCTCTTGCTCTTTCTTCAGCAGAAGCAGAATATTGAGCCGTAGTTAATGCCAGTCAGGAAGCTTTATGGCTTCGACAGATCCTTTCAAAGTTTGGATTCGAGCAGCAACAACCTACTCCACTTTGGTGCGACAATCAAAGTGCCATCAAGCTTGCCAAAGATCTAGTTCTACATCAGCACAACAAACACATTGAGCTACACATGCACTTCATCAGAAATCTTGTTCATGATCATGTTCTTGAAATGCTCTATTGCCCTACATATGATCAAGTTGCAGACATCTTCACCAAGTCTCTTACAAAAGTGAAGTTTTCTAAACTTCGATCTATGTTGGGAGTTCAGGAATGTGTTCTTAAGGGGGGATAGGCTCTAATTCCTCCTTCCTTCTCCTAATAGTGTCACTTTTGTAAATCCTTCAATCCTATCCCAAGTTGTTCTTAAGGGGGATGTTAGGATATTTAGACACTTAGGAGTTAGTTAAGATCAACTTGTGTAATATATCCGTTAGGTAAAGTGTGTTTCTTTAGTATGCATTTATAAATATTATAATATGACGATCACGATATGCTCTAGATATAAAGTGATCCGACGGTTCAACTTCTCTTAGATCATACCTACCATTGATTTGTGGCTTAACACCCGATTGGTCTATGATCTCTATTTAAAGAGAATAGAGGGTCCTTAGCTAGTTGATCGATTATGAAAAGTTCATGTAACTTTCTCTCTTTTGCATAATAAATTGCTCCAAGTAGCTATTTGGCTGGGGCTGTGGACTGTTTCCCTCTCGAGGGTTTTAACCACGTGACAAACATCGGTGTGTTGATCTGTGATCTATTTGTGTGAAGTGGTTGCTCAAGGTGTTCGGTCTTTTGGGAGTACCCTGAGTACCCAAACAATAAGCACGCCATCAAATAGTTTCTTATTCCTAGCAAGCAAGATACCCCACACAAAAAAAACAGAGAGAGCTACAAATAAAGAAAATGATATGTTGCGAGTGCAGGAGAGCCAAGTAAGATTAAATCGAATCCAGTCCAAATAAGAGGTGAACCTGCTAAGAGAGAAAGATGACACCACACTTCACGGGCATATGAAAAAAAAATAAAGAGATGATCAATGGATTCAACATCTTGTTCACATAATGGGCATCTGTTAGGCCTAGATAAAAACCTATGAGTCAAAGTATCCCAAACCAGGACTTTACCATCTAAAACAAGCGAAAAGAAGATCTTGATTTTGAGAGAGCAAGAAAGCTTCCAAATACTACAACACCACCAATTCAGTGGAAGATCAACTTCCAATTCTCTGAGCACTAAGTAAGCCATCTTAGAAGATAGTTATGTAAAGTTGATTTTATAATTATTTAATTAATTTAAACTTAGGAAACAAAATGTAACTAGCTAAAACCATTTAAACGTGAGAGGATAAAGAAAAATTATGATGCAATATTATGGCTAACCAACAAAAGTGTCATTTCTTAATAAACAAAGAATATTTTTTTCATATTCTAAAGATTCACTTTGTGGCTCTATAATGTTTTAAAAAATGTATCTATTTTGTTTAGAATAATTATATTTATTTTAACTTCGAGTAAATTTTAAAAATTTAGTTTACCAATCAATAAGCTTTTCAAAAAATCTAATATATTAATTTAATGTATTTAATTTTTATGTAAATAATCAATGACGTGGTTGTTTGTAAGATTTTTTAATTTTAATATATTTTTAATATCTGAAAAATAAATTTCAAACTAGATAAAAATAGTAACTTCACTATATTCATCCAATCATAAAATAATAATATAATTTTCAAAATTTTATAATTTTTTATAATAATTAAATAATAAGTATAATATATATTTTAATTTATACATATTTTTATCTTAAACTATATATATAGAACTATCTTATTTGTGTCTTGACAAGTATAATAATTACATATAATTGTAGAAATCAAATAGTTCATTATCATAGGAAAACTTAAGATTGTGAAACTTTCGGGTGACCTTGGGGATCATTCATATTTACCCTTATATGTTAGAATCAAGGATGCCGCGAGATCTCGCTTTCCTACAAACCAAAGTACTTCCCTTGGGGTTCTTAGAGCAAAGACTTCCCTTGAACTAGGTTCCTAATGAAATTGCTCTCCCTTAACATTTGTGGTTTCAGAGGGTTTACCAAGATAAAAGCCCTAAGATCTCTTCTCTCTGATATCAAACTTGATATGGTATTTCTCCAAGAAACTATGTGTGATCACTCCCAATCCCTTCTTTCCTTTGCTAAAATCAAACCGGGTTGGGAATTTTGTGCCATTGACTCTCTTGGTCTCTCTAGGGGTCGTCTCACGGGATGGGATCCCACTACTGTGCGATGTAAAGCTTTTGTCGCGTTGTATGGTATTTTGGTTAAGGTCTTGCTAAGAAACCAGGCCCCAGAGCTTACTTGTCTCAACTGTTATGGTCCCTACCTAAATCTAATCTGATTATTGTATGGGACCTTAACTCGGCTATGAAGGAGGACATTTTTTATCATTCTAATCTGATTATTGTAGGGGACCTTAGCTTTACTCTCTCATGTGCAAATATTTGGGGACATAAAGCCCGTATTAATCCTCTTAGCTCTTTCTTCACTCAACTGTTGGATCGTACAAGTATGGTAGACTTAGCCCCGGTTCGCGTTGGACCGAACTCGAGGAATGGTAGATCTGGGGTTGAGGGTATAAGTAAGAGGTGGGACATATTTCTTATATCTGCCTCACTAGTTCCTTCCTTCTCTCGATACCGGACTTGGACACACCACTCGGTGATCTCTTATCACTTTCCTGTGTGCTTGGAATGGGATGACTCTGCTTATAATAGGAACTTCCCCTTTAAATTCAACCAGGCTCGACTTCTTGTGGATGATTTCTCCCGGATTGTACATTCCTCTTGGTCCTCGGAGAAGATTTCTTCAGGTAATGATGACATGAATTGCCTAGCCTTGAAGCTAAAAAGACTTAAAACGTGATGTCAAATTATGCGAAAAGAGGCAGAAATTGATTCAGAGACATGAACTAATAGACCTGGATCATGAACTTCAACACCTCTTCACTTTGTTTCCCTCTGGTATCCTCTGTGAGATGGAAGCACAAAAGTTAGTCTTGATTAAGAAAATAATATATGAGATATTGGCACGTGAGGTGCTTACGTGGAGACTTAAGAGTAGGGCTCTTTAGATTGAGCAGGGTGATTCCAATTCCAAGTTTTTCCACAATTTTGCTTCGGTGAGGCGCAACAATAATACTATTTGGGAACTAACAGATGGTGATAGTAAGATGATCAATAATTTGGATCAGCTCGAGTTAATAGGGAAAGATCAATTTTCCTCTATGTTTATGGATGATGGAAATGCTCTCATATCTGACCAGTTAAACGTAATCAAGCACTTCCCCTCTTTCCTTACTATGGAAGACTCAGAGATCTTGGATGTTGTAGTGTCAATGAAAGAAATTGAATTGGCACTTAAAATCTTTAAAAGGGACAGGAGTCCTGGACCAGATGGCTGGTCGGTGGAATTCTTCTTACATTTCTTTGAACTGGTTAAGAAAGACTTGTGGAAAACTGTTGAGGAGTCCCAGAAAGAAGGCATGGTGGGGTGAGCTATAAACTCAACCTTTCTGACCCTCATCCCCAAATGTGATAAACCAAAGTCTTTTGCGGGTTTCAGACCCATCTCTCTCTGTAACCTGATCTATAAACTTATTTCCAAAATCATTCTAACATACTTAAGCCCATTCTTGCTAGGGTTATTTCACTGGAGTAGTTTGTATTTCTGAAGAATAAGCAAATTCAAGAACAGATTGGCATTACTCAGGAAATATTACATACTATAAAAATAAAAAATTTGGAAGCTTTGGTAGTTAAATTAGATCTCATAAACGCTTTTGATAGAGTTAACTGGAATTTCTTACGCCTTATTCTTCTTCAGACCGGTATGTCCTTGGAAATTGTAAATTGGATCATGTGTTGTGTATCATCAACAAACTTTTCGGTCCTGATTAATGGTTCTCCTTTGGGGTTTTTTAATGCCAGTGACAACTTGCAGGAGACGGTAAGGAACAATATCAAAGTTATCCTTCCTTATAGGATGGAACCGATTGGTTCTGGCTTTAAATATTTGGGCGTTTGGCTTAAACCCTCTAGATATGGTGTAAATGACTGGAGATGGATTATTAAAAGCTTTGAGAACAAGATTGGGAATTGGACTTACAAACTTTTATCATTAGGTGGAAAACTCATCCTGATTAGATCTGTCTTGACAGAAATACTGGTATACTAGTTCTCCCTTGCGAGGCTTCCAAAGTCCATCTTGAATAGGTTGAGACATTGCAATTTTACCTTTCTTTGCGGAGGTACAACAAACAAGTGCAAGCTGCACCTAGTTGACTGGAAAAGTCTCTAAAGACCCTTCCCCCATGGGGGTTGGAACATATAAAATTTAGAATGGTTTAGCATTTCACTCAAACTTAAGATCCTGTGGAGTATTCTCAGGAACAATGGTCTTTGGTTCAATAACTTGAATTTTTTTATTCCTCTTATTCTTCTAGTTAAACGGGTTCAATTGTGAGTTATCCATGCCTAGCTACATGTTATCACCGACATTCTTCTTGTTATCCATTTATCAACTATCAGTTATTTTTTATATTCTTTTTCTTTTTATTTCACATTCTTCTAGTTATTTGCCATGAACGGTTGGTTATGCATTCATCAGCTAGCTACTAGTTATTTTATATATTCGTTTTTTTTAGAATTATTTATTTCGAATTTTGAAACGATTGCCATAGAATCAATCTCAACAATATTACACTTGTCTCATGCTCGTTCGTAGATGAAAAAGCATAGGTCGTAGTCCACCCCAAATCTCAAATAAAAATATCTATCGACATAAAAATCTCAAATAAAAACATCTATCGATGTAAATATATGAACATTATTTAAATGCTAAATTATTTTTAAAATATCAAATTCTTTTTTTTTAGAGGAAAAAATACCAGACCTTGATATTCTTATTGAATCAAAGGACATCATATACAGTGAGCCTACTATAGGTAGTCCGAGCTACTGCATAAACATACTCATTTGGGGTCCCCTTTGATTACGAAATAATCAGTGAAGCATACCATGATGCCAAAATACAAGGGCACAGAAAAGCATAAAGCCTGCCAAGGGCAGACTTTTCTCATCATTCCTGATAAACAGGTCAAAAAATCTTGCTGAATAGAGATCGAGAATGACCATAAAGTGAACTAGTCCTGAGCATAACAAGAAGGTTGAGAGTCTCTTCAATGTCAACTAGGAACCAGTTCTAACATAAACAGATATACGTGCCAAAGAAAAGAGAAGGGACAGAAGCCCGGCACAAGCTAAAAAAGCTGATAATTCCCATGATCAATGATCATACCATCCAAAGATTCTGTAAAGTTCCCGAAACCAGGGTCCAACAATAAAGCCCGTTTTGAGAGACTGTCAGCTTGCTGGTTATGCTCACGATAAATATGCTTGATGGTCACAGTAGGGACATGTTGCAACAAAGATAGGATGTCATCACACCAGTGACTCAGATTTGGGGCGTTTAGTGATGCAATTATGTTTACCCAAGAAATAATGACAAGTGAATCACCATATATAGTAAGGAGAGGGATTCCCAAATGACTGGTCACCGCAAGTAGAGCCCACGGAGCCAGAAGCTCAGATCTGGTATTCGTGCTTCTGCCACAGCCTAGAGAGAAGCTAATAGAGTATGAAGCACTCAAATGTATCACAAAGCCAGCTCCATCGAGATTCCCCGCAGCAGCCCCATAAAAAAAACCACAAGGGTATCCAAGCTGGGGGCCTGAGCCAATAACTCTAGTTTTTTTCTTCTTTTTAGGGACCGGATACATATGTATGAGATCATCAATTTGCTTAAGAAGAGCGTATATAGAGGCCAGTTTATTGTCAAAAATGCATTGATTCCTTTGTTTCCAGATACACCAGAAAAAGAAAAGGGGGAAATATATTAAGGCAGAGCTAACCAGAATACATTTGAACCAATGTTCGAGAAAGGATCTGACAGTGCCGTGCTAGACAGAGGGTAGCCCATAATGGTCACCGAAGGCTGAGAAGACTCTTCTGGAAAAAGAACAGTCAATGAACAGATGCTGTGAGGTATCTTCACCCCTCCTACATAAAATACACAAGCTCGGACCCTATCTGCCACGACTTTGGAGCTTGTCCCAAGTCAAAACCCGATTCTTGACTAATAACCAGATGAAACAACATATTTTTGTTGGAATGTTAAGTTTCCAGAGAAGGTCTAGTACAGGAGACTGACCCGCAGTGCAATGAGTAGAAACAATGCACTCGTATCCATGTGCTGCAGTAATATCACCAACATATTTATCATGTGACCATAATAAAGAATCATTTTGTTCTGAGAATCTAATTCTACCATACTCAAGCCCCGTAGTAAATTGGTCCCAAAGAAGCTTCCAGTCACCATCCAGATCCAATTCCTCGGCAGTAAACCAATATTTTTGTGCACTTGATGACAAATTTCTTGCTTGGTCCAGTGTAGAAATACCATAATCCTCCAGATAGTCCCGAAGGTCTAGAGGAAGAGTAAAAGGTGAGCCAAGGCCAACAATCAGGTCCAGTCCCACCCGAATAGCCTTACCATTTCCAACCTTCCAGATCAGATCACTGCCCAGCCAAGAAAGGGTATGAAGGAAACCCTTCCATATCACAGATACACCTCTAACAGAAAAAGCTTTATTGCGAAGCCAGGTTGCCACAGGGAATTTTTTCAAATATTTCTCAGTCAATACATTAAACCATATACCAGTCCCATTGATAGCCAACCAGAAACTTTTTAGATGAAGGGAAAGAATGAACCAGCCCAAGTGTTTGATGCCCCAGCCCCCGAGAGAAGTCAGGATAGACAGAGAAATCCAATCTACAAGATGGTACTTTTTGCTGACCACAGAAGAGCCCCACAGAAAAGAGAAAATCATACTTCTGAGCTTGTCAAGAATGGATTGAGGAATAGGCACCAGGGCCATCCAATATATTGGCAAGCTAATAAGGACCGCTTTGATCAGAACAAGTCTTCCCCCAATAGACAATAGCCGAAATGTCCAATGTTGGATTCTTTTCTCAAATTTCTTTATGAGCCAATGCCAGTCCTTAACCAGATACCCAAGGGGCTTTAGATAATAGCCAAGGTAATTAAAACCCTTGGTGATATGCTCAAATTTGAATGGGAGAGACCCAGAGATCCTATTCAATAGACCTTCATCCATATTATTGTACAAGAAGCAATATTTATCCATGTTAATATGCATACCAGAGGCAGCATAGAAGGTGTCCAAAATGACTTTAAATGCAACCCACTCCTCGAATGTACCAGTTCTAAACATAATCACATCATCAATAAAGAGTAGATGAGTGAGAGAAAGCTGTGGAGAGATCTTGATACCCCTGATCTTCCCATTGTTTTGAGCATCCTTAATAAGCAAACTTAGCCCTTCTATGACCAGAATAAACAGCAACAGGGACAAAGGACAACCTTGCCTGATGCCACGTGAAGTTGTAAAAAAAACTAGAAGGAGATCCATTGACAAGAAGAGCAAAACTAGCAGAAGACAGACAGCCCAAAATCCAGTTTGCACCCACCAGAGGGACACCAATTTGAAGAAGAATAAGTCTGAGATAAGTCCAATTCACCCGGTCAAAGGCTTTTGTAAGATCCAACTTTAAAATTAGAGCACATCTATTTTTTGTTTTGACAGAGTGTAGAACTTCTTGTGTAATAGCCAAGGGTTCAGTAATTTGTCTATTCTTTAAGAATCCAAATTGTTGTGGAGATATAAACTTATCTAAAAAAGGCTTGAGTCTCTGAGCAGCTACCTTAGAAATCAGCTTGTAAACCAGATTGCAGAGGCATATGGGTCTATAATTAGCAAAGGAAATCGACTTTTCCTTCTTAGGGATAAGCGCTATGAAGGTGGAGTTCAATGAAGGAGTAACCATGCCTTCCCGCCTGGAAATTTCCACCACATTTACAAGTTCAGGCCCCAAAATATCAAAGAAAGCCAAATAAAATTCAATAGGCCATCCATCAGGTCCTGGAGACTTATCTTTTTTGAAATATTTAATGGCTGATTCAACTTCCTCCAGGGAGATCTGGCAGGTGAAGGTCTCCCTCTCTTCAGAATTAATAAAGGAGGGAAATAAACGTATAACTTTTAGTTGAGCCTCAATGTTGGCCAGATGGTCATCTTCAAAGATTTTCTTGAAGTACCTAACCCCCAAATCCTTAATTCCAATGTCATCAACAATCAGATTACCTACCTCATCTTCAAGACCCCAGATAGCATTATGATTCTTCTTGGTCGAAGCCATCGCATGGAAGAATTTAGTGTTGGCATCACCCTGCGATGCCCAAGTCAATCTACTTTGCAACCTGGCAGATTGAAGTTCATGGTCCATCCACCTCTGTAGCTCAAGCCTAAGAGCCAAAAGCCTAGTATTTTCCCGGGCACAAAGTAGACCAGAAGAAGAAGAATCTAGAAGACTTCTGATTTCTTCCTCAATAAGAAAGGATTTTTCTCTCATCTCTAAGGTTTTTTCTCTGGTCCAGTCTTTGACCTTTCATTTCAGAAGGCGAAGTTTAAGGGAGAGGTCTTCCATTCCATCCACAGGATCTTCGGGGGTAAGTAGAGGCCATTCCACTCTGACCATCTTAACAAAGTCCACATTAGACAACCAGGAACGATTAAACTTGTAAGGAAGTGGACAGGTAACAGGGTTGTCCATCCATTCAAAAAGAACATGATAGTGGTCAGATACAACAGATGGATGAGCCCAAACCCTATGCTTGGTAAGAAGGCTGACAAGATTAAAAGAGAGTAAGAACCTATCAAGGCTTTTACAAATGCCCTCATCCCCTAACCTACCATTGCACCAGGTTGGCCCAGCACAAGTTGGAGCAACATCCGCTAGCTAATGATCAGAGAAAAGTTTAGTGAAAAAAAGACCAAGAGGATCGGGAATAGCATTAGTACCCCATATCTCAGACCCATTCAACGTAAGATTCAAATCTCGCGCAAGGATCATATTAGGTAGGGTGAGAAGACCACCCCTAGCAACCGAATTCCAGAAAGATTCACGATGGAGGTAGGGACCATAACAGTTTAATATGGAAAGAGAAGTGGTAGAACCCCTGAATCGAGCTTTGAGGAGGATTCCAACAAATGTGTGGAAGGCTTTACATTTGACAATGTGGGGGTTCCAACCGGAGAGAATGCCCCCCAAGACCCCAAAGGAGCTAGTAGCACAGAATTCCCAACCGGGGCGGAGTTTGGAGAAAGCTAGTAGAGCTGGGTAGGAACTATTCATGGTTTCTTGAAGGAGAATAATATCAGGCGAGAGAGAAGAAAAAAGATGATAGAGGCTTTTTTGTTTAGCCAAGCCCCCCAAGCCTCGAACGTTAAGAGAGAGGATTCTCATCATGATCCACTCTGTGGAGGGGTCGAAGCTCTAAGGACCCTATGGGAAGAAGACAACTGATGACGAGCCACATTCTTAAGCCTAGTGGACAAGGGAGTGAACGGAGCATAAGCCGAATCCAAAGTCTCAGGAGGGTCTTTTTTCTTTTTTCTGATAGTTACATTCTCAAACCTAATGGAGTCAAGGGGCAAGACCGAAGGGGAGAGGGGGGTTTTTGCTGAAAAGATTTCCAAAGACTTTTGCAGTGAGGGGTCTGCAAATGATGGTGAAGTGACAGGACTGCGAAGAGAATAAGTATTAACAAGGGGACGAGGACAAGAGAGAGAAGGGAAATCAAAGTCAAAGAAAATAGTAGGAGGAGGGACCTCAAAGTCCAATGAAGGAGTAAGAGAGGGTTGGAACAAAGAGGGAAGATGGTCCACATAGGAAACAACAGCAGGGTTCAGAACAGGTGAAGGGTTGGATACAAGTGGATCAGAAGCCTCAACAGAAGAGGGAAGAGTGGCACAGCCATCCATCGAATCCAAAAGAGAAAGTTCTTGTTCAGATGCATCATCAAAATAAGAGCAGACATTAAAGTAGTTACCTGTTGCTGGAGGAACTCGAGGAGGAGATGAGGGCCTCGAAGTGGGGACGTCCAGAATAGGGGGAAGAGACCGCTGAGCCATAGGGAAGCGTTGAGCCATTAGAGAGGTTGTACCCTGACGAAGGATAGGACATTCTCTGCGCAGATGTCCAACTTCCCTGCAATGACTGCATCTGAAGGGGATGTTTAGTTAATCTAAACGCTGTGAGAACAATCGTTCATGGCACAGAATCTCCACATCAGCCCCACATAAATGTCCATTTCCACCAGAATCTTAGCCATCCTTTTGTCATAAGAGTTCATGAAATCCTCGTCCACTGCAACAAAATGCCCTATAGTATTACCAATGCCCTCCAGCATGGTACGACTCCATAGAGGAAAAGGAAGGGCTGGGAGCAAAACCCACAGATGAAGTTTCTTCACTCGCTCCCTAAGAGGGTCAAAATTCACATGCCATCTATCCAGAACCAAGGAGCCGCCACCAATACGCCAAATAGAGTTAAGAACAGTCGAAGCATGGGAGTCTTCCAGAAAGACAAAAACAATCCATCCCTGAGCCAGTAAACTGATCATAGGCACATAAGAAAGGAACGGCTTCCAGTGCTCTGAGGCCCAAGAAACCTAGTCCTTTTAACCCATTTGACAGTATTCGAGTCTGCCAATAAGGGCCCACGAGCACAAAGCTTCAACCCACTCCATGAAGACATCACGACCCAGAATAAAACGAAGTTTCCCCTCCAAGGCTTTGTGGGTTTTTGCTTTCCTACGCCGCCGTGAGTGAGCAAAAGTGGTTGTAGTAGCTCTCGACGAAGGGTTAGGAGTAGCTTTCATAATGTCTGGCATGGAGTCAAGACAAGACAGAAACTGACAACAAGATCCCACACCCAAAAGTCAACAAGGACAGACAACCAGAGTAGAGAGCCACAAACCCGAGGGTTTATGTCCCAAGGAGAAAACAAGGGTTAACCCGCTAAACTGAGACTAGAAACCCCAGAGCAAATAGGGTTTATGCGAAACCAAAAGGGTTTGAGTGCATATGTAAAATACCCCAGAGAGCTGACAAAAAGAAATGGTCAGCACCCCGAGCGGGTACAGAAAGCGAAAGAAGCGGCCAATGTAAAATATCAAATTCAACAATGCAATCAATACAACTTCTTATAATAAATATTCAACTTTAAGTTATAAATAAAAATCAATTAAATTTCCTTAATGTGATCACTCTAAGAGTAGTTTGTATGATATTGTAAGATCTTCTTCGTTCTTTGAAGGTTCGTAGTTGAAATTCTGCCATGCGTGTAATTCACTGACTTAGCAATTGCTATTCAATCTTATATTTTTTTTCTCAAAAAAAAAAAAAAACCGTTTTTGTTATAAAAAAATCAATGAAATCATAATTACAAATATTAATCAAAACAACTTATCATTTTTTATAAATAATAATACATAATTTAAAACTAGAAATTTTTTTAAGAAAAGGGATTAAAAAATTAAATTAAAAATATTAAAGTGTAATTATGTTTATTAGTATTTTTATATGTTTAAAAGTTAATTTTAAAAACTGTATTAAATTAAAAAGAAAAAAAAGGTGGAAAATGAGAGAAATCTTCATACATTAAAAATAGTATAAAAAAATCAAATTGCATATTTTGCTTTTGAAACTTAGTTTAAAGATTGTATAAGAAAATTCAAATTGTATATTTTGCTTTTGAAAATTAGTTTAAAGATTGTATAAGAGAATGTTAAGAATATTAATTGTACTATTTCAATATAAATATATAGATTTAGGTTATATAAATTTTTAGAATAGATAGAGAACTATAAAACCATATATATATGAAGTGACACGATGTTTTACTCAAATACAATGTAATGAAAAATAAGTGACAAAAGTACAACAATCTAACATAACTATTTTATGAACTTTTTAAAGTTTTCATAATGTATATGTAAATTTTATTTTATTTTCTTATTTTTAAATAATGTGGTTAATAATAAAAATTGTACTTTCAAAGCTTATAAATCAATCAAAATTCAATACATATTAAAATAAATCAAATAAATAAAAATAAAGTAATATTATTTTTCTCAAACTTTAAAAATACATTTAACTTCTTGCTAAACTAATAGAGTAAAATAAAACATATAATTTTTACAAAAACTAATAAAATAATATTTACCATATATAATTAAAAATATTATCTTATACAAACTAACTTAAAAACATTTACAAACTTTTAATATATATAAAACAATTCATACATTTCTTACCATAATTCTAAAGAATATTAATATAAAAAATCACTTATTTTTTTCCAACAAAAAAAGGACAATATTTTATATAAATATTTGAAAGTGTAGTACAATAGTCTAAATCATCATATATGGTCCCAAAAAAAAAGGTCTATTTTTCCCAAACCAAAACGGGTCACAAAACAAAAAACCCAGTTAGCGAACAAAACAAAAACAAAAAGGAAAATGGTGCGACTACCTCGATGGATCAGAGGTAGCCAAAGAAACTTGCAGTCAGTCATAAGTGTCACGTCTCCACCCTTCTATCGGCGAGAGGACGCGACTATAATGCTAACAATCCTGGCAAACTAGCCCCATGAACGTAATAATAAAATTGTTGTGAAATAAAAATGCACACATATGCATAATTATAAAATACAGCGGAAGCCAACTACATCTTGTTCAAACATTCACAGCATTCAACATGTTCATCATTCATCATTAAGCAACCGATACCATTGTAGATATAAATAGGCAAGCGATAGACAACAATACTTATCTTAACAGAAGCGCGTCCCGCAACCAGCTACGTCACTTCAACGTTCCACCCAACCATAAGCCAGTGTGCTCATTAATCGCTTAGCAACACTGCCACCCCCGAGCTGGGCATGATTCCACAAGGAATAAGGTAAACACTAGTAGGCTCACACATAGCTAAGGATACACAAAACTCAGCCAAGCCAACACAGTTGGGTTTATCAGGCTAACAGGGAGCTGGAAAGGTTGGCTGCTAAGCTAGTGAGCTCAATCCTAGAGCTATGGACACCTGCACCAAAACTAGCCTGACTTCTATAACATCCACACACACCCAACACAAGGAAGCATTCCCTTCTCTACTACATAGTCCCTAGGGCTATGCCTTCCCTTCCCATGCTATTCAGGGGGTGTAAAGAAGAAAGCCAGCCCTCTAGCTATGTCTGTGAGGCTCCTGCAGACACTAGGTTTATCAAGCAGGCTCAGACCCTATTTCCACTCCAAAAACAGTTCAACCAAAACAGCAGAGGAATACACAACAATTTCTAGATCTGTGATTGATGAAAATCGACTTGGGAGCCAAAAACGAATTTGCAAATGGGTAAAACAACGCCCTTAGCAGCAATTCGAATTCCAGATTCGTTTATGGCCCTAACATGGCCAAAACGAACTCAATTGACACCCAAATTCGTGGCTTTGTTTCCCCCATTGGTTGTACAACTCTGAACACGAAATTCCCCAACTGCGGAGAGGTGGAAACAACACAAAAACGACCAGGAGTGATCCCAACCACTGAACATTAACAAAAACACTTACCAACCCTAGGGAAAATGAAGAACACAACAGAGAACGTGAATGGCGAAATCCAGGAGCTCCAAAATCCTGGGGAAGACCAAAAACGTGAATGGTTTCACACACAAGAAGTTTTGGATTCCTGAGAGAGCTCACGTGAATGAAAAATGGTGAGGAAAACATCCAAACATGAAAGCATGGTAGAATGGCATACGTTTTTGGGTTTTTGCTTGCCCAAGGAGTCAAAACACGTTTCCCAAAAACTGATGGCTTCTACTATTCAAATTTGGGTTGTCATACATTGCCCATCCCATGCAATAACCAACTCAACCAACTTCTGGCAGTAATAAATGATTGGGTGAATAAGACAAGGAAGGTAGTTGGCAGTTTGATGGGTTCTTAACATTTGGCTTTTCCCCATTGGCCCCAAAGGTTTGAATATCCCCCCTATCCTTAGGAAATCATGCCCGTTCTCATTATTGTTGCATTGACATAGTTGGTTGTGGGTTTTTAATTAATAGCATATTTACATGATGATTTAAAATCATAACGTGTCTGGCTAGCACAAAATACCATCGACGCCGATTTAATCGCCGAAACATAAAATGATAATCCATGGTGGGGCTTTTTCCTCTAGCTCCACACCATGATTAATTACAATATATACATCATATACCTTTAATGAAAATGTGGTCAAAACTGGGGTGTTACAATAAGCAGAAAACCTAGCCCGTGCCTCCACCAGACCAGCCGTCGACCACCTTTCATAGAAGATGATACCCTCTTCTACATGCAGATCCAGTTTCGAAAGAACATCCGCCTGGGAATTCTGTTCTCTGTAAATATGAGTAAAGGAGATCTCATGAAATGAATCAATCAACCATTTAACATGATTCAACAACGATGTCAAGTGAAGGATAAGAATATGATGTATACCCCACGCCCAGTCAATAATGACTTTGGAGTTCCCAAAGATATGGATCCCATCCAAACCGAGAAACAAAGTGAATCGCAGAAGTATCCACAATGAAAGATGTTCCCCTTTGTATCAGAACCTTTGTATCAGAACCTGTACCACAGTTCATCCATAGTTTGAAATAATTGTGATCTTCCAACGTTAAAATAACACCAGCACCACAATGATAAGTTGTCGCATGTGACGCCCCAGCCCACCAAACCGTGAACCGGCGAAAAAACCTTTAACACCCGTGGTTTCAAACTTACATGCCCGCATGAAGAAAGATCACCACCAAATTCCAGAAAGAAAAAAATACATTTAAACTCCAGACAACCATATCAATAAGTCTCGACACCTCGCCCTCAAAGATGATTTTATTCCTGCATTTCCAAAGTGCCCATAAAATGAAGCAAGGCACTGTGTGTCAATCTGGGCACTTTAAACGCCAAAAAAATCACTTATATAAAGAAACAATTCTTCCATTTCTTAGAATAATATTATAACCTATTAAAGATTTTGAAGTCTATCATTTAAAATCAAAACTTTGAGATCAACTCATTTTACGGGCGATGGAATCTTGGTATGTACCTTTCATATAATTAAGAAAAAATAAACAATATTTGATAATAAGTAATCATTATATGTAATTTGTGAAGAAGGGAGAATATTAATATAAAAAATCAGGGAGAATATTAATATAAAAAATCACTTATATAAAGAAACAATTCTTCCATTTCTTACAATAATATTATAACCTATTAAAGATTTTGAAGTCATCATTTTAAATCAAAACTCTGAGATCAACTCATTTTACGGGCGATGGAATATTGGTATGTACCTTTCATAAAATTAAGAAAGAAGAAACAATATTTGATAATAAGGGGTATGTACCTTTCATAAAATTAAGAAAGAAGAAACAATATTTGATAATAAGTAGTCATTATATGTAATTTGAGGAGTTTCCAAAGTTTTTTTTTTTATAAATTGTTTTTTTCAAGAAAAAAAGATAAGTTTCTTGATATTCTATTGAATTAAAGGTAACAATTATAGTTTATGATGCTGAGTATCATACTATGTCAATGATATTTATGGTCATTCCCTAACGCAAGAGCATATCTGCAAAGCAAAGCCCTATAGCCACTACATCAAGGCGATAAAAAAGAAGCCACTACAACCATATCAATCAAACACCAGTCTTTCAGAGATAGGCTCTCCACACTTTCCATAAGGAGCACAAAAAGAGCCTTGAAGGCATATCCAAAGGAAGCACTAAGGGGTAAAATGATACCCCGAGACGCAAGGGAACCAAAGTGCCTATAAACAGCTCAGCCAAAGACCAAAGACAATATAAATTAAAGGCTAAAACAACAATCTTTCAAAAGAAAAATGAGTAAGCCACTGTCAAAACTCATGTAATTAAAAGAGCCATAAATTTATGTTTCCAATAGCCTCTCCTTCGAAGAACTCAATGAAGGAGAGTTTTCCCATCTCTATGGATAGTGCTTCCTTCGATAAACCATTAGCACTCGAATTGTGCTCCCTATAAATGTGTTGAAAGCTTATAGAGAGAAAAGAGGCTTTGGATTCATTAATGCGATCACACCATTGTTCAAGGTCCATCACCGCAAGAATTACCATTGAGTTTACCCAGTTTATGATGACCTGGGAGTCCCCAAAGACACAGAGAGTGGGAATGCCAATAGGTACCACAAAAAACATAAGAGCACATAGAACCAATAATTCCACCCTGGTATTGGTACTGTTACCGCAACCCATCTTAACATGAAAGTAATGGTTGGGGATGATATAAAGAATAAAACCGGCACCCCCAATGTTAGATGTTACAGCACCGTCAAAGTACCCATAAGGATATGTAATTTCAAGTGTTGATCCAATATCTCGATGATCTGATTTTCTCCCCACAACTGGATAAGCATAAAAGAGATTTGTGATCCTCTAACATAAAGTGCTAACCATCTGCTCTTGATCTTCAAAAATATAGTGGTTGTGGGCTTTCCAAATACACCAAATATAAAATAATGGCAAGTAAAGCAAATTATGTGCTTTCTCTGTCCAATTTTTTTAATTATCTAGGAAGACGTGATCCTTCCAATTTTATAACCAGCGAGGAACACGAAGCAAGAGTGACTCTTACCGCCTACGTGAAAGCACACGCTACAAAAAAGATGATCCACCGATTCATGATCATCTTTGCACAACAACATCGACCAGGCCCAATCCATCCCCTATTGATTAAATTGTCCCATGAACTGATATGGTTCTCTGCAAAGAACAAGCTAAAGCACTTTAGTTTCAGTGGTAAATGCCAATTCTAGAGTTGCTTTTTATGCCACCCAAATAATTTCTTCGAGAAAGAATTTGCAATAAGTTCATAAGCTAATTGAATCGTTGCTTCACCATTTTTAGTATTATGCAGCCAAAGTATATGATCCTTTTGATCTGAGAGCCTGATTCCCCAATGTGTTAGTCCTGATATGTAAGATGACCACTCCTTCTTCCAGTTCCCTCCAAATTCAAGGTCCTCAGTCATCAACCAGTATGAAGGACAGGTGTGAGAAACACCATAGTTGTGAGCCTAACAGAGATTTGTGATGCCATAGTCATAAAGATATTAACGCAGCTCAGTAGATAGAACAAAGTTCGATCTTAACCCAGCAATAGGGTCAATGCCCAGCTTGATATTGGCACTATCACCTACTCGCCAGCCCAGATTGCTACTGATCCATGGAAGGACCCGAATGAAACCATTCCAAATATGTGAAGTGTTTTGTATAGAAAACATGTTCCTACGTAACCAACATTCAATAGATTCCATTTTGAGATATTTAGCTTGAATCATCTTCCATTCCATAACTATTTCTTAACCATTTGATCCCTATCGACGCGATCCAACCATAAACTTTCTGGGTGTGCTAGTAATAATACTAGCAGAGCTACATAACTTGTGGTGGTGAACACCGATAAGCCACAAGTTAAGTGTCACATATAAGTTATATGTTACTTGTCGTGTTCCATAAAGCCCCTTGTGCATGCATTAGCTAAGAGTTATCCATGTATTACCTATCAATTATCCATGCATCAACTACTAGCTATTTTTTAAATTCTTTTTTCTTTTCTAATTGTTTATTTTGAATTTTGAACTACTACCATAAAATCAATATGGATAGTACATTTATCACATGGTTGTGTAATCTAGGAAAAACATAGATGCTAGTCCACCCAAAATTCTACTAGGACAACCACAAGTAAAGTGGGTGGTGAATGTCGATAGGCAACCAACCACTTAGTTTGTGGAGATGAGTCGCTGTAAAACAAATGCTAAACTTTAAATTATTTACAAGATCATTATAGTTATACATTTACTTATGGTATAACATAAACATAATTAAACTAATTAATATAAACATAAAACAAATATTATTTAATAATAAAAAACAAAAACTAATATGAAAATAAAATAAAATGAAAACTAATATCGACTTAAATGAATCTTATTTAAATTTTAATCAATATGCATTTAAGCATAAATAAGAATCAATATTGATGTCAAAACAACACAAATAATTCAAAAAATTCACACCTATTTATTTATATTGTTTTTTCAAAAATAAACATATTTATTTTTTTTAGATTCACTTTATAGATTTTTTTTAGAAGTTTGCAATTTCACAATTTTTAAATTTTTAGTTATTAACATTTAATAAACAATTTCACTATTTTTTATATTTTTACGTAGAAGGCGTTAAACAATGAAGACAATAGTTTTCAAGATTCCTCGTCGCACTGTCTAATTGCAATTTGACATGTGTGTCGTCGGTTTAGTGAATGGTAGTTAAACAGGTGTCTCGTGATCCGTCTAGGAATTTTCCTATGTCGAGGACTCTGCAGTTTCACATTTTTATCTTTTATTGCCGCTCGTCGAATCATATTTCAATAGAACACTCGATGAGGGGCCTTCCCTTCCACCCTGCCATCTATTCTAGACCAAAGAAAATAACTAGGACAAGATGTGGCACCACCATAAATAAAGGGCGAAGGTAAATCCCTTTAAGATGTATATCTATGGATGCTATTAATATGGTAAGGGTAGAGGCAGTGGTGGCTATGGTGGTGGTGGTTAGGTGGAGGCAGTGGCTGGAACGGAGGAGGCGACGGTGACCTTATTTTTCCCAAAGATCAAGTGACAGATTTTTCTTTCCCCTCTATAGTGATTTAGGGTGTGGAAGGTGTCAAATTACAAAGAAATCCCTCCGATTTCCGGAGCTTGGGGGTATACTCAGTCTGCATTTTACAGGTTTGAAATCTTGTATGTTTTTGTGGATCGTTAAAATTTTCACAGGATTCATGTGTGCTATTAATTCACTATTTTTATGGTGGATCGTGACTTTTTAAAGCTTCTGTTCCCATTCCCGAAGCCATGGAGAATACTGTGATTGAACTTCCTCCTAAAGGTGGCTTCAACTTTGATTTGTGTAGGAGAAATGAAATGATCACGAACAAAGGTGTTCGTCCTCCTTTGTTCCGCCAGACAGGAACGACCATTGTAGGCCTCGTTTTCTACGTCAGTTCCATTGTTACTGCATAACAACGTATCTTCATTTGCTTATGTTGTTTGTTCCCTTTTTATATTCGGTATCTCATGTTCTCTAGCCATTTATTGAACAATTATATTAAATTTTGTTTACATTTAAGAATGGTCCAGAAGGGGCTAGGAGTGTAAGAAGCTGAAAATGGTAAATGAGCATTCATGAAACATTACAAGGATTGGAAAACTAGCAGATAGGATTTTTTAATTGAAAAATATATTTTTTAAGATATGAAGATACATGGGTTTTTTACCAATTGAAGGCAAGGCCCTATGCAATGGAACTATAGCATTAATGTGACAGGAACTCATTACCTATATAATCCTATTCTTTCTGCAGAGATATCATTATATGTTCTAGCAAGGGTGAAGTAAACAAGTTCTGGAATAGGTACGACGTCCTCCATGGATGAAGACGAGCACCGCAAAGCCGAAGAGGTTGTTATTGTGTTTTTATATATGGGTGTTTTATCCTACATAGATTGATCAAGCCATATAACCATTTCCAACTGGGGTTTTATCCAACATAGACTGATCAATTGACTTGATACAAGCAGGGTGATCTTTTTGTCGGTGGTATATGTGTAACTTTGGCAAGGATCTCTTACTTTTTCACCAGTGTAGTTGTTATTGTAATAACTTTGGATGTGTTAGTGTTCTTGTGTAATTGCATGTTCATGGATGGACTCAAGTGAATGTGGTGACTTCAGTTGATAAGTATTTGAAGACGGATTTCTAGGTAATTTCTAGCTCTGAAATCATCCCACTAATAGTTCCATATTGGCTCAATGCGAATTGATTGTGTAGTAATAGCGATCCCAGTAAAACACACAAATATAGTCTTTCAGATGATGTGGTGAATGCTGTCAGTTGCAACACATTTTTAAAGCCTTGTTTTAGTTCCTTTTGATGTTGATCTCATATGGATTTGCAATTTGAATTAGAGGACAACAAAAAATGAGTTCTGTGAGGGCATGGGAATTTACAGTTTCTATCTTTGTTTATGCATTTTTCTACTTATATTGGTCTGTTAGTGTAATTACTTCTTTAGATTATGATGTTGGGGCCTCTCGCTAGCAATCATGATTTCAAAATCAACAGGGAAAACCTATATTACTTCTGATATAGATCTCCCATATGCAGCAAATAATTGCATGAATAGGTTTCTTGCATAAGTTTAGTTCACTGTATTTGTGTGATAAGAGTTTGATGGTTATCTCCATAGATTATCAGGATTCATGTGGATGTCTTTCATATTGCAGGGGATCTACCTTTAGGAATTTCCTTTTGCACAGAATATATGCTTTTTCTCAGTGGAAATACAATCCGACCACACTATATTATCACTACAACCACAACAAAGTAAAGTCACATCTAGCCGATTTGATCCACTATATAGGTGGTTGTTTGCAATAGTCGTTCAACTCACAGTAAATTTTCAGTTATAGTGAGTTTCTTAATAATCTCGATAGTTGATGATTTCCCTCATCTAGATCCAGGATTTTCACCAATGCTTCTATTAAGATTCTGTTGAGGTCTGGAAAATCGCAGGTAACAACAGTAGGGATTCTCCCCAATAAGCGTTCCCAATTAGCTCGTTATTGTTTGGTATAGGGAATCTGTCAAGTTTATGGTCTGACTACCGTAGGTCGAGTAGCGGTTAAAGCTTGTTTTACCAGTTGCGGCCCGATCCACCATTTAAGTGTATTTTTTAGTTTTATATTTATGTATGATATGCAAGTGGCTAATTAAGTGCAATTTGATAGAGAAACGAAGAGTGTCATAATGTGATGCGCAGGTTCTTACCTCTTGTCTTACCTCTTTCGCTTATAAATCATAAACAAAGATCAAACTATATTAATGCTAACTAATTCTACCTAACCTATCTCTAGGGAGCAATACTGCAATTAATGATGAGTAATGTACTGTAACACATGCATTTGGAAAATTGCAGATAGCTGTTATATTTCAGAACACATGGTTATAAGTAGAAATATAAACAAAGAGATAGCTCATTGTCAATTAAAACATTCATTACTCAGATATGATGTGGAAGTTTCACATAAATAAACAGGAAAGCATTCATAACATGAAATAATTCGTGAGTTAGAACGATCTCACAGTTCATAGAAACAATTGAAATATAAATAGTTCACATTCAACCAGTCTATGGCAAGCATTTGAGACTCCACAGTGCCTTCTCCAGCAAAAAATGTATATCCTTTATTATAAGAGGAAGTAGTTCTTCTTACAATAACATTGCATAAATATCGCATGAAAAAGGTACCTCTTACATCTAGTTCACCTATATTTATTACAAACAACAAAACTCTTGAGCTGCCCTCTTTTCCCTTTGGGCTTCCCCTAACCTTTCCTTAACAAAAAATTGTCCTCTAGTGTATATACTTAGAAAAAATATAAATACAAAATGTTACATAATTGATCAATCATTTGAAATAATCCAACTAAGATGGCCCAACTTGATCATTCATAAAATTATTCCACACATTTGCATATGTAGCTATGGTTTCGAAGAAAGAAGGCTCTAGAAATCTAATGGTGATCTAATGTTTAGCAACTTGAGATTTAATATTCACCATTCTGGATGGAATCAGGCGGAGTTGATCTTCCAATAAATGACTACGAACTGTTGCCTGTGCTATTGCAGTTTTCAACACCTTTTCATCCAATCCTTTGACCAACTGAATACCTTGTTCATCCTCTTGCCATCTTTCCTGCAAGTGCTTCAAAAACCCTTCATGATCGGGCAACTCTTCTAACCTTCTCTTAGCAGAGCTTTGACAACAATTGTAAGATAGGAGAACTTTCCTGCAGAATTCTGCACAAACACCCTTTGTCCTCCTAATTGTCTTTACTAATTCCTCTGCTGCTTTACTCCCAAATTCGATTAGCTCATACTCTAGCTTTACTGTTTCTAAGTCTTTTATGGGAGCATCAGCTGGAAGTTCCTTGGTTGTTTCTAACCAAGTCATATGTCCTTGTAGAACTTCCAGGATATCCTATGTCCTGTCCAAAAAATAAGAAGTTGTACTTACAATTTCTTCCAGCCTTATTTCTACCTGCTGAACCTTCAACATTTCTTCTATCATTTGAAGCTGCATCTGGTGAATTTTACCTCTAAGTGCTAAAGTATGCTTCTTCAATGGTTCAATATCTGTTTTCTGCTCATTAGCTATTTTTAATGAAACTTCCAGTGAAGTTTTCTGGCTTTCCAATGCTGCTAATTGAGCCTCATAAAGCTTATCTTTCCCCTCAGCAGTAGTCTTTTGCACTTCCAGTTTCGCCACTTTATTCTCTAGACCTCCTTTTTCTTTAGTTAATTCTTCAATTGATGATTTCAGACTATCTCTTTTTGCCTCCAAGACCTGATGTCTTTGCTGAATTTTTTCACACTCTGCCAAGGCAGCCTTGGAGTCTCTTTCTATATTGCTTGCTGATAATTCCAAAGCATCTTTGTCTAATTGTAAGGTTTGGCGCTCTGCTTTGGATTCTTCAATCTGGCCAATCATGTCTTCATACTTTCTCTTTAAATTTTGACTTTCACTTCTTTCCTTTTTTAGGGTCTCTTTCAAAAGTGTAGCCTTCTTCTGGGATTGCTCTAAATCCGTCATTATTCTGTCCACTTTATCTTCAGTAGCTAGGGCTATGGCTACACCAAACCTTGCCAGTAATCTCAGATATTTGTCGGTACCGTGAACCACTTCCTTTTCGGTCACCATCACTCCCATATTTCCTCCAGTGTTCACCTTTTTCTCCATTCTTTTAACAATCCTCTTTTTGGCCTTGTCATAGAAAATGGTGCTTAGATCAGGCACTTTATCTTCTTCTGTGGGAGTAAAAGGAATCAATTCAATTCCTGATACTAGCAATGGATTTCCTCCCGCTATACTACTAGATGGAACAGAGGGTTCTAATGGATCAGCATAAGACTGAGCCTGCTCTTGATCAGCATAGTCCTGTCCCTCTTATGCCTTTTGTCACGACTCTTCAACTGCTTTTTCTACTTGCTCTTTTTCCTTATCAGCAGCTTCTAATCTTAACCCCTCATTTTTTTTTCTTTCTCTGGACCTCTTCTTCTTCTTTTCTCTTCTCTGCTTCTTCAACTCTCTTCTCGGCCTCTTCAACTGCTTTTCATTTTCCCTCTTCTTCAGCTCTCAGCCACTCTTCTGCTTCTCGAACTAATCTATGTGCCTCTTCTTTCCTTTTCTTGCAACTTCCTCCTCTTTCTTCTTTAGTTTCTCAGCATCCTTTCCCTTTCTGCCAACAATAGTTATCTTCTGTTTAAACCTTCTTCTTAAGGCTGCCATATTTTGCGCATTCCAGAAAACTTCTTCATCTTTATCCTACAAATCTGCATACTTAAAATGCACTCTGGCTGCTATGCAATAATCAACAACTTTCTTTTCAGAGTCATTTCTATGGAAAATTATTTCATCGAAGTGAAAATACTCTAGTTCCTTAACAAATTCTGCTGCAGTTTTCACCTTGGAAAACTTGTAACTCCCTATAAAAAAGGGGACTGCAGGATACGCTGCCTTCTTCTACTCAAATAGGAAATTACCCACTCCATCAATGTACAACTATCTCACAACCTCTTTATGAATCACATAGTCTGTAGCAAACTTAGGTAGAAGGGAAGGAGCCCTTGAACCACCAAATATTCTTAAATATAAACCTTCCTCTATCAAATAATAGTTCCTGTTATTTTGCACGACCTTCGGAGCTTCCTCTAACATACAATTACACTCAACCAGGAAAATCAATGTGTACAATGGCATAATAAAATCCTCACAAATATTCTTCTAGTGACTATAATACTTGTGAGCCCAGAATAATTGGTAGGCATCATATACAGGGGATCAGTCTTTATCCCATTAGCATTTCAATGATGGGAATGGCTGAGTACATAGAATACAGTCAATCAAGATTGAACTCATATACAACTCTGTTTTCTTCTAGGAGACTCCACCCAGTGCTGCGCTTATGCAAGCTGACAAACTGTATGATACTATGTTGGCCCAATTGAAGATTGTACCTTGGGTGGATACAAAAAATATTACTGGTACCCATCCTATTTTAAAGTTCTTCCCATTAGCTCTCCCAAAAAATCCTGTTTAACATCAAGGAAATTAACCTATACAGAGTGCAAAGGCTTGTTGTTTCATACTCTCTTGAAGGCCTCGTACGAAAGTTCTTACCTGGGACCATCATTCTTTTGACTGTTTCCACCACATCTAGGTTGAGGTATTTCAACCAACTCTCACTCAAATAGCTTTGTGGTGTTGGCAACTTATAAGCCATGGTTACATGGGCTGGGCTATAGGCAGCATAACCTTGCCCCTTAGTGTTAGCCAATAACATTCTTGTCACATCTGCCCTGGGCAGGCTCCATCCTATCACCTCTGAGCAAGGGAAAAGCTCAGGTCGAGTAGCCACCTTCATTATGGCTGATCTTTCAATATTGGCACAAATAGGAAAGTCCTCGAATCCAGCCTCTAGGACACTTTGATTTGAAATCATTTTGTATATCTCTCCCCATTGATATTCAGGCTCAATACCAATGATAGCTTTGGTGTCTTCATAAATAACCTCAACTCGGGTTATCAGTTCTACTTCTGGTTCCTCCTCTGTTGCTTGGGCCTTCTTTTTTTGCTTCCGAGGCATATTGTTGTGTTGATGATGGACCTGTATTGATCATACAAAATAGATTTAGTCCACTTACCCATAGCAATATTATATACTAAAAACCATAACAAAATTAACCAAAGTATTACCAACTCATCAAGATGCATGCTGAACAACTTTTATTTTATCAAACCAAATAAGCTTTATGTATGTGAAACTTAACAAAACTATGAAACTCGGAAAACCCTATCGAACCCAAATCTGCAAACAAAATTCTACTGGGAAAAACCTATATCTCACTGCGCCCTTATATCTACGGATAACAATTCTGATGGTGGGAAAATCTTGGAACCGTGGACTGCTAACCCCTAAAACGAGTCTTCTCTTACAACTGAAAACTCCTCCGGCATCCCACGAAAACCTAACAAGACTTGAATGATGGCTGCATAGTATGGAGTTTAAAAAGGTGAAGGGTATGAGGGAGCAGTGCAGATGGTGAAACGCTCGTCTGCAGCCTGCCCTACTTCTTCCAACAACTATCAAATGATCACTCATGGCCGGATGAAATGACATTCATAACCAGGCTAGCGAGAATAAATGAGAAAAAAATGGGTCGGCTGGTGAAACGACGTCCATAAAATAACTAGGGCGAACTCTAAATAAAGAAACGACCCCCATACTTCAAAATAAAACCCCGAGGGATAAGAAAATAACCTAACCCTAACAAACTGCAGTAAAACACAATGCTGAGCAACAGGATTGGAGGAAATCCTACCTGGAAAAAACCTTGCGGATGACCTAGACGAATGTGACTTCCACCGGCAAACAATTCGCTCAGACAATGACAACTATGCAGCTCCAATGGGCGGAAAATATGGTGAAGAATGACTGCACATACAACCTCTATGGTTTTATAAGCTTGAACGCGGGATGGATAATCTTTTCAGGCGGGAAAAAGAGAGCGACAAGTCTATATCGGAAGGGAACTTGCGATCGGACGCGAAGCGTCGGATGACTTCGGCATACCGTACCCGGGAGATCAAGCAGATAAAGTTGAAGCATATAAAACCAATACCGGAAGTCAAAACAACTAACACGCCTCGGTATCGAAGATGACTATGGGAAGGTATCGGATCCACTTCGCACTGTGCCTCTGCAACATCGGCCAGCGAAACAACTAAGCTCTCGGATCATTCAAGAAGAAACAATCGAAACGATGAAACACTATTTACCAAGCTTAAACGGATATCGGAAAATGACAAATGATTGGAGACCCGACACATTAGAACGGTTCTAGCCTCAGCTTCTGGTAAATCGACAAACAACTTCCGATGGAATAGATGGAACGATATCCGATACATCGGAGAAAGGCCTCGGAATGCTCTCAATGGGAACATCGGATGGCTAGTCAACTGCACACCCGATACATCGGAAAAGTAGTCAACTGTGCATTTGATATAAGCAAACAAACCTTCAATTTTTCCAACTTTTCAAGTCATGGGTAAAATTTTGGTGAAGTAATTAGATTCCCCAAGCTTGCTAAAAGACTAAAAAAATAAGGGGGAGCCCTAAATTTTTTTTTTTTTTGAGGATAATAGTTGCGGCTGCAACAGATTCCTTTCCCATGGAAGTAATAGCCATCGAAGAACATAGGAAGGGGCTAGAAAAGCGGCTACTACCTTTTTTTCCTGTGTAAGCTGTGGAGAACTTATACGTAGTGCCCAGCCAAATCAACCGTTCCTTGTCAGGTGCTTCGTTGTGAATATAGTTTCTATGCAACCATGAATGGAGTCTCTAAATGTCTCTTTCTTTCCGTTAGCTGGTGTGGGGTGGCCTCAATCGAAGGATTTTCCATAAAGTAGCTGCTATCCATTGTCATCCTATGAAAATCTACATAAAAAATAAGGGAAATCACTAGCACCAAGATTTCTCTTGGACGGGTTTATGAAGGCAGTCACAGTTTTTCATTTGTCTAGGTTATCTTTTTTAATCCTTTCACCTTTTGATAAGTCTAATCTTTCATATTTTATTTATTATTTATTTTTGTCAATATATTGATTAAATTAATGAACACATTTTAGTTTCATACAACTTCATGAATTTTTTTTATGCTATATCCATTTCAACAGAGCCATTAGTACACACCTTTCTTGGAAGTGAATTGAGAAACATACCCGAAGGGTTGCATAGACATGTGCCTATTTTTCTTTATATGTAGTTGTTTTCTCAGCCCAGAATAATTTGAAAATACTATTGATGACTGTGTTACAGACTTACACTGGAGACGCTGATGAGTTTTTTGGGTACCTGTTCAAACTATAGGCATTGTCACGGTTAAAACCTATATGGACCTTGGCATTCCTTTGTTGTCATATATTGTGTGTATAACCCCATTTTCAAGTTCCTAAAGCTATTTGCATGTCTTTATAGGGTTCATGGCATAGTGGCTACCTATGTGCATACTCTGGGTTTAGCTCTCACAGTCACTATTGCAAGTTCCCTTACACCCTTGAATGCCACCCTCGGTCTTGTCACCCAACTCATTGTCTATTAAACCTAGATATGGGTTTTTGGATTGAAGGGAATGCTTAAGAATTACACTTCCTCACCATGTAATTATTGGATAACACCTTCTTTCTTATTTTATGGTTGTCATTATAGGTCAGGCATTTGGCCACATGGGCTAGCAATGATAATCCTTCTCAGCGATGATTGTTCTCAACACTGTTTCCATTTCAATTTGGCTTTTGGTATGCCATGGCCCCACCTGCCAACAAATTAAGGCCCACATTAATCTTAAATAAATAATTGGGCAACAACAAGAAACCATAATTAACTAGATTCCACTTAGTAGTGTCCACATGGGGATAGTTTGTCATAATTTTGTTGCTAAAATCAAGTTGCAATTCCTTGTTTTCATACAATAGACGTCCCTATTTCTTCGCAGAGAGCTAAACCAATATATTAAGGCATTCAATGTTCACACCATTAAGAGTTACTACAATTGATTTTTTGTTTGTTATTAAATGGTCATGTTAAATGGACTTAAGCGGTCTTTGATTGATGTTATTAAGTGGTTATTTTTTCCCTATAATCATTAAGGTATGTATTATAAATCTAAGCATTCTTTCCATATTATGGTAGAGTGGAGCATAATAGAAACCACAAATCCATCACAATTGCTATGAGAAGGGGAAAAGACCTCGAATAATAAAAAATGCCATTTTTAAGACTACAATGTTTGAGATTTTAGTAGATTTAATGTGGATTTCTATCCTTCTTTATTTCAATTTAGAGACACGAATGAGCACACTTCCTTTTAGGTCACAAATGGTTGGCAATTCTCATGTAGGATGTTTTATCCAAAGTAGATGTGTAACTTTGACAAGGAGCTCTTACTTTTTCACTTGTGTAGTTGTTATTGTAATAACTTTGGATGTGTTAATGTTCTTGTGTAATTGCATGTTCATGCATGGACTCATGTGAATGTGGTGACTTTAGAAGGATTTCCCATGCGAGATCACCCTACGTCAAAAGTAGATAGAATGGGGTTTTAAACTTTTAACCAATGTCTTCTCTACAAAGAAAGATATTCAACATGTTACCCTTTGACCATACAACTCGTGGTTTCTTACAATTGCTAAGACAATCATTATTTAACAATCACCATTCCCACTTTGAGTTTTATAATTGCAAAGACAATCATTATTTAATAATCATCATTCCCACTTTGAGTTTTATTGCACACATAATGCTTTAGATATCTGTGTTTTCTCAAATTGATGAATTTATTATAAAGAAGTATGAGAAACACAACTCTGATTGTGGACATTTATTATGATTACCAAACCTTAGATTTGTATTACATGTTAAATATGAATGTTTGTCTGAGTTTTTTAACCCCAAAATATGCTTGGTGAACATGACATAGACTGGGGTTGTAACTTTTGTCTCCTCTATTATGCAACATATTCAACTGGTCACTCTTTGATCAATTGGCTTGTGATGTATTACAATTGCAAACACAATTGCTATTTATCCATAGCCATTCCCACTCATAGTTTTCTTGCACATATCACACTATATCTTTGTGTTTTGAGCTTGTGATAAGTTGTTATATTCACAAATTGATGAATTTATTACAAAGAAATACATGAAACAAAACTCAGATTGTTGACATTTATAACTACGCAACACCTTAGAACAACATTGAACATAAATGTTTGTCTAAATGGATGCTCCATTGGTTGGATATAGTTACATGACGACAAAGGATTGTGTAGATGACGACGACGACAAAGCATCGATTAGTGAGCTTAGAATGATTATTAATATCATATAGAATTACAGTTCTAAGCGTGTAATACTTCAAGGGCCGCCAAGCTTTCCTTTATTTACGTAGATCAAGTCTATGCTACTTGAGAGGTTGATTGCGTCTCTTATTTGTGAGTACAGTAGATCCTTGGAGAAATTTTTGAAAAGTTGTCAATATGTTTATGTGAGGGCTTGGGGAATATGACTCCATTAGACATATTTTTGCAGTATTTAAGGGAATGGCCATTATAAGAGGGATGGGGATAGGTCAGAGAAGAGAAACCTAGTTGGATTGAATTTAGCCTATGGTTTGCTTGGCTTCATTGTGTATATGGTCCAGAGGCGAAGGGGTTTCACAATTTTACTACTTTCTTCAATATAATTGTTCGAGCATCTCCAAAGATGACCTTTGATGGTTTTGCCAAATATCATAATCTTAATGACTCTTCTAATGATTTAGACCAGTATGTTGTTTCTTCCTCCACTTGACCATTCTGTGTGCTATTTTTTATATGATTCCATTACATGAATACTTTGTTTGTTTGTTTCCGTTTGTCAATTGTCTTGAATTTGCAATAGACTTTTTACATGGATAAATGCAAGACACAATATTCTTGCGATACATTTTCCTCCTGCCTTGCAAGGCATTATGTATCTACCTCTACTAAGTGTTATTGGATCCTTATTACCTCTACTTTGTGCTATTGGATTCTTATTAGCCAATGTTAGGTACTACATGTATTTTTTATGCATTCTATGTTGTTAGTATAATGTCTATGGAGTTGATTTGGTAGATAATGACTTTGAAAATAAAACTAGAGAATGATTTAGCATGATCTGATTAAAAGGTAAACGTTCAATCAATCTATAATTTCCAATTTCACGCACCTTTGTAGTCAATGTAAATATCATATCTTAGGCCACAGTAAGAACTTGCACCTGTATTCTTTCAATATACATTGATTACAGGTTTAAAGATTTCATTTTGGTTCTATTCAACAATACAATGTGATATAGGTAAGAAAGAAAAACCAAGCTATCAAAGGAGCCACATGATTGATGGGTTTTAAATGTAAGAGAACATGCATAGGTGTTCATAAACTATTCAATGATATAAAGGGCCTTACTCAACCACTTGAGCATATATGTCTCTCAAATTAACCATTTAGAAAAGAACTTTGTCTTCCTTGAGTACAAGATAACCACCCATACACTGTTTGATGTGAAGATTCATAATAGAGCTGAAGAGTCTTAGTGGATGGAAATAAGATGTGTCCAAGGTCACAAGTCAACCAATAATCTTTGAACGATTGGGTCTTTGGTGAAGCGATTTTGATTTAGCTTGATTTGTGTATTTATATTCAATCCACGGTGAAGATTGACAATTGTTAAGAATAGATCCACATGTTGCTCTTTCGTATGCCCTGAGCTTACAATTATGGCATTTTCACTTGGATGGAGTTACTGTTGTGGTTTTTGTTAGATTGTTGAGTATACAAGAAAGGCATGTATCAAGGAGAGTTAGAAATGGACTCACATAATCATCAAGTCACTTAATACAGTGGGGTTGATCCCATTCATTTAATTCGTTTGTGTAGTTCCTTGTTACTTTTGTAGGTTCTCAATCTTTACATCACACCCTCTATTTTAACGTCCTAGACAACCTCCTATTATGAGACTGCTGCGATCACCTTCTTTTTGCTACGAACACAGAATGCAATCGAACTCTCCTAGCCAATCAAATTGACTGGGCATCCTTATTGAAGTTACATGTATCTGGATTTTAAGTTTGTAAGTTTCCAATCAATATTCAAAACAAGTTGTAATGCATGTCTGAGATTTGATTAGTATTGCTATTACACTATTAGGATAATATTCTTTCATCTCAAGTTGTGTATTAATGTGTTCAATCAATGCTTTGAGTGATTTGTTGGGTAGTATCTTATTAATATAATATACAATTATAGTTCAAAGCATGCAATATTCAGGGATTGCCAAGCTTTCCTTTATTTACTCAGATCAAGTCTATGCTACTTGAGAGGTTGATTGCGCCCCCTCTTTGTGAGTACTGTAGATCCTTGGAGAACTTGGAAAATTTGTTAGTATGTCTATGTGAGGGCTTGGGGAATATGACTCCATTGGATAAGAAACATGTTTCAAGGTATCCAAAGATCTTATAAATTACTTTGAATCACTGTAGTGATTTGGAGGAACTGCCCAAAAAAAAATGCAATTTAACTTACCTCCATATGTTGTCTGTTAATAATTTCCATCTAATCCAAAATTTACCCGATGATTTGGAGAGGTTAAGGTCACTTAGGAATTCAAAAATCTAATCCAAAATTTACCTGATGATTTGGAGAGGTTACACAGTTTGCTCTATATTCATATACAATCATGCCATGCGAAATTTCATTTTTGAAGTAGAGTAACATGATAGATTAAGTGTACATTCACATTTGCTTTATAGTTCCTATGGCGCCCTTTGGAGTTTCTAAAAAACATACCGTGGTTGTATCTTTTGGTGCGAGTCTTGGTTTTTTTGTGTACAATTGGATTTGTAATTGGAATTTTCATTTGGTGGAGACAGGGACACAATCAACAAGTTTTTTTATGTTAATGGTATGTATGCAATCTCCCTGGATGGTCAATTTACTAATCTTGTTCTCGGTGTTATACAAATTTGCTTATCAACTATTTAGGTTTTCTGTGTGAAATATGAGCAGTTTTCTTATTTTTTTTATGGGTTATATGATGAAATACTTGCAGAGGAGCATGATCCAAAAGTTTTCTTGGTACATTTAAGGAGATTCCATTTCAAAGAGCTTCAGGTTGCCACTAACAATTAGTAGCAAGAATATTCTAGGTTCAAGAGATTTTAGGAATGTTTACAAGGGATGCCTACAAGATGGTACTCTTGTAGTTGTAAAGAGATTGAAAGATGATAATGTTGCAGGGAGAGAAGTCCAATTTCAGACAGAAGTGGAGATGATCAGCTTGGTTGTGCATAGGAATTTGTTGAGATTATGTGGATTTTGTATGATAGCCACATAAAGACTACTCGTTTATTCATACATCCTGAATGGAAGTGTTGCATCTTGTCTGAGGGGTAATTATTTCTTTTGCCCTTTGGGCGTGTTTTTGCAAATATTAGGGTAGAGCAAGTAAGAGACAAGTTGTCTACTATCTAAACTATATAGCTTTTGCATATAAGTTTGTCTGAATTGGTCTGTATTATAGACATGACATTATTGGGTCTTAAGCAAACTTGTAGATACCATTCATGTAAAGCCTCATTAGATTGGGTGTTTCCTACTTTCCAAACTATATAACTTTTGCATATAAGTTTGTTTTATTTTGATCTTTATTACATGAAGGACATACTTGAGTCTCAACTAAAACAAACTAATTGAATGTTATAAACTTGCAGATGGCATTCATAGAAATCCTGCATTAGATTGAGCTACAAGGAAGTGGATATCCTTGGGAGTTGCTGGGGGAATTTTATACCCACATGAGCAGTGTGATCCCAATATATTTCACCTTGATGTAAAAGAAACCAATATCTCACTGGATGAATATTTTGAAGCTGTTGTGGGTGAATTTGGATTAGCGGAACTTCTGGATCATAGGGATTCACATGTGACTACAACTATTAGGGGTATTGTTGGGCACATTGCCCCTTAGTACCTCTCAACGAGCCAGTCCTCTGAGAAGACTAATGTATTTGGTTTTGACATATTATTCCTGCAACTCTTAACTGGACAAAAGGATTTGGATTTTGGTCGGGCAACAAAACAAAAAGGAGTGATGCTTGATTGGGTAAGTACAATTGAGTTCTGAATGGTACGATGAATACCAAGTAAAATGGGTTATAATGAAGACTATACTCTTGAATTGTGTGGTTGTCTTGTGTTAATTGTGTGGCAGGTTAAAAATTACATCTGGAGAATAGGCTTGACATCATGATAGACAAGGATATTAAACCCAATTATGATAGAGTTGATATTGAGGAGATGGTGCAAGTAGCGTTGTTATGCACTCAATTTAACCTTGGTCATCGCCCAAAGATTTTTGAAGTGGTTAGGATGTTGGAATGTGACGGATTGGAAAAAAGGAAAATTGAAACTCCTAAATATAAGGGGCTGGAAATTATATCCAAGAGGTATTCCAACTTTATAGATGAAGATTTGTCATTAGTTTTGAAAGAAATGGAACTTTCGGGTTCGTGGTGACTTGTGTGAAAATTTGATATCTCATGTTTGGAATTGGGTTCCTATGGCATGCTGGAGGCTTGTCTATCATGGAGCATCTTGCATTAACCCCCATGTAGGTTTTGTTGTTGTATCTTTCTTGTAGTTTCACTGTGAGGCACACTATGATGGCATTACTGTTTTCAGTGTTTTCTTGTAAAATTAATGTAGTATACACTCTGATCTCATCTCCAGGTTACATTTCCAACATGGTTTTTCTGCACCACAATGAGGAATATAAGCCCAACTTGTATGTAACTTGTTAGACTTTGAATCGATGGATTTCTGTTGAGATTGCCTGCAAATTCTAGAAATGTTAACACGACTAGGGCTGGTTTTTGTTTTTTTTGAGTTGGAAAAGATCTAGGCTCAGTGGTTACTCCATGCTTATTAGGCTCCCACATACTCACTGTGGTTGGCCTTTCTCAAAAGGAGGCCTAAGAAAATCTGAAATCCGCAAAGGATAGCTTTGAATGCAATTTTTTTATTATTATCCAGAATAGCTCCTCCAACATAATTTCTATCAAGTAATTAAGATTTTTTCAACCCATGAAGATGATACAATTACTAAACATTGCACTGTAGTATTTAGAATTTCTTTATGCAAGGATTTTTGAGTTTCTCCAATGTAGCATGGAAGTGGAAATGTGATTCTCAGAACTGGTTTATTTAAAAGCAAAATAAGGGCATATTCCTCCACACAATTGTGGTAAATTAAAGTGTGTAGTAGTTGCAATATGATAGGAATCGTGTACACCAAATATATGAAAATATGGAAAAAATTGTATTCATCTCGGTTTGATTAGTGTGCCCTTGCAATTAATTTATGCGTTTTGTAGTTATGTTTACTGCTACCTGCTTCTTCCATACTATCAAGCTTGTGCCTATTGTGTTTAAAACCAGAACTTGATGATAGCGTTGAAACTTCACAAGCCATCATTAACCTCTAAAATGTTAAAAAAGAGCAATGTAGGTGGAAAACTTGTGGGTGAGATAAAGTCTCACCAAAAGGCCACATTATTCCAACCATTTTTTTTATTAAAACCGATCAAAATGTGGCATGAAAATGGATGCTTCTGCACTTTGCATTTTCAGCAATCACAAATTGCAATCTTAAACAAAATGCCTTGTTTTGAAACTTGAAACTACCTAGATCGTCATAAACATAAATTGAGCAACGAAAATTGCACTTTCAACAATTCTTTTTATGTTGAATTCGGGGCAATACGATGTGTTTTGGTCGCTCCATATTGGTATATTGGTTATGGTATAAGAGGAATCAAGAAATCGAAAAATCATACTAAACAACAAAATAATTTTCACGCCACGTACATTTTTTACTGCTTAAGTTTCTAACAGGTCTAAAACTATGTTGGGTGGAATTGAAAAATGCTTGTTATCCCTTGTTGAGAAGTGTCAACATCATGTGTTAGAGTAGAAGCTCCAAGAGAAATTGCTTCAGCTATTTTTGGACAAAAAAACTAAATTTGATTTTAAGAAATATGGTGTCGGTGGACAGAAATTGAAACTGTCAAGTATTGGTATTGAGCTTCACATTGAGTCTCCACTGCCTCCAGAATGGCGGCAATGTTTAGAACTTCAAGTTTGTTTCCTTTTATTTTGTTTGTTGATTACATATTGTATTCTTTTCGTTATAATTTTTTTCGTTGTTGTTGTCATTGAATTCACCTTCAGGTTTGCAGATACCGCCATTCCTATAAACAAAATGCCATGTTTTGAAACTACCTAGATCATCGAAAACATAATTTGAGCAACAAAAACTGCTTTCAACAATTCTTTTTATGTCAGATTCAGACGAATATGAGGTGTTTTGGTTACTCCATATTGGTATATTGGTTATGGTATATGAGGAATTAAGCAATGGAGAAATCATACTAAACAACAAAATAATTTTCATGCCTTGTACATTTTTTACCACTCAAGTTTCTAACAGGTCTAAAACTATGTTGGGTGGAGCTGCAAAATGTTTGCAATCCCTTGTTGAGAAGTGTCAACATCATGTGTTAGAGTAGAAGCTCCAAGAGAAATTGCTTCAACTATTTTTGGATAAAAAAATGAATTTGATTTTAAGAAATCTCCCCATCCAAGCTGCAATTTTATAACATTCATAATTACATCCTATTATTAATTGTGTGGTTCTATTATGAGAAATCAAGAATGAAATTGCTTGGTTTGAGATCATGAAACAATAGTTGGTTCCAAAATCTACAAGAAGAACAAAATTTTGCTTTAGAACAGTTTGGTAATGATAATAGAATTGGTTCTAAACGTTGCAAGGATAACAATTTTTTGGTTTAGAATGACTTACTGTCACAACATAATATCTTAGTAAAGTTTGCAAGTCTACAACTTTGAACAAATTTATAATTACCCTATGTAAATTGCAGAAGATTGTTGTTTTGAATTGATTAAGGGTTTCAATTGAAATGGTCAAATAGATTAACATAAAAGGATATGTTGAGCAAATTATGTGCATCAACATTGTTTAGAAATGTGTTAAAAATATATGTTGGGTAGGTTATGTGTACAACATTGTTGAGAAATATGTTAAAATGATATGCTGGGCAGATTATGTGCATCAACATTATTGAAAAATGCAATGGATTATGGAATTTGAGGGTGGCATAATAAGTAAGGGTTTAAATAATTAATAAATGCATAGAGGATTGATTAACTAAATCCACCACTTGGGAGCTATGGAACATTATGAAATAACTGTATAAGCAATTTAATATGCAAAGAAACTTCCAAGGCTTTTAATATTGGCTTCCATCTTTAAGAGAGATTGTGCCATTTTCGATGAAATTCAGTACAAATGTCTCTCCCAGAGTTCATATATACCTCAAACTTTTAGCAACGTTTCTATATATAATATAAGATTCTTTCAAAATTCTCACATGAATTTGGTTCTTATATCGATTTAGATTTGCCCTCCCCAGCCTGTGGTCGTTTTCCTTTAAACCCTAGTTGACCCCTTGAAACCTTAGATTTTTTCAAGGTTCAGGTGTAGTACTAGAGACTTGTAGGATCTAGGAAGATGTTTGAGGACGTATCTAAGAAGAGAAAATGGAGTTGGAATTTAGGAAATTCTAAACATGGTGATGAGATTGGTGTCGGTGGACAAAAATTGAAATTGTCAAGTATTGGTATTGAGCTTCACATTAAGTTTCCATTGCCTCCATAATGGAAGCAATGTTTAGACCTTCACGTTTGTTTCCTTCTATATTTTTGTCTTGATTACATATTGTGTTCTTCTTTTATTTATGGCTTTTGTTGTTGTTGTTGTCACTTAATTCACCTTCAAGTTTGTTTTATTCAAGTTTGTAGATATCACCATTCCTATAAATTTGTTGTCAGCCAGGATTAATGATCACCGGTCCTGCAAAATGGATCATCCTCAAGCCCACTTTACTTTTCCTCAACTGCCAACAACTACTCAGGTCTGTTTTACCATGGTGATGAGATTGGTGTTGGTGGAAAAAAATTGAAACTGTCAAGTATTGGTATTGAGCTTCATGTTGAGTCTCCGTTGTCTTTAGAATGGAAGCAATGTTTAGACCTTCAGGTTTGTTTCCTTCTATTTTTTTTTCTTTATTACACATTGTGTTTTTCTTTTATTCATGGTTTTTTTCGTTGTTGTTGTCATTGAATTCACCTTCAGGTTTGTAGAGACCACCATTCCTATAAATTTGTCGTTAGTCGAGATTGATGATCATCAGACCTGCAAAATAGATCATCCTCAAGGCCACTTTACTTTGCCTCAACTGCCAACAACTACTCAGGTCTATTTTAACAAGTATTCACTTGATGGCATGTTTCATTTTGCCAAAACTTCTACAAGAAAGGTCATTAATTCTCTCTTTTTCCTTTTTTTGCAGGAACTCCATGCTGCACTTTCCTTGCAAGAGAATTAAAGCATACATGATCTCATTCTAGCAAGAGTTCATACGGTTAAATCTTGTAGCAGTAGATAAATACTATTACCATCCACATCACTGACATGGTCATAGTTAGTTCTAGGTTAAGACGTCATCTATGTGTCATGATTTCCTCATCCAAGAAAGGGCCAAGGAAAAGATATTAAAAGAAAACAATACTGGAAAGAGAACAATATTGTTTGCCATTTTTTTCTCAGGTTGGAGAAGATACAACTCAGATACGGTTAACATAGTTATGTAAATCAATGTATACAAAGTTCAAGCATGGATTTAACGTTTCAAAGTCATATGTTCTACATGATAATTAGTTTATCAAACCATCTTAGAGATTGTCTATTTGTTTTATTGTACCTTGTCTAGACTTTGTTCTTGGTTCTGCTTCTCATGATTATGTTTTATCACATATGTTCTTGTTCAATATATTAGTTTGAACTTGTGGCCGAACTTTTTATGTTTACTGTCTAGTATTTTCCAATAAAACTATCTATAATTGGCATAAAGGATACCATAATTAGCAACCGCGGGAGAGCAGGATTAGATCCAAGAGATTATTAAATCTTGGATTGGAAGATATTTTTAAACATTTAAGATATACATTCATGCTAGAACTGCAATAGATTTGATTAAATTATCAACAGTATCCATCTCTCTAATGGATAATGATTATGAGGAATGATATGGGCTTTCTAAATATTGCAATATTGTGTTGTAGATGAAAGAGTGGTACCTTGTATTTTATGTCTATTAGCAGGTCTCATAATGGCCACCCATTATGGCATGGACAAAATTACAGCAGGTGAAAAAATAAAAGTCAAAATTGTACTAGACATATGTATAGATTTTTGTTTACCAAATTTCCACGACATTAACATTTTCATAACAGTTTTGAATAATGCCTAACAATATTATGTGATGTTATTTACCCAGATAGAACGATCCAATTGCCTCGACTTATGAGATGACTGAATACACGACAGATCTGGTGGGTTAGTACGTGAAATATTAAATGGCAGTCTTGAATTAACATAGATTTTCTTTGTACCACCACAGGGTTATTTTGTAGAAAATGATTCATGTTTGGAAAAAAATTGAACTTGAAACAGATATTGAGTTTTGCATGCTCCAAGTTTCATAATTTTGCTTCGATTAGTTTTGCTCCATTTTTTATTATAGTTGCAAATCCATCCCAAATGTTTGAAAAAGAGTTTCACATGTATGGAAGCTATGATTTTCAATAATTCAAAGAAAAAATATTACAAAATTAGGACACTCCAACTTTTTATATATATATATATCATGGTTGTGTATAGTTGATGTAATATCATGAATAAAGTTAAATATAAATATATAATGACTGTGTGCAGTTGATGTTATATCATGATGATGAATAAAGTCAAAACTATAAAATGAATTATATAGAATGCAGGTCTTAAAATTTCAAATATCTTATATAAACCATGTCACATATCCATTTAGATATAAGTAATACAAATTGAGTTACAAAAACGAAACTTGGCATGATCAAAGAGAAACAAGTCTAGTTTATGGTTGTCAGCCTATGCAGTTACACCTCCAAATGAATCTTCCAAAAAACAGTCAAATATGGAAGCAACAACATAAGGAAGAACTTGCAGTTAGAAGGAAGAACTTGTCTGATCTCTTTGATGAAAATATAAGAGAGATGATTGCAGTGGCCTGTGCACAGTGTCACATGTTTGTGATGTTTTAGAAGTCTTTTCCTTCATGCCCCACCTGCAAGTATGTGTATCCAATCGACCTCGATTTGGCATTTAAAAAAAGAATATTATGCCACTCATGCAAACAGTCAGTTTGCTTGATTATGATCATGTCATTGTACATGACACAAAGTAACAACAAATAAGTGTGTTTTGGAACTTTGTAGATTTGAAATTTATGTTGTTTTGTGACAAAAGGTTGTATAGAATTTTACCTTTTGTGTTGCGGGCTTAAGCTGGGAATTATAGGGGGACTCGTGCAATCAACTATGGTTAGTTTATCATTGTCGTTATCTATTGTATAAGATGGTTTTCTTCACAAATATATTCCAACACATTTATTATTGTACATGGCCTTATAATATAGTTGGAGAGCCACTTCAAAATATGTTAATCCTCTCGACGTTCCTTTGCACCTCCTGGTGCAAATGCTAGTTAAATATTAGCATTTGATATATATTGGTATGTATATAAAAATATTTATATAATTATAATTTTAAATATATTAATTTTATTAAATAAATTATATTTTCTTATTAAAAAAATAGACTAAAAAGATTTTAAAGATCTTGATATGCGTTATTGGATTCAATGTATTCCTAAATTTTATTTATAAAAAATGATTAATTATTATATTTGTATTTTTTTCAACAGAAAAAAACTATATCTCATTGAGAAAGTATAATATAAATTCTATATGGACAAAGTCTATTACATAAACGAACTAGCATATCAAACATCCAATAATCAAAGGTTTATCATCCGAACTGAACTGTATCTTTTGTAGAATCAAAACAGATATATATTTGACTAACATGGCTATAACTGGAAAGAAAAAACATGGATGTAACTGAAAAGAAAAAATGGAGTAAAACTCCTCTCCATAATGAAGGAAAAAGAAGAAGAAGATATAGACAACCTTCCAAGATGAGGTTAATGCATTGTCCATATATGACTCAAAAACTAAGAATTTGGATTTGGCCCTCTACAATAACGATGGAGTCACAAAACTTAGAAAAATGTATATAGCCTTCTTCCACATTTAAGGCTTGTTTAGATAGATACTCATCAACCCCATTAAATTCCTTGTAGACATTTTGAAATGAGATCTCGGTAAAAACAACTTGCAAACTTCTGATTCTTTCCTTCTAGCTTTCAAGTGCTAACATATATAATTGACATTTTATAAGACCCAATCAATTATTACCTTTGAATTACCATCCACCTGCAAATGATCAATATTTTTTGAACAAGCATAATAAAGGAGCCCTGATAAAGCAAGAAGTTCACCCCTTGTATTAGTATCACCACAATTAAATGCTTAAGCTTAAAGACTTTTGAATTGCCCAAATACAAGATAGCCCTTGCCCCACATCTTTAAGATACACCATCAAAAGATCTAATAGGCCAAACATTATTTAAAACATCATTCCTTAGAAAGTTGTTTCTTAAATGCGATAACCATAAATATCCAAGTGATACCCACATGTATGATTTTTTTTTCTTGAAATGTTAAAATAAACAATTTAAACGTGCTTAACAATTAAAATTGTGTATTTATTTTTCTATAAGTTAAATCTCTATTATAAATTAAATAATTGCATAGACTCTTTAGCCTATATTTGCCTACTTCCTTGTTATGTCCCTGATACATATAGTCTTCAGCTTTGTTTCCCTTATGGTAGAGGGTGACAATAATTCAAAAATTCTTTCATAAATTTGCAAATTACATGAAAATGGTGAATATGAGTTGGGAAATTGGGAGTTCGAATGGGATAATAATTAATTCTTTTAAGGGGATTGCAACGGCATAAAAAAATAGTTTCTCCTCATTATTCTCAGATCTTGTTTAGTCTCATATAGTCCACCAACTGAAGATAATTAGACTTTTTCCTCGAGTCGTTGATCGAGATATGAATACAAGCTTGGAAGATTTAGTGTTGAAGGAGGAATTGAAGGAGATCTTGCTATAATTCAAAATGGCTAAAATATTTAGCCTTGACGGTTGGATGGTAGAATTTTAGTTGAGTTTTTATGAACTTATAGAGGATGATCTGCTCAAGGAAACAAAGGATTCTCGTTAGTTAGGAAAAGCATTGGTAGAAATCAATGCTACTTTTCTTGCATTGATTTTGATAAAAAAAGGATCCTGCATCTTTTGAGGATTTTTGTTCAATCTCATTGTGTAATCTTCTGTACAATTTTTTTCCAAGATAATTGCAAATAGAATCAAGCAATTGTTGGCTTTGGCGATCTCTGAAGAACAATTTGGGTTCATCCATAAAAGGCAGATTATTGATGCAATGGGATCCATGTAAGAAGGTATTTTCTATGTAAAGCTTAAGAAACTCACAACATATGTGCTTAAGATATATTTATCTAAGGCATATGATAAGGTGAAGTCGTTCTTTCTAAGAATGTTGTTGCTTCATATTGGTATAAGTCTCTTTGTGATTAATTGGATAATGGGATGTATAGCTATGTCTTCTATTGCGGTTTTAATCAATGGGCCACCATACTGATTTTTTAAGGCTTCGAGAGGCCTTTGAAAAGGATGTCCTTTGTCGCCATTTTTAGTTTTACTCATAACATAAGGATTGAGCAGGTTAATTAAAACTTCAAAGACTCATGGGTCTCTCAAGGGTATTAAGGTAAGCCAAAATATCATCCTCTCCCATCTACTCTTTATAGATGATATTATGTTCTTTGGTGAAGGAACGCTCAATGAGTGGAAGGTTTTTAAAGGTTTATTTCATATATATTGTTCAACAACTATAATGGAGGTTAAACTTTAGAAGTCTCAGTTGTTATTCTATGCCATTAAATCAGGAGTTCAGGAACATATCCCCTAACTTTTTCTATTTTGGTGGGACAATTGGATGACGGTTTGAAGTTTGGGTTTTCATTCCAAATCCATTGATTACATGTATGTAGATTATCTCTATCTTTATAATAAAATAAAGGTTTAGGTTTCATGTTGGTGCACTCCTTAGGTGTCACGAGGAGAAAGGTTGGTTTTGGTAAAAGAATTTTTGGAAAGCATGATACCAGTCTATTGGATATCAATTGCACACATCCCAAAAGGTATACTAGATAAAGTGAGGAAGACATGTTTTAGTTTCCTTTGGATCAGTAGAAAAGAAAATGAAGGCATCATACTTGTCAAATGGTCCAACATTTCTAGGGCTAAGAATCAAGGGTAACAGGGCCTAAAAATATATTTATCAATTTGAAAAGGCTTTTTTAGGAGCAAAGGGTTTGTAGCGTCTCTTATTCTCTAATGGATTATGGAGTAAGATTATTAAAGATAAATATTTTCAAGAGGTATCTACAGAGGATTGGACCGGATCAAATAATAAATTATGTAAGGGTGCTTCGACTATATGGAGAAGTGTTATCAAGACCTTCCCAATCTTAGGAAAATGGGTGGCATAGAAATTTGTTAAAGGAGGTAGGGTCAAGATTGGAATTGATCCCTAGATAGGGTGGATAGGAAACTATTGATTGTCAAGAGATTTCATTTAGTTCTTATATTCTCATGGGTATTTCAAACTTTGTGATGTGGTGATTCAGGGTCATGAGGGGTCATGGTATCGGTTATGGAAGTCAAGGGATGAGCTACTATTATAGGATTTGCGGGTAGAGGAGTGGACTCTTTACATCATTATTCTTTCTCATAGTGCAATAAGAATAATTGATTGTGACGACGAGTTCAAGTGGTCCTAGAACAATTATACATGTATACTTACAACAAAATTGGGTTATGAATCCTTAATAGTGGATGATTAACAAAAGGATCAAAGACAGTGGTGGAAGTCGATATGGAAGTTGGATTGCCTGCTAGAGATCAACATATTTTCCTGGCTATATTTGTTAAATAATAAATTGACTTGAGACAACAATCAAAATAAAGTTGTTGTGGGCCCAATGAGTGTATTCTATACAATATAAAAAACAAATTAGCAGACCACATATTTGTGTTATGCCCTTTTTCCAAATTGGTGTGGGACAAAGTGTTGCATTTGAGTTAATAGTCTAAAGAATCTTTGTTTTAGTGGTTTGAAGATTGGCAACATGATTAAGCGTTGATGACCTTTCAAGATTTATCATGCTTTGTCATATGGGGATATGGATGGCACGAAATAAAATCTTTTTAAAGACTAAAATCATAGTCCAAAGCTTGTGTCTCTTAAAATTCAGACAACTTTCAAGGAAGGGTGGCAGAAGAAATATTCAATTTTAAGTCAATGATGGTATAGAGCATAAAGGTAACCAAGTTTCATTGATAATAGAGCATAAAGGTATTTTGACGAGGGGTGTTAGGGAATGACGGACATATGTGATGTTGGAGCTATACTACTTTTAAATCACATTCACTTTTTCATGCTCAAGTTTAAGGCAAGTCTCAAATTAAATAATAGAGCATAAATTATAACTCTTTCAATGCTTTTGAAATTTGTTGTAGAAAAAATGATTTCATGACCTCCATGTTAATCAGTGCATTATCTCTAAAAGTGTAAAAAGATCTATTTTGATGGGGAATCCAATAGAAATCTAGGGATAACAAGAGTGGGGGGCAGGAGGTGTACTCCTTGGCCTCAATGGAGTATTAGAAGCAAGCTAAGCAAGCTATTCCTTGGGTCTATGTATAGCAACAAACAATCAAGCTGAATTAAACACCAATCTTTATGGCTCCATTTTACTTCATTCTCTATGCATAAATAAGGTTATGATAACAGGGGACTCCTTCATTTTGAGACAAGTAGTATTTAAAAAGGTAAATGAAAGTATTTTGAAATCCATAATTTTTCAACGTCTATTTCCAAATCTTGATTCATTGGATGAGTACAAGGCCTTCCATGTAAGGTGATCAAACAACGTGTTAGGATTATCGGAAGGTGAATTAGGCTATTTATCTTGATAAAGGAGTTCTGATTAAAAAAGTCCTTCATATAGATTATGGCTCTGATGAGGTTGTTAATGTTCACAATTATGAAGTTACACATGTTTATGATATTAATACACATTAAATCTCCAAATCACGTTATCATTGAAACATCACACATATGGAACTTGAAGCACAATGGAGGACATGCAAGTCATGTCTTGAATTGGTGGAATATTCCCTCGTGCAATAAATTCTATCAATGCCATGGCTAAGAAATGAGGGGAAATTATTTTTACGCAACATTTTTTGATTTAGGCTTCACAGGTGGGATAATTTGGTTCAGATAAGGGATGCTCTATCTTAAATTTCTTTATGATGTTTTGGATTGATCCTTGGATGGAGCTCATACTATCATAATCTTGGTTTCGAGGTGGTGGCCCACGTGAGTTTGGGAAATGGGAGCCCTTGGATTTTTGTTTTTTTTTCCTCTATAAATGTTCTCGAAATTTTTGCATTCTAGGGCAACGTAGTTTAATTAGCACCTTTGTGGTTGTGATTTACCATGGTTATGGTGTCTTATTGAATTTGAATTCAACATGACTATATCTTCTCTTTTGGATGAAAAATGTCAGTTGAGACAAAGAGGATTTTTCCACCGCTCCTATCTTGATCAGACTCTATTCTATGTCGCAAGAATATTGGGAAGAGGAAAACATACAAGGGACAGGCAATAACCTAGGTGCTTATGTGAATTCCTTAGAGGTTAGAAAGAAAGGCATATATACCTCATATGATATAATTTGTGTTTACATGAATATCTCTAAAGCTCTACCGTACTAAATTTGTCTTAGTTATCAGGATAAAAAAATGGATCCCGACTATAGATTTTGAACACATTCCATTTTGGTGCATAAAATGCCATGAGAATGGACATCTTTTTCTGGGGCTATCACGTGATATATATCCAATCCCTTCAAATACAGAAGAGGAACAAGACTCTGAGGGTTTCACCAATGTACTAAACAAGAAAAAACAATGGAAAAAGGATAACTATGTTCCAAAAGGGGAGGATTTTAGATCTACTAATACCTTTGAAACTTTATCAATGGATAAGGAGTTCAATAAAAACCCTATACAAACACAGGAAGTGCAGTTGGCATAAATGTAGGAGGAACTGCGTCAGGAGCCTGAAAATAGAGGGAACAGAAAAAGGCATTGAACAAGACACAATCCAAGCCAAAATCACATGCATAATGATGAAAAGATAAACTTGAATGAAGACGAACTCATGAGATCAGACAAAAACAATGAGATGGAGATGGGAAACATAGACCTTTAAGGTATAATGGACGCTTATGAGAGATGGGGTATAAAGGCTATTCCATAAACACAATTGCAATTGGTCAAGAAGGTGATTCGAGACTACAAAGTAGATAAGGAAAAATAAGAATAACGAGAACAACGAGACACTTCCTCCATGGGAAAAAATAAATACATCCAAAGACCAATACAAACTATTCAAATATGACATTAATAATGGCCAAATCAACAAATTTTATAGGGCCTAGGATAAATATTGATAAACTCATTACTCTACTTCTTTGTAACAAACTTGTTGCACACTAACCTTGAAAATAATAAACTACGAATATTATTACATGGAATTTAAGGAGTTTTAATGGGAAGATTAAGTAGAGGACCCTTCTTAACAAAATTCGGTCTGAAAAAACCGAATATTCTCATGCTTCATGAAACTAAATGTACTAATGAGATGCTTAACAAGATAGATGGCTATTGTTGGAAAGGATCCCAAGTGACAACCATTGATGGAAGAAGCATAGAAGGAGGCATATATCTCCTTTGTAAACCAAACATAATCACATTGGAATACTTTTTTTTAATTGTCAGAGTAATGTCGACAAATTTAATCTAATAATAATTGATGCCACGAGATTTATTACTAATGTATACAATCCTTCGACCAACAAGGAAATAATCCAGTTCCTCGGCTCTTTCCAAAACCTACACAACATCATCGCAAACCAAATTTGGATCATTGGAGGTGATTTAAAGATCGTAACATCCCTTTTGGAGAAAAAATGGGGGATTCACAAACTTAAAGCAACAAATGAGGTATTCAAGGAGATCATCCAAGCCCTAAGCTTGGTGGAGAAAATAAGGTATTGAAGGAGATCATCCAAGACCTGAGCTTGGTGGATTTGGACACAACAAATGGCCTCTTTACCTAGAATAACAAAAGAGGGGAAGCCCAAGAAATTGCCTCCAAACTTGATAGAATTTTGATATCTTAGAATAACATCACCCAAGGTCTCATTTTTGAAACTCCTATTCTACCTTGTTCCGCTTCAGACCACTTGCAGGTTTGCATGAGTTTAGCCATGGATGATCAACCTAAAAATAAACCTTTTAAATTTGAGATATTTTGGCTCAACCATTTGGATTTTCTAAACATTGTTACTTCATGATGGAAAGAAGCCATGATACGCAAAGGATCTCCAATATATAAATTCCAATGACAGTTAAAGATTCTTAAATCCAAACTCAAGATATCAAGGAAAATAAGTATTCAAAGATATTTTCAAAGCAGAAAAATAGTTGGAACTTAATATGAACAAACTTTAACATAAAATTATAAAGAAAGGATATACAAAACAACTAAACGTGGAAGAAACTAAGTTTCAAACCCAGATGGATGTAAGGCATCAGCGAGAGAAAATATTATGGCAATAAAAGTCAAGAATCCTCTAGCTAAAAGAGTGGGAGTTAAACACCATTTTTTTCGTAAATCAATGATTTAACACAAGAACCATATCAAAATCACCTTGACAAAGGACAACCAAGGTAACATAAAGATAAAACATGATGATATAGAGAAAGAACTCATTTCATTTTATTAGCCTCTGCTCATAGAACCTCACAGAAACCACATTGAAGCAATCATAAAAATCACTCAAAATATTCCAAGATTGGTGACATATGAACATATTTCCCAACTAATTAGGAAACAAACCTGGAAGAGGTAGAACATGCAACCTCAAAGATTGCAGATGGAATATAAATGGGAATGAATGGATTCTCCACAAAGTTCTTCCATTTATGTTTATCAATAATAAAACTAGATGATTGGGTAGTGGTGGAGGAATCATGAACTATTATTGAAGTTTAACCAGCCTTAAGTTCAACATTTCTCACCCTGATTCACAAAGGGGAAAGTGTTTTCGATCCAAGCAAATTCAAGCCGATCTCCTTGTGTAATGTCATCTAAAAAATCAACACAAAGGTAAAATGCCAATAAACTAAAGCCTCTCCTTCTAAGACTTATTTATGGGGGAAATACTCGATATGTCGAAGGTAGGAAGACTTTGGAAGGTATCATTTTGGACCATGAAAATATCCATTCATTAAAAACCTCCAAGAAAGAAAGAATTTCTATAAAACTATATATGTCTAAAGCTTTTGACAAATTCATTTGGGAGTATATTTAGTAGGTATTGTTAACATTTGGATTCTCCAATCAATGGATGAATTGAATGATGTCTCTCACTTATTAAACTTTCTTCTCCATCCTAATCAATGCCTCACCTTCAACTTCATTACCCTTTCTCGAGGAATTAGACAAGGAGATCCTCTCTCCCCCATCTTATTTATTCTGATGGTAGAAGGACAAGGAATATTTATAAAAGCAGCAATGTTATAAGGAGCAATTAAAAGACTTTTCCTTCTTGAAAACGGTCTAATTTCCTCACATCTCAAGTTTGTGAATGACACCATGCTAATGGGCATCCCCACAGTCCAAGAGGATAAATCACTACAACGAATTATCAACATCTTTATGGAAGCTTCGAGAACCTTTATCAATCATGGTAAGTCCCATATTTTCTTCTTTAATGATCATATGTTGTTCAACATGATGTTTCTAGGATCCTTGGTTTTTCAAAGGATCTCACTTCCCTTCAAATACATGGGAACTTCGTTGCTCAAAACTATTTTCCATAACTCTTCCTAGGAGGAGCTACTCTCAAAGATGGAAAAGAACCTCACCAACTAGACTTTTCATTCTTTAAATATGAAATTAAAGTAGATTGACTCTAATCAAATTAGTGCTTGAATCCATGTCTCTTTACTTATTCTCCATTATAGTTTCCACTAAAAGTATTATCAAAGCATAGAGGAACCCTTAAAGAACCTTTTTATGGGGATGCTTTATGACTTGAAGAGAATGGGTTGTTATTGCATGGAGTAAGGTCTGCCATCCAAAATGGGATGGTTGATTGGAGATGTGTGATCCTGAAATTGAAAATGTGGCTTTAGCAAAAATATTGTGGAGGTGGATTCAAAATAAGAACACACTATGGAGTAAGTTATGGAAAAGGAACTATGCCCCATAGGTATAAGATTTAGACCTAATTAGAATGGAATACATTAAGACATGATCACTCATTTGGAGCACGACTTGGAAAAGTAGGGCTCTAGTTCAAAACCATTGCTTTTGGGAAATTAAAGGTGGTTACTCAACATTTTTCTAGGAAGACACATGGAAACAAATATCGTGGCTAACATATCACCCTGAGGGGTAGGTCCTTCAATAACTACTTCAATTTCAAGACAAGATCTATGTGAATCAATACCAAGACAACATGAATCATGACGAAAATCGGAGATATGAATTCCAATAGGATATTGACCTGCTCCTTCAAACAACCCAATTTGGAAGTCTTTTGGGAGGATCTTTAGTACATGAAGATTCCCATATAGCATAGTGTTGACAAAATCCATTAGGGAAGTAGGGGACGGGGCCATTTTTCTACCAAAGAGGCATATAATCTCCTAATTCATCCCACAGGAAATCAAGGGAAGGGAATAGGGAATTAGGACACTTGTGCCAAAGGTGTAATAAACCCAACAACCTCATTCGACCATAGAGATGACGAGGTACTCAAATTATGTATATGAATTTACTCTTACACGTCTATTTTTTTTTAAATTTAACAACATAATATAAACTTATATTGTGACCCAAATGATCTCATGCATTCATTAAATACTTACATGCAATATATATTTAAGCATAAACACACCCAAGCCATGCCAATAAATTCCATGCATTTCAACTTTCATTTATACATTCATAAAACAATAATTTAAACAAAGACCATAACATAAATATATCCATGGCATCTATACAGAGGTAAATAATTACCTTTCAATTAAAATGATCTCCAATTGGATGCAAGTGAAGGACGTTCCTCCCAGCCATAGGCACTACCAATCCAAATCTTACTTTGACAGGCCACCCCTAAGCTGGGGCTATCAATCCATAAGGGCTAAGCGTTTTCCCACAACTTCTACTCGGCTCAATATCTCATGCAACCCATTGGTGTAGAAACCCCCTTCACAGTCGTCCCAATTTTCAATTCTCCTTCCCCATCAACTTGCACAATGTTAGGAACAAGTTCCCTTCGTTGAGCTAACAGTCCCTTAGACAACCTCTAGTTCCCTTCTAGCACTCCAACATAGGCTAGACATGAAGTCTTTGAATTGGGACTCCAAGGAAATAATTGTAGGCAGGTTTCTCTCACATACACCATTCCACCCAAGTTAATGGCATGAAGAATTCATATTTAGAAATTTCTTCTTGAGTTCTCTATCAACAGTGCCAAACTATGGTTGTCCCAAAGAGATACAAATGATGGTAGTGAAATGTAAATTCGAATGGTATCCAATGGATGAGGAACCAAACCCCTCTCAAGCTTCATTTCTCATTTTTATAGGCATACTTAAGGTTTCCATGTGGCCACTACACATGGGCCCACTTTTCGCCCTCCTAATCCCATTTTAGGATAATTAAATAAGGCTTCACCAAAGATAACTCACAATGATCGTTTAATAACTTAGTTTACATGGATAAGGATAAGGATACAAGTTTAATCCCCTTATCATGTTCCTCGATCGTGGATTCATATCCCCCCATCTCTTCTTCGTCTTTCTTGCTCTGCAACCATTTAGAGATTTTTATATTAATATAGAAAATGTACATGTTTACATAGTCTTGGTCATCCTGACCATTTGTTTATGGATTCTAGCCTTTTAGATTAGCATTTGCAAAATTTTACATCAAGGGGTCAAAACTGGGGTATTACAAAAGGTATCTACCTTCTATGGTTTGTGTCAAGAGGAAGTCCCCTGACTTGGGACCAAATAATGAAAAGAGGCTTCAAGGGACCCTCCAAATTCTCCCCCTGTAAAAATGACACCAAAACTTTGGAGCAATTATTGAATCATTGCACTTTTGTCTCATCCTTGTGGGATGAAGGAGCAATATTTTTTAAGCAGATTGATAGATTCCAAACCAATGTTAGGGAAACCATAAAGAACCGTGGAAAAAATACATTCCATAATGTAATTCTATATAGAGTTTGTCAGTTGCTTCCAAGATTTCTTGCATGAAAAAAATTGAAGGAGAGAAATTGGTGAATCTTTCAAGATTTGTCCATGATTAAGGACACGATATGGAACACCATCAAAGTTGGAATGATTGAAACCATTCAACTGAGAATATGGATAGACGAGGAGTGGAAATGCCAAGAAATTGAGGGTATCATCCTACAACTCTAAGGATTTTACATAACCTATTAACCTCAATCATGACAAATAAAAAGATTATAATCACAAGGCCAACTATATGGTCCCATCCTCTTAGAGGAATTATTAAATTAAACTTTGATGGGATCTCTAAAGGCAATTTGGGTCTGGTGAGATTCAAAGGACTACCCATAAACGAGCATATTCAAATCCTCTAGATTTATGAGGGCTTCCTACGTTAGGAAAGCAACAACACTAAAAACCTACAAGCATTTTTTCAAGGTCTTCATATCACCCATCATTATGGATTCACAAAACTAATAGTAGAGGGAAATTCTCGACTCATCGTACAAGTGCTTACAAAATTCCAAAATGGTTCATCACTAGAGTCTCTATTGATTGGTGATTGGAGGGACGATTGGAAATACTTATGGTCTTTTTAAACCAAGTCCCTACCATCATTCCCTCACACATTTAACATTCAACCAAGAAATTGGCAAATCATTTGGTGAACGAAGGGGTGAATAGATGCAATGAGGATGTCGGTATCAAATGGGAAAAGATCAATCCTTCTCCTCTTGGAACTAAATTTCTAAATATCTCTATCCAAGACTGTTCCATTAGCAGGGAGAAAGAGCAGAATTCCCCAGAGGAGGTGATAGGGTGACAACATGACAGTGGTAATGCTTGCCACTTGGCATCGCCTCAACAAAGAGCTAGCTTGGAAGCTAGACGCACATGCATGAATGATGACAAAGTGTGTGACATCAACTCGATGCCATCCACATGGAGAAGATATAAGTTAAAGAAGAATATTTCAAAACAAAATTTAATGTTCAAGGTCTGAAATGTGACAAAATTGCTAGTGATTCTAGGGTGCACTTGAATATTCCCTTAGATTAACTTGAGGTTCCCAATTGACAACTAGCTAGCCTAATGTCTCCATTGGTTTAGTGAAGGTAATATCTTTTTAGGAGGAGCTTAATGATCTAGCAAACCATTGTACCATTTATAAATCAACTGCATGTTCATACGCAACGGGGTATGGATCGTAATGATGCATAAATGGAAGAAGCCCATAGAGGCCACAACTTTCCAAATTAATTTCTTTGTATGATCGTCGTTTGTATTTTGTTGTTTATATAGCATATTAGGATATATATATTTAGACTTTAGAGACATCATGTAGTCTCAAGGCAATTTTGTTTTTCAAGCAAAAAAAAATGTATTTATCTATCTCGAAAGAACATTTTTTCGCATTTTTACTCTATAAAATTTCTGATTATTTGATTAATTCACAACTCATTTTAATATAAATCTATATCTATGTTTTCAATTAAAAAAAAATAAAAATAAAAATAAAAATATCATAATTTAAAATAATAATAATTATCAATAGCATGACAAGGAACTCAACTACTCTTTTTTTAAATAAATCTCTATCTATTTTTTCAATTAAAAATATAAAAATAAAAAATAAAATATCATAATTTAAAATAATGATAATGATCAATCGCCCATGACAAGGAACTCAACTACTTTTTTTTAAATTCAATTCTGATCTCACTCTACCTATCCTTTCCATATTCGAATTACAAGTATTTATGCGAAGAGAAAATTGGTTATAACTATTTATATTAACTAACCAAAACATAATATAATCTATCATTTATGTGAACGGGTAAACATGCAATTCTCATGCACATGAAAAACTAGAGTTTTTCATGGAGGACAAAAATAATCGATAAAGTTTTTCATTTTATGTGACTTGGGAAATGCAAATGCAAATGATATTATTATAAAAAGTTTAAGTTTATTATGGATTATCTTATTATTATTTTAGTAAGTATTATTACTTGTATTATAATTTTTATTTAAATTATAATATAATAATTATAAAAAAATTATTTATCTTTTTATATTAATTAATTATTTTTATATTAAATATAATATAACAATTATAAAAACTTATTAACCATTAAATAATAATTATTTATTATTAAATAAGTTATAATAAAAAAATTAATCATTTTTACTCATAAAAAAACTTATTTATATTTCTAATAAAAAGTTTAAATATATTATTTATAAGTAAACATAGAATCAACCCTATTATGGATTGTGTCTAGAAAACACATAATTATGCTATTCTAAAAGACTTTTAAAATAGTTTCATAGTTGATTGAGACTTTAAGCAAACTAAGCCATGATGACTACCCAGCTCATCTTTACTATTTGTCTTAATAGTTGCATGAAATAACATTAAAAAACAAAATACTGAGTATTATCTTTTAAATTAAACATCATAAACAATGAAGTAATACGATGAAATCAACTCCTATTTTTTAATTCTTGTTCTTTTACTTGATGAAGATCTTCAGATAACCCTATCTTTGAGAAGGAGCGAGCCATGCAATTGAATTGCTTGTAATGGTTTAAAGGTGATCTGATCAAAGAGTTTTGCAATGTATTTTGAGTGCTCAGCCAAACTGAATGGACCTAATTTATGTACCTAATTTTCCCCATTCATCCATATGATAACTAACTCAGTGTTACCATAAATTTGCATAGGTTTGAATTCTTTCTTCATAATTGCCTTCATAAGTAAGCATATAGTTGTAAACTCACCATAGTTATTGGATCATGTATCTAAGAAAGACTTGCTAGTATAATAATGTTTATTTAATATATAAAGTACATAATCAACTCTACATTTTAAACCCTCATTTTAACTAGCCTCATCAAAGTACCCTAGAGAGAGTCCTTATCCTTGTTTATCGAAGGAGGAAGAATTTGTTTCACCTTTGGAATTCTTTGGGAAGCCTGGAAATTTCACCCTATAGTGATAATAACATATTGTCAACAAATTGTTTGTTATTTATTATATAAAAGGCACATAACAACATTCCATCTCTTTAAAATGATTTGATCTTAACATTTTGATTTGTAATATTATTATAAGAATTGTTTGTTTATGTAAATGAGTTTTTATTTGGATTTTTTTCTCTTTTGGATAATATTTGATTCATTGATTAATGACGATGATAGTTAATGTCCATTTAGACCAATTTTGGTCTATCAAACCTTGGGAAAAAAAAGTAAGGAACTACTTGGTTTGCTTTAGAGTTTTATTTCTCTGCTAAAAAATCTTGGAGATGATCGATCCGAAATTGCTATAATTTTTATTAGATAGAAGGTTGGGCAGGTTTGTATTGTAACAAAAAATTTATAACCGAGATATTATAGGCGTGTATGTAGGGTAATTGAAAAGGAAGTGCTTTTCATCCTCAACACTCATAGTCTAACAAAAATTACAAATCCTTTCAACACATGGAGCTTTAGGAAAGGTCCAACGCCTTGTTTCACTATGTAGCTCATGAGAGTTCGTTGTTATTTCAACTATGTGGATCTTCTTCTTTATGTTAGTTAAAACAAAGAGATAATTTTGTTCTTCAATATTAGGGTTAGTAACCTCCTTGTAATATATTAATTTTCTTTTATCCTCTAAGTTTTCATCACACCACAACTTCTCTTTGAACTTCAAAGTATTATTATTTTTAATATCATCTATATTTTGCAATGGGACAATTTCATCAACCCCCCAAATCTTTAACTAAGACATGGCATCTTTATGCCAACCTTGCTTGATCCTTAGGTGGGTTTGACTAGAATTTAAAGCAATTTTCAGAAGTATATGGTCTCCCAAGTTATTTAATTTTTCAAAAAGACCATTTGAAACAAGTTTTTCAAGACAATGGTTATTCCAAATACCAAATCAACAATTCCTTTCAAATAGCTATCCAACCAAAATATAGCAACAATGGACCTCAAACCCTGAACTCTTTAGCCTATTTACCTTGCATTTATAGAACGATGGAGAAGATATCCAAAATCCTTAATAAGAAGAACATTAAGACCATTTTGAAACCTCTAAAACCCCTCCAAAATTCTTTCACCCCAGTCAAAGACAAGATTAACCCCCTTCACTAACAAGGGGTCTATGAAATCCCTTGTTCCTATGGCACTTCCTACATAGGTCAAACTGGTCACTCCTTCTCAACAATGATTAAGGAACACATTGTTGATACCCAACACAATTGTACCAAGAAATTAGCCCTAACAAACCATTCTTTCAAGAACAAACACCATATATGCTTTGACCAAACCAAAATTCTCGCCAAAGCCCCAACTACAATAATTGCCTAATTAGAGAAGCCATCAAAATAGAAAAATATCCCAACAATATTAATAAAGGAGACGCCTTTTGTCTTAGTCAATCCTGGGCCCCAGATATCCACCAAACTCGTAAAAACTTCTCCTAACTCTAATCTTACAATGCCTCGATGGTAAGCCCCAGACATTTGTGATGTGGCTATTTGTTATTATTATGGCACTAGGTGTCTGGACTATGGATTATGGACATTATTATTTTTTTTTGTTATGTGCTTTTAGCTAAATAAATACCTCAACATGCACAACTAACGTGGTTGGGGGGTCATGGATTTTACAAGTGAGAGGGTTGGGGGATAGGAGTTGATCCCCCTAATAGTACTCTATGTTTCCTATTTTTCATTTTATTGGAATATGGAGATCGTATTACACTTATTTGATGCTTTGCATGCACCCATGCACCCTCACTTGATGACAATATTCCTTATTTGATGTCAATGGGACCCACTCTATCATCTCTCATGTCTTATGCACCCTATTTTACTATTTTGTCAACCATGCACTTGATTCTCGTAAATCCTACACTAATTCAAGTTGTCTTGAGTTAATTAGAGCGATTTTGGGTCAATTTGAGTTGTCATCAGTAAGTTAGAGTGATTTTGGGTCAATTCATGTTGTCTTCAGTTAATCGGAGTAATTTTGGGTCAATTCGAGTTGTCTTGAGTGCATGGGTGTGATTTTAGGGGAATTTGAGTCATTCTTGTTCAATTCAATTTGTCTTCTATGCATGGGAGTGATTTTAGGGGAATTCGAGTTATCTCCAGTGCATGGGAGTGATTTTTGGGTAAATTCAAGTAAGCTTTGGTAGATTTGAGTTTCTCTCATGAGAACATGAATGGTCTCTAGTGGTTGGGAGTGTTTTTCCAGTGAATTGGAGTTAGTCTAGGTGGATTCGATTTGCTCTCTTGAAAACTCAAATGGTCATCCAATGATTTGGAGAAAGCCCTTAGTGAATTAGAGTGCTTTCTAGTGAACCTAAGCTAGCCTCTGTCAATGAATTTGAATGCGATGAAGGGATTAGAATTGGAATTCATTCATTATTCTTGGTTTTGAAGAGTTTCTCTCTTAGGTATTCGAATACCTATAAATGGATCCGAATTGTCTTTTTTGCACATAATTGTCACGCCCTTTTTGTTTGCAAGGGAACTTGGAGACATGTGAGGGTGATTGAACACTTATTTATTCCACTATGGAGACTTGTTAGATTTGATATTGAACATAGAAATACCTCAATACCAGTATTTGTCCCTAATCTGGTCACATGAATCCTGAAGGTGAATGGTTAAGTCCCGAGGGCTTGTGTAGCGAGGGGAATCCCATTGCGTCGGGTAGTGTTGATGCAGAGAAAGTGAGCGGTGAGGGATTGTGTTGGTTTTCTCAAGTTGTGGCATGAATATTTTCTACTGAAAGTTGATTTTAAGAGTTCCCTAGCATGTGGATCCATGACCTCATCTTCGGGGAAACCTGTTCAAATATAGTTCACTTGGTTGTGTTTAAGGTTGGGTGTAACGTTGTCATGTTGAAGCCAGTTGCACTATTAAGAGATAAACATTCTTTGGCAATTATTTATTGTATTTTTTGCTGCTTATGTGCCCATGGAGTATGAGTTATCTCTGTTATTTTATGTTGTAGGTTTGATTTTATTCTTATATTATATGGTCGATTTTATTAGTGTTAAATTGGAAACTTTTAGAGCATATTTGGTTATGTATCATAGCACCTAGTAGATGTTATTTTGTTTATGTTTTATGGCAGCCAATAGATCTAGTTTTTAGGTAGATCATATGGCCTTATATCAAAGCTACAAATTTGATATTATATATGTTTAAATGGATGAATATTGGTGTCACAAATCTGAGTTAATTGGTGTCGTAAATATGATTTACTTTAGCATTGGAAATCTGAACTGTTTAATGTCGTAAAACTAATTTTGTTAGCACATGTAGATCTGATTTATTATGTTGTTCAATGGATGCACTAGACATGGTGTTGATAGTTAAATTACATGTGACAATGTTATTTAGACATAGTTGCATTCATGTTACAATTACCTTGCATCGCATGTACATTGGCGAAAATTTTTGCAATGGAACTGTCGTCTTTCTTTAATGGATGGTTTTTTTATTTATTTGGCTTGTTGGAATGTTGGCCTAGCATTGATTAAGCATTATTATATTGTGCATTCACTTGAATCAACCCCTTCCCTATTAGAATCCCGATGTATATGATCCTAGTGGTGTGTTTGGGGTTGGTACACTAAAAATCTCTTCCCTTACTCCTTCAATTCTTATTCATTCTTCCTTCACGCCTTTCCTCTTACTCTCCCCCTCCTTTTAATTATTTCTCATCTCTTCACCTTAGTGTCTAGTCCTAACCCTACTACCCATTAATCTTAACAATACCCTCTTCACAAGTCCTTTAAAACACTCTAGTTGGCTATTAGCTTACCCTTCATTCCACACCCATCTAATATTTATATCTCCTAAAATGAACCAATTTAGCGTTGTTTCACAAATAGTCCTGCAATTTATTTATTTCTCTCCACTTCGTTCCTTGATGATGGACAGAGATCTTCCCGAAGCGTCAGAATTAAAATATCAATGCAACTTCAAATCCAAAAATCAAGATGAATGCTCATAAACTGCCAAAATCTAAACCAATTAATTATTTAATTTTCATTGTACATTAGGTACCTAGTCATAGCTATGCTCTTAGTGGGGGGAATTCCCAAGCCCCACTTCAATTGGGAGAATAAGATATGGCATATTGATTTTAATTTAAATATTGTAAGTTATACAATGCTTATGGATTGTCTCAATCCTTCTTAGAGATTATGTAAAGAGGCTTCAACCCCAAACTTCACACCTATAAAAAATAATGGGAAAGACGAGAGTTTCAAAGAGGAATTTATTTTTATCCCACATCACAAGGTTTGTTGACTTACAATTGTTTTCAAGGCCAAAATAAGCATTCCACCCTCCATTAATCCTTTTCTTGATGTTGTAGTTCTAGTTAAGCTTGCAATGGATATCAATCCCAATATATTTGTAGGAAGTCACTTCCTCCAAGTCGATAGTATCATACAAAAAAGGATCATAAGCAACTTTGTTAGATTTTATCAAGATAAATTTGGGTTTGTTGATATTGACAGTCATGCCCATACCAGAGCATAAATCCTTGAGAATTCTTAATTTCTTATTAAGATTAGAGGGATATCTTACCAAAAGAACAATATGATCAACATCAAGAAGGAGGAGGATGACAATTCCTGCTAACGTCATGCCAATGCAGTCTGCCTCTATTAAACAACCTTCTAACGTATCAATATATATACAAAAAATGGTAGGGGAGAGGGGGTAGCATTGATTAACTCCTATATAAAAATTAATTTCTTCTGACCAACCCTTAGTGTTATTAAACTTGGAAATGACATTCTTCTACAAACTTATTGCAGCGGCTCTCAATTGGAAAGGAACCTTTAACTCTTCTAATGGTTTCCATAAGTTATTTCTAGGCATTGTATCAAAAGCTTTCTCAATGTCTAAAAAATAGCGAAGGAGAATGATCTTATTATTGCGAAATTCCTCTACAATGATCTTGAGAGTAATGAGTTGGTCTATAGTGGAATGGTACCTTCTAAAACCGGCTTTCCTTTTAACCCTTTTAATACATATACATATAGATATGGATATGTATATGTATATGTATATGTATATGAATGTGCATGTGCATGTGCATATGCACATGTACATGTATATGTGTGTGTGTGGTTCACATCATTGGAGATCGATGCTCACTACATCGATGGATAACCCCCCTGGTATTCTATGAGGAATGTGGGAAGGCTGGATATTGTCTCTGCGAAGGTGGTTGAACAAGAGCATCATATATGCCCATTAAGGGCTCAAACATGTCACCTATAAGAATTGAACTTGGGTGGAGAGGTTAATGTCCATTCCTCCCAACCAACCAAGCTACATCCAATGGAATATTTCCTTTTAACTCATATATATATATATATTTCATGTGGTTCAGAACAGTGGAGATCGGTGCTCACTACATTGATGGATAACCCCCCCGGTATTCTATGAGGAATGTGGCAAGGACAAATATTGTCTCTGCAAAGGTGGATGAACAAGAGCATCATATATTCCCATTAAGGGCTCAAACATGTCACTTATAAGGATAGACCTTGGGTGCTGAGGGTGATAACCATTCCTCCCAACCACCCAAGCTACATCCAATGGAATATATATATATATTCTCCTCTTAAAGTTTTGTTTTCACAACATTAATAAGTTATAATATTCAAAATTGTTTGTTTATGTCAACGATTTTTTATTCGGCATTTTTTTAATTAGTGTATTTTAATAATTTATTAAAAATTATGTTTAATGTTTTTAAATATGTTTTATAGAAAAAACATTTTCTTATTATTTTGTTTATATTTCTTTCCTATTATTATTTTTTAAGTTTGTTTGTGACTTGTGGAATAAACATGTAGTATAAGAAAGTACGATCCAAGGATATCTAAGCCATCAAAATCACTAAAGAATTACCCCCAACCTGGGCCACACCAACTCTTAATATGGATATATTTTAAAATGTCTACTCCTGATTACATTGTAGGGTTTAAACATTGGTCGCCATTCAGAACGAGACCCATTGAAACCAACCTTGCTAGTGGGATTTGACATTTTTTCCTCTTGCTTTTGTTTAAATTTAAAACATAAAAGTTTATGTAATTCATTGCTCTTGTAATAAGGTCTATATTGGGGAATTTGGTTGCTCAATCAAGGTGTATATTAAAAAACACAACATCGGCATATTTCATGACCGTATAACTAAGTCAACCCTAACGAAACACTCTCACACCACCACTCATCACATTTGTATACATAAAGCAAAGCTAATTTCCAAAACAGAAAACCACAATAAGAAAAAAATACTTAAACTACAAAAGGTCAACTAATTTCACATTGTATTTAGAGTAGGCTTAAACTAGTATTGGTTAGAGTTATGATAAGAACTAATGGAAACCCTAGATTTAAGTATAAATAAGGACATCTCTCGACTTACTTATGATGAGATTATTGATATATTTAAAAATTACTCGAGAGTTTCACAAAAGAAATGAAGAGTTCTAAGGGATCACCTGCACACTTCTCAAAGGCATCTACCTTTAACCTCTCAAAAGCAAGAAATTAGAATCTACTTGAGGATATTAAAACTACACTATTTGGTCACGTAATTAGGAATATTGTAGATCAAAATAAAGCAAGAAGAGTTTGATGGGGCTCTAAATGATATTTTGCCCCAAATTCACAAAGAATCATGCAAGGAATGAGTACCCACTAAACAACATAGAAGTTTTTGGTAATTGTGAAGTTGAGTACCCCATGATTCAATGTCCATCATTTCCTGGTTTCAATGTTGTATACTAAGGAGTTGAGGATAATACAAAACGAATTTTCCTCATTGATCAGTGAAGTAAGGTTTACCTCATCCAACGAAGAAAGTATGCCTTATTCTCATCATTAATACTATGCTAGTTGAAATTCACCAATGTGTGTTCCTCTTGCCAATTGTCATCCCCCTAATCAACAAGTCAAGCCAATGCAAAACTAGTAGTGCAAATACTTACCATAAGCCCAAAATTTTCCTTTTCGACTTCAGATACAACCCAAACTAAATGGTCTAAACCTTAACAATATTGGAGACCTCAAGCCTAGCAACAGTGGGCTCTACTTCCACCTCCACCTCAATTGGCCATAATCCAACACAATACTACCCAGTAAGCACCTAAATAGCCCCAAATTCCTACCCAACCAACCCCAAATCCAAATAATAGGAAGTTCCAACAATTATACAGTAATGAAATGGCATCTTACCAAACCTACTTTTTGGACATAAATTTGTGCTTCCATGTTGAGCTAACCTCACTATTTTTAAGAAAATTTCTATCTTCATTAATATCTATATCTATGCATATGTTGTTTCCTCGCTTATCCTCATCCTAATTTGAGATTTCAGATCGTCCTGTCCATGAACTCACGTTGAAAAAGGACAAAACATTGATTTCAAATTTTTTATAGAGGTTTTATCTTCTATACTTAATAAATATCGATAATTTTTAAAATTCTAAATAATTTTAATCGATAATGTTTACATGCTTATATAATTCTAATGATAATTTTAAATATATTATTTCATATATATATATATATATATATATATATATATATTTGAAGATGATCAATCACTAGAGCAACATTTGGAAAACTGGTGGAAAATTGAAAGGGCAGGACAATTTGAAGCCCTGCCTGCACTTTATATCTTCACCATCTGGAAAACCAAAAACAGAGCAATCTTTAGAGAATCCTTAATGAGCATTGATTTAACTATTAACCTCCTTGTGCAGAAAGCAATGGAGTATCGAAAGGAACAAAATCCAAAGAAGCTCTAATGCTTCCGCCAGGAGTAATGATGATCAAAGAATATGCCAGTAATGTGCTGGTGAATCAATATGTTAGACTGTGATACAAAATACACTACTGTTTTTGTGATGTATGACGAACTTCCAAGGCGAGGTTTTTTGTATGGTCTTCATATAAAGACAGGGTAAAGCTGTGATAGCAACGATTTTGTATTTTGTTTGTTGAATGCAAGGACACTAAAGAGCACTTAGGTGCAGCTTTGTAAGCTCAATGGAGCAATCTATGTTATTCTATGAATAAAGTTGTTTTTTTCCTCAAAAAATAAAAATAATATATATNCTTTTAAGAATTTTGGTATTTTTCGGATCAAGCGAACATCAACGAGATCTATGTTCAAACTCTGCGATCAAGCCTGAAGCCAGCTGGGATCATCCTCTACGATCAACGATCTGCTTAGGAGATCAACCTCCAACGATCAACAATCTGTGGAGATATCTACCAGCCACCAAGTTGAGGATCGGGAAGCTTCACACAGTTGGAATTTTTTATTAGATCTGCATCATGATCGAAGTAGGGATCATATGAGCCGGTTTCAGAAGTTATGCCCTCTTCCAGGGAATCTTTTGGAATGGATCCACCCTCGGATCTAAGTCTGGAGGAGTGTTGAAGAATCTTAGATGAAGCCTTCAAGGCTTTGGTGGCTACCACATCTCCCCCACCTTTGTCCACTCTGGAATCCAGTGATGTGAACTTTATTAAGCGTGCAGGTGCTCCTTGAATCCATATCACATCAGCAGCTTCAAGATTGAAAGCCCTAGCTTTGAGTGAGAAAGGTCTCATAGGTCAGTTTACATGTATCTAGCCATTGCAAAAAACCATGGACGTCTGGATAAACAAAAACTGGATGGCCCTGATCTCTGGGGGTCTACAACATTGTTTTTGCGGAAACGACTTTTTCACCTTCTTGTTCGAAAATAAAGATGACATAGATCTCATATTCAGGAGATGACCCTACTTCATGGGCCCTCATGGCTTATACCTAAACCGTTGGAGTCTTTTATTTGACCCAGAAAAGGATGTTGCATCGGTGGTCCCAGCCTGGGTTTGCCTCCCACATCTTCCCCTACACTGCTGGAATGATGAAACTCTGCAAGAAATAGGGAATTCTCTTGGAAATTACATTGACAAAGCGGAACCAAAGGGCCTGTTGTTTTCATGCACAAGGATCTGCGTAGAAATAGATATGGAGAAAGGCCTGCCATAAGCCATAAATCTATACATGGACGGATGGGAACACATGCAAAAGGTAGACTATGAACAACTACCTTTCAAATGCAAGAAATTCCACGAGTACAGTCACTTTGTTAAAAATTGCCCAAAGGTAGTTCAAGAAAACTCATAAAAAAATCGAGAGGAAGGATGGCAGCAAACAAAAAGGGGAAGAAAAATGCCTCCAGTATCAAGTGAGGTGCAACCAAAGATAAGCAAGGAAAATCCTAAAGAATGAAAAGAAGCCTTGACTAGTAACCAATTCCAGGCATTGCTAATGGAAGACGGAGAAATTGCACCCATAGAGATAATATCGACTGAAACAAAAGAACAAGAGATCCATGCAGACATAAGCATCCCTCCTCTATCTCCAAGAAATGAAAGGAACAAAAAAAACTCCTGAAGGATCCATAACACTAGGGGGTACTTGGGCAGAGATGGTAAAACATAACAGATTCATTAGAGGAAATTTGAGGTCTAAAATGGGTCTCCTAAGGAAAATAATAAAATAATAGTTAAAATAAAAAATAATAGTTAAAATAATAAAATAATAGTTATTAATTTTGGAGGAAGAATGAAAAAAACTACTTTTTTGTTTGTATTTTTGACATATCTCCCTGTGTTTTTACTCAAATTCCGAGCGGGAGAGCTCGTCGGATGTGGAATTTAATTCCGCATACAACAAGTACCCACACTGCATACTTTTGACAGACCCCGCTACCCCAAAAACAAGAAATACCTGAAAAACGTGATGATGATGTCAGAGAGGCCAGACATACAGCTACTTCAAGTGACAAAAGTGCCAGATGTGGAGGCTATGGCATTTTCATGTCTTTTCTGGAAAAATAGCAAAGGTAAAGCCATAAGCTCTTGAGGAGCATCTGGGGGAATAGACACCATAATATCAGGTAAAGTTTTGGTCAAATCAATTAGGGAAATCCATCACTGGCTATTGACAAAAATTCAGGAAAAGAAGGAATTAAATTCTTTATACATCTGTAATGTATATGGGCCAATGCACTACAGGGACAAGACAACGTTCTGGGATGATCTCAACACACTAAAGGAGGATCTGTGAGGAAAATACCTCCTCATTGTTGAGGACTTAAATACCACTAAGTCACAATCTGAGAAGCGTGGAGGAACAAATTCCAAGGACCCTTTCAGTGAGAATATGGAAGACTTGATGGCGAATCTGGATCTGCTAGACATTCCATTGAAAAAAGGAAAGTAAACATGGAGCAATAGAAGAACTAGAATTGGACATGTAGCGGCAAGGTTGGAAAGATATCTTGTAAGTTCCACCTTCTTGCAGAAAGACCTCCTTCCAACCTCTCTTACCATCCCTTCAACAGTCTCAGACCACAAGCCAATTTCTCTTATTTTATCCCCTCCAATCAATATTGGGGCCATTCCTTTCAGATTAAGCCCGATTTGGTTGCACGATGGAAAAGTTATGGATCTAATTCAAAAGGAATGGAACCTTCAACACTACGGATCGCCCAACTAAATATGGGAATCAAAACTAAGATCAGTGCAATCTGCATTGAAAAGATGGGTGAAAGAAGGGTTTAAGAATCCAAATATTCACAACATCAAACTACAAAGTGATTTGGCCTCTTTACAGACCCGTATGGAAGTGGATGAGTTGACTCCAACACATCTAAACGAGGAGAAAGAGCTGAACATAAAAATTCTAAACGTTGCAAGGTATATAGAAGAGGGATGGAGAATAAAATCCAGACAGATGTGGCTGAAAGGAGGAGACAACAATACTAAGTACTTTCATAAGCAAACCAAGGTTCAGGAAAGTTACAACTCCATCAAGGATTTGAAAGATAAATATGGAAGCAAGATAACAGGGCAAGAAGAACTAAAGGAACACGCTTTCACTCATTTTCAAGAGCTATACACGGATACTGGAGAGACTGATCCAGAAGCACAAGCAGACCTTCTCCTTAGTATACCCTTGCTCATCAAATATGTAGAGAACAGAGAGCTTGCAAAGCCCATTCTGGAATATGAGATAAGAAATGCAATCTGGTCACTCCATGTTGATAAAGCACCTGGACCTTATGGATTTACAATAATTTTTTAAAGACAAGATCGTAGGGGCCACTAACTCATCCTTCCTAGACTTAATTTCAAAAGAAACGAGTCCTCTATCGCTTGATAGATTCAGGCCAATTTCATTATGCAACACTTAATATAAAATTCTGTCAAAAATCTTGGCCACTAGAATGAAAAGCATCATGGGCCGCCTCATCTCAGATTCATAAGGAGGTTTTCTAGTGGGACGTCAGATTCTTGACAATATTATTGTCATACAGGAATCTATACACTCTAGCATGGAAAAAAAGAAACAAGTTATGGCTATTAAATTGGATATGGCTAATGCATTCGACAAAGTAAATCATTTTTTTCTCTTTGAAATGATGTCCAACTTTGGATTTTCAAAAAGCTTTGTAAGATGGGTAAAAGCCTGTATCAGTAGGCCGTGTATAGAACCACTAGTAAATGGCAGACCTACCAAATTCTTCCAGGAAACTAGGGGACTACAACAAGGCTTCCCTATGTCCCCATTCCTTTATATGTCCCCATTCCTTTACCTCCTGGTGGTTGAATCTACGATCAGAAAGCTACAACATTTGCAGGAGTTTGTAGATCTAAAAGGCTTGAAGATAGCTAGAGGAGTGAAACTTGCCAACCATGCGTAGTTTGCAGACGATGACATTATGTTAGGAGGAGCATCTACCACAATTGCAAAGAGATTCAAAGGTGCGCTATCTACTTTCCTCAAAGCATCCGATGGCAAAGTGAACTCAACCAAGTCAAAAGTATATGGTTGGAATTGTCCCCCGAGGAATTTGGCAAAGATAGTTAGGACCCTTGGATTCGAAGGAAGCGTAACATGGAATTCCTTCAAATACCTTGGGATCCCAATATTCAAAGGGAAAAAAGGGTTGTTGACTAGCAAGGGATGATTGACAAGATCAAGAACAAAATTAACGCATGGGGGACAAGGTCGCTTAATCCAGCTGGAAAGCTCACCCTTATCAACTCTATTTTCTGCCTGCCCTATTTACGCGTGCTTAATCTCACTAGCCCCAAACAAAATAATGAAATATTTTCAAAAGAAATCAGAAGATTTCTTTGGCAAGGAGGAAAATCAAATAACTAAAAAAAATTCACCTGGTGAGTTGGGAAACTGTTTGCAGGCCAAAAATCTATGAAGGTGCTGGAATAAGAGATCCAAGCAAAATGAATTTAGCTCTTGGATCCAAAATCCTATGGAGAATCGTTTCAGAAGAAAGAGCATGGTGGAAGGAAATTATGCAAAAAAAATATATGAATGGAACGAGAAAGAAATGCGTGGACAAGATCAACCTGGACAAAAAAGGTTCTTCGATATGGAAGCTGTGTAAGAAGGATGTGTATATATTAAGTGATCATTTGTATTGGACACCAGGAAATGGGATGGAAATCAAGATCTGGAAAGACAAGTGTGGAAACACATCCCGTGCCAACTTATTGCAGGAATTCTCAGAGCTAAAGCAAAGACTGGACACTATGAAAATCTCCACCCTTTATGACCTCTCAACGTGGACGAACAACGAAAGATGGCCTGGTTGGCTCAATCTGGAGATCGACTAACTCAAACCAGACTACCAATTATTCATCTTGTTGTTGTCATCTCCGGTCCACCGCGAGATGAAAGACGAAAGAAGATGGGGAAAGTTGGGATACTACACAGTGTAGGAGGGATACAACAATGTGGACAGTCTTCACAACAACTGCAGCATCGACAGGAAGTGGAAAAATATCTGGAACAAAGAAGGTGTGCCAAAAATTAATTTGTTCTTTTGGATACTAGCTCACCGCAAAACGCTAACAAGAGAGAACATAAGAAAAAGAGGTATGGAAGGTCCTTTGAGATGCATTCTCTGCAAAGAATCAGAGGAATTTCTAGAACATCTTTTTTTTAGATTGTAAATTCTCTAGAGAGGTATGGAACCAAGCATACAAAGACCTGCACTTCGACTTGACTCTGCCAACAAACTGGAATGATTTATTTGCTTGTTGGAATGACTACTATAACGAATCACTTTATAACAAATCGGATTTTACGAGGGCTTGGGAAGCTCTCCCAAGATATATCTATTGGAAGATTTGGACAACAAGAAATAAAGAGATTTTTGAGGGAAAAAAATAGTCCGGGCAAAGTTGTAGCAGTTGCAAAGACACTTTGGGCGGAATTTTCATCCATGAGGGGAATGCACAACATTAGCAAGGAACCATTGACAACATAAGAAAGAGTTTGGGCCTCTGATTTGCTAGTCCTCTCGTCCCATCTACCATGGAATCAATAAAAAAAAAACCAATATTGCAAGATTGGAAAATAAAAGTTAGCTTGGAAGAATTCAAAAGCTGGTGGAAGAAGCTTGGTTGCAGTTCTTTGTTCTTTGACGGAGCCTCGAAAGGAAATCCTAGGATGGAAGGCACGGGGGGAGTCTACTTCAATTTCGAAGGAATCAATTTGAAAGAGTACGCTTGGGGAATCGACAGGAAGACTAACAATGGGGAAGAATGGTTAGCTTTAATTAAAGGCCTAGAGTTGGTAAGGAAAGATGGCATTGAGGAATTGGTGGTCTTTGGTGACTCGAGTACGGTCATTGGGGAAGCGTGGAAGCTGAAGAGGAATCATAAGAATCCAGTTACCAAGACTCGCAATCTCCTAAAAAGTATTGTAAATGAATACAAAGCTATAAACTTCCTTCACGTTTTGAGAGAAAATAATAAACAAGCGAATATTATGGCTAATAAGGGAGTAAGTCTAGATTGTCGCAACTTAGTCTGCGATCAACAGGACAACGAGAGAAACTGGATCCCTTTATATTGTACCTCTCCACCACATTTCTGGAATGTTCTGCTTTTGTATTTTCCTGCTTGGGCAGTTTGTAAGGAGTTACAATACTCATATAATAGGAAATTATATTGAAAAAAATAGATTGGAAAAGGACACATAAGGAAGCATGGAAGTGGTCTTCATCTGGGACCAGCATGTGTCCAAATCAATGTAACAGATAATTTCCCATTTTATAAAAAATCTCTTTAACCATTTTTGTTTTAAAAAAATAGTTATATATTTGTTTTGACATGATGAGTTTATAGTTGATTTTATTCTATGTTTCTAAAAATGTTTAAAAAGTACTTATAAATTTGAAATCATTCTTATTAATTATAAATGTTAAAATATGATTTAATTTTTTACATTTTTTTTTACAATAAATGTGTATTAATAATTATTATTAAAATTGCATCATTTTTTTAAGGGATCATTTTCCTTAAAATATGAATAACTTGTAATTAAGCTTATTATTATTATTTTTTAATACTAATTTTTTTGTTTGCTAGTTTGTCTATGATTTGTGTGATTAGATCATCTAGGTATGCACCTAGCCTAGCTACACCAACTCTTAACATGGTTGGATTTTAAGTGTCTCCTTCTCCTAGCTACCTTGCAAGGTTTGAACTCAGGTCATCATGCTGAATGAGACCCATTGAAACCCATTGTGCTAGCAAAATTTGATTTCTAAATTTTGAAGCACTTCAAAGTGGGCTTGGATCCACTTCTGTGTGCATAAGTTATGAGACCATTTAATACACACTCTTTGGGTGCAACCACACCTTTGACCACTACTTTAAGATGACATGTGGCTTTAAACTAAGGCTTCATAAGAATTGAATCTTGTCCACTAATTAAACATTCTCCACCCTTTATGAATAAATTCAATCCCTTTGAAATATTTCTAATTTTGAATTAATAATTATTGTAAAATTTATTGAATACTAATGTTTTGTTTTATTCTTACTTCTTAACATATTTCACATATAACTTTATTTTCAATTTTGTCGATAAATGTTCATCTTAATTTTTTTTCAACAAAAAAACAAAAAACTATACTATATAGCATTTGTAAAATGAAGCAAAGTACATCAAATGAAAAACTTCTAGGTTCACAAAAAATAGTCATCAACTGGACGACATGTAGTCCAAAAGAATAGACAATATAAGTGATCGAGTAAAATGCAATAGATTAGCAAACTCCAAAGAAACCAAAAAAACCAATGACTAACAAAAACACACTCTAATAAAAAAACTATAAAAAAAAAATCATATAAAAAAATCTGAAGTCTATTCTTAGAAATAAGAGAACCATCCTCCCAAAATTCATAGAAGGTATAGTCCTTCTCAAACAAAAGAGCTTTCTTGGATAGAGAATCTTACTATAATAAGAGCTTAAGCTTATCATGACTTCAAGTTCAATTAGAATGTGTTTTTTAAAGAAAATTATTCATAAGTTATGATTGGATTAAAATGTGTGTTTTTTTAACTTCTTTCTTTTATTTTAAAATTTAATGATATTTTTTAAGAAACTTTTTTCTTTTATTTTTGATATTTTTAAGAAACTTTTGTTTTTAACTTCTTTCTTTTATTTTAAAATTTAATGGTATTTTTTAAGAAACTTTTTTCTATCTTAAAAATTTACTTAAAATAACTTCTATCTTTATTAACTTAAGAATCTTTTGTTTTTGTTTGAATAGAATCTTTTGTTTTTTTTGTTTTCTTGTAAAGTTTGGTTAGTATAATCAATTTATTTATAATTAATAATTTTATTTTATTATAGTATTTTTTAATTTTTTTTAATATGATAAAATATTTTTTAATTTTTAATTTTATTAAATTTATTTAAAAAATAATATATCAAATTTATTGATTATTAATTATAAATAAAATGACAGATAAAAGTATTGTAAATCAATATGGGGAGTATAAATTGGAGTCTCATGGACAAAAGATCATGTCTTATTTATGGGGAATCCCTAATATAAAAAAACTTTAGTTATGTATTAGTTTAGTTCATTCTCTTTAACCAGTGTAATATAAAAAAGCATTTACTCATTCTGCTAAAATATGACACATCTCACCCACATAAACCATAAAGAAACACTTATTGTCCCCACCTTGTTAGGATAAATATGACCCATCTCACCCACATACACCATAAAGAAACACCTATTGTCTCCACCTTGTTAGGATTTTGGGTAGGTAAAGTAGCTGAAGGGTTTCCATAATGTGTACTCTATGTGAAAAAAGAATAAAAATATATATTATAAATTTGGGAGAAAAATAACTAATATAATAAGGTGATAATCATTTATATAGTATAAACAATTCTAAAAATCATATATATCAATAAAATATAAAAGTAACAATGTATTTAATAAAAAGATAATGAAAGAGATATGAGGGTGAGGGTGGGCCTAAGAGTGTTTTCTCTAATATCTCTTTTCACATAGTGTTTTCTATAATATCTCCCCATTATATGTTTTCTCTAATATCTCCCCATTATGTGTTTTCTGTAATATCTAGCTCCACAACCACCTTCACTCTCATAATATAAGAAATAGTGTTTTCTTTAATGTCTTAACTCTCCACCCTCATCTTCCACATCCCTAACCTTATTCTCACCTTCACCTTCACCTTCACCATCACCATCACCATCTTTAAAATATAAAAATAAACATTATATCTAATTATTATTAAAGTAGGTGTTTTATCTGATACTTCCTCCCACCCTTATACTATAAAGTGAAACCCCTCAAAATCATACTGCTTGCATAACTAAATAAAAAATAATTATGTACTTGCATAACTAAATAAAAAAGTAATTATGTATATAGAAAGAGAGTATCTACAAATATCTATCATAAATGAAAAAGGAGCAAAGTCAGTTTGAAGTTTTATTTTCTTAAATTCACCTCTCATTAAAGCCATTAATGTTTTGTTAAATTCCAACTTATCATTAAAACTAAGTTGCTGTTTGAATTTCCAAATTGTACCATACTACCTTTCTACTCGAATTCAACTTATCATTAATTTCCAAGTTGCTGTTCACGAAAATAATTGTTGAATTCCAAATTCTACATACAATGAACTGAAATTCCTGAGTGTAGAAAGTACTTTCTATTATGTGAATCGCTGGAACGTTCTAAGATTACTTTTGCTTTGATGGTACTTCTGTTATCACAAGCAAACAAAAGAAGGGATCTTGCTGGCTCAAAAATATGTGAGAAACAACCAATTCAACCATCTCTAGAATGCTAAATAGTGGCACCAATTTTCAAACATTCGACTAGTGAAACTAAAGTCCATGCAATCATCTTGTGTGTTCACACAGGAGAGAAGAAAGTAGTTGTCAATCTCCAATTTCAGCTTGAAAGTCCAAAAATCAGGTCCATTCACATGAAATTCGTTTTGGTATAAGAGACTTCACACAGTGGAGAGTAGTTGTCAATCTCCAAGTTCAGTTTGAGAGTCCTAAAATCAGGTGCATTCACATGAAGTTCTTTTTGGTATAACAGACTTCAATCAATCTGCAACCTGCATTCTTACACAGAAAGCTTAACTTTGAAGGAAACTACGAGGCAATGGCAGCTGTGACAAGGGGAATATCCATACTTCCGGGTACTAAAGCATCTTGCTCTCTGTTTCTGTTCTGTTTAGCTTTTGTTACATATGCATCGAGTTCAATTCATGCAGAATCGCTCATGAAATCTTTCAAGCAGTTTTCGATGCCAGTGAGTAGTTAAAATACTGTAGAACAAATGGAGTAACATGGACAGTACCCTTTGCTTCTGCTGAATTTTTATATGTGAGAATAGAGGTGTTTGTACTTAAATTTGATCTCCTTTAGAGTCTGCCATGTCTAGATAGTAACTTTGGATATGTTTGTATTGAAGTTATCTGCATTCATTGAGAGATTCTCTGCTCTGTAATAATAGGACTGATGCTAATAACAGGTAGTTATCTGCATGAATGGCTTCTAGATTCTCTGCATTGATTGTTAGATTCATCAAGATCCATATTGAAGGTTGATGGTTAGATTCATCAGAGATTTTGTCCATTATTTTTCATTTTTCATGTTTCCCTTCGCATTATCAAAACTAAGTCTTCACCATCAACCTGACTTTTAAAAAAAAAATTAAAAATAGAATTTTTGAGTTCTCACAAAATTATCTACATAACAAGCTCTTTTTTGAGTTCTCACAAAAGTATCTACATAACAAGCTCCTCCTGACTTTAAAAAAAAATTTAAAAATAGAATTTTTGAGTTCTCACAAAATTATCTACATAACAAGCTCCGTTTTTTAGTTCTCACAAATGTATCTACATAACAAGCTCCTTCAAGGCTTCATCCTTAGTTGTGATGTCTTGAATTTGAGAATCAAGATCAAAATTATGGAGTAACATATCATAAAATTTGAGAATCAATATCAAAATTATCCCTTTAATAATACCAACCAAATTGAGTAGACAAAGCTTTAATGGTCTCCCAAAACCAAACCCGAGTAGACCAAAATTCAAATCTTGATTGTTGTGTTGGAGATAGATGAGAAAATGGAGTGTCCTTTGATTGGGAATCTTGGTTGTTGTGTTGGAGATAGATGAGCAGATAGAGTGTTTTTTGATATGAGGCTTTTTGTATGGTATGTTTTCATTTTTTTGTTAGAATGGTAGTCTTTTTTAATTCATATCTTTTTAAGTAAACTAGTATAAATCCATTTTAAACCTAGATTTATCAAGCATCGACAGGGATCTAATTTCTTGAGGTGGATCCTTTTACGTACTTGATAGATCTGGGTTTAAAATAGATCTATGCTAGTTTTTTTTTTTTTTTAAAGTTTATATGTAACTTATATTTTATATTTTTTAATATTTTTTATTAACTAAGGTGACAAGATCTCCCCATACAAGGTTGAAGAACACCTCGCTTCTCTTGATGTAATAAGACCCAAAACAAAAAAACATTTAATATCAATATATGCAAAAGACATAATTACAATATTAAAATCTACTTGCTATGTTTCATAATAAAGCATATTCAAATTTGCTATGTTTCATAATAATGCATATTCATAATTGCATTGCTATGTTTCATAATAATGCATATTCATATTTGCATTAAGAGAGATACTAATAAGTTTTTGTTTATTTCAAGTTTTTAACATATTTATGGGATAACGTGTTGGATTTTTTTATCTTTGATTTTGTATATTTTAGATTTTCTTTAGATTTATTTCAGTTGTGGAATTTTAAGGGTTTAATGAAGTTATACATATTTTGGGATTTTATCAAAAAAAATGTGAGATTATTTCATTGAAATATATTGTTTGTTGTTTAATGTTGTCAGTTGAAATGTATATTATGAAAAATTTAGAATAATGCATTACATTTTGGAATTTTATCAAAAAAATGTGAGATTATTTCATTGAAATATATTGTTTGTTGTTCAATGTTGTTTGTGAATTTTTTTTTCGTTCTTAAAATATATATTATGAAAAATTTAGAATAATGCATTAGCATAAACTTGACGAGAAGAAATAGTTTTCAAGGAGGTTGGAGACGATTAGGAAGGAAATCAAAAGGAGGGGGCAGGAAAGAATAAGGTTCTAGAAGTAAAGCGATGGTGGTAAGGACAATAAGGATTGTGTAATAAATCTATTGGAATGGATATTAAGAGAGACAATACTATAACAAAGGGAACGCCATACCATTTACTGTGCTTTAAATTATAATATTCACTACGTCACCTATGGAGTACATCACTCAAAATCCTTTCGCCTTATCATATTGTTTTCACTCTAATTTTGTCTCCATTGGGATGAAAGAATCTCCAACAAACGATAAATTGTACTCTTCAAAATCACATAAACTCCTTCCTACATCCACTAGTACTATTACATTCTTAAAGCTATAAGATTAACGATGAGCAAAAAAGTGGCTACTTGTATATGTATTCTTGATCATACTTTTAGTTAGTTTTATGTATTGTCAATTGTATGAGATGATTCTTCATCCTTTTGTTGTAGGGAAAAGTATTTATAAAAACCCAAATCACCTTTTTCACCTAATATCGATAAATTTTTATATCTAAAAAGGTAAGCAACAATAATTATCGTTATATAAAAAAGGTGGGTAAGTGTTGAGGGAAAATTGTCACAAGAGTGAATAGTCTTTCCTATTCTATCGTTGTAGGTTGCAGCAAGGAAACAATTGTTAGCTGCGGGTTAGTGGTCTATACATCAAATGGAAAAGCAAGACTCAAACAAAGAAATAAAAGTAAAAGTGGATAAGTGCTAAGCAAAATAAAAGAAAGAGAAAGAGTGTGCTAAACCAAATGAATTTTGCCCAATGGTAAAGCTTGTTACAATAGTGTCACCTAGGAGATGAAGGATTCAATGGTAGCCAACAAATTCCCTTAAGGAGGGTCCATTTTTTTCCACACAAATGCTTGGTATCAAACTTAGAACAATGGAGAAAAAACTCATGCTTCTTCAATGAAGAAGACAAGGGAGCCTTAGCATGCCAGCTGGTGGTATGAAATGGGTTGAAATATGAGCTCTTACACCAATTCTTGTAGCATAAATTTGCTATAGATTTATTTCTAATGAATGCATGCCTACGAATTTGTTTTATAGGCCAAATGGAGGCCTTAAAACATCTAGATCCCAATGTGAATGCTCTTTCTCATGAAGTGGTTCTCCAGGTACATGAAGGAGGCTATTGAATGATCCTAAGCATGTGAAAAGTCCAATTCAAATTTTGGATTCAAGAGTGTTGTTATGAGTCTTGAATGTGTCATGGAATATAGATGGTCCTGCAACTGATACAAACATGCATGTTTTGAAGAATAAGTCGCACTAAACAACGTCCATAATTAATGACTATCATTCTAAGGTTCAATTCTCATTATGAATTTGATGAGATGAATGTTGTATGTTGATGATGCCCTCCTGCAATATTAGTCGAAATGTTGCATGTGTGTAATATTTAGGTGTTAACATATGCCCCTTGGTGTATGAGGTTTGGAAGATATTGTATGGCCGAAATGCATCATTGTTTCTTTCTCTCATGTTCTAGATTGTAAATTATCAAGTATTGTGGGTAAAGGACTTGGGATTAGAGAGGTTGGTGGTGATGATCATTGAAGCATGTGACTAATCAATGACAAAAAATGAATGGTTGTTTATACAAACAAGACAACCATCCCTATACTCGTGAAAATATATCAAACTAGATTACAATAAAAGGAGACTAAGGGGTCAACTCTTCAGACTGTTGGGATAGGGATGAAGGTGGCCTCGATCCCTGTTTGAGTAAATGATTCTTGGACTATTGATGACGTTGTTAATGTCGAAGAAGCATAATTTTTTATGATTGCGAACAACCCATGGGGGTGGGGGGCCTAAATAATGATGAAGTTGTCGAGTGGGTAACTTCCTTATGTTAGACATGTAATTGTTGTTAATTATAAATGTGAACACTGCTATCATTAGAACATATGACTGCTTCTGATGCGATGAACTTGTTCTCGTTGAGCATAGGGGATACCATTGAGTTAGGGAGCAATGACGACTCTTCCTACTTAGTTCGAGGTGATCTCTTATTTTGATGAGAAGGGACCCCGAGTTACAATCATAACCACTACAACTATCGGAATGAGGTGATATGATGTCGATGAGAGTAGAAGCGAGTCGTAATACAAGAGTCTTATCATGAGAACTAAGATCATTTTGTAACCAACTAAGGTACTAACAAAATATACGCAAGACTGGTTGATAAACGTGGGGCTCATGAATTCCCTTGATTGGTGTAAACTAGGTGACTGGATTATGACAATGTACTTCAAGTGGTAATGCTAAGTGTAACAAAGGAGAATAAACTGTAGATAAATGATTTATCATAGACATAATATTGATGGGGTAGGGTATTTGGATGACAAAACTGAAGGTGTTGGGGTTATATGGACTCTAATATGTCGATCAAGGGCAACTAGGGGTGTTGCCAAAAATAATGATGTGATGGGATTCCCATAGTTTTGAGTCAGTTGGGGACCACTTTATACAAATAGAATTATGTGGTTTTTTTGTACAAATGAGAAGACGAGTGCCTAATGAATAAATTCCATGTAGCGTGTTCTTGCTAGAATAAATGAATGGCAATGGTGCACTTAGAGGGTGGGGCCCCTTTATGGTCTTCTCAAGGGTTGATGGTACGAAGGAAAACTCATATGGTATATTGCTCATGAGGACGATGGAAGGTTATATGTGAATCATAATCATAACATGCGTTGAGGAATATGGGGGGTGTGATTGACTTAATGCAAGGTGATGACATGTGGTTTTAAATTAGCAAACTTGGTGATTTATCAAATTCCGTGGACTTAGTGGTTTGACATCATGGGTGCCAAAGTGTGAGGGAGTTGTGATGATGTGCACACCCATGGTGGATCATGCTATCTCTCGATAATGAGATTGATGGTGAGTTTAATTGAGGAATGGGGCCTTATGAACATCAACGAGATCACTAGATAATTGCAATGTAAATACATCAAAGTGAAGCACATTCATCATTTGGATGATGGGAGATTTGCTTCCTGGTGAAAATACTACATATATGACACAAATACCAAAGCATGATAATGATAATGATAAGAAATTTGACAATGCGAAAATTATTGAGAAGAAATTAAATGTACCTGAAGAAATGACCAAAAGATAAATAACAAAATAGGCAATGAGGTGAGGTGATGTGTCACCCAGTGTGCAATGGTTTGTGGAAATAACTTGATGAAGGAAATTAGTGCAACTTATATATGACAGATGTTCACACACCCATGCCCGTAATCCTTCGACCTATGGGGAGGGTTTCATTATAGACAACCCTTTGACAAGGTTATTTGAAAGTCCTCCTTCAGGGAAGATTCTTAGGGTTGCTAGTCCAAGAGTAAATGGAATGGGGTTGTTCGAGGGAATGATGTTATGTGTGTCACGTCCCCTCCCCTCTACTCCGAAGAGGACACGACTCATATGTCTATCATAATAACTGGGTAATCTATCCCCATGAACATAAACATAAAAATGCATTGAAGTAAAATACATGTACAGATGTATAACAAATGCAAATATACAATGGAAGCAAATACATTTCAAGCAGTCAACATGTTGATAATAATTCATCAAGCAAATACAGTTGCAGAACTTAAATACATAAGAAATACTTATCTTGAGAAGGAGTTATCACGCAACTAGCTATGTCGTTGCAACGTTCCACCCAACCATAGGCCAGTGGGCTCATCAATCTCTCAGCACCACTACCACCCCCGAGTTGGGCATGATTTCCACAAGGAACTAGGGAACAACAGGCTCACACATAGCCAAATACACATCAAAACTCAACCAATCCAAACACAGTTGGATTTATCAGGATGCTAAGGCAGTGGAAAGGTTGAATTACTAAGTTAGTGAGCTCAACCACAGAGCTATGGACACTTGCACCAGATCTATCTATCTTGGCATCCACAATACCTACACACTCAACACAAGGAAGTATTCCCTTCACTGCTATATAGTCCCTCAGGCCATACCTTCCCTTCCAGTGCTCTTCAGGGTGTACAAAGAAGGTTTGCCATCCCCTCTTGGTCTGTATGTGAGGTTCCTCTCTTCACTAGGTTTATCAAGTCAATTATGGACCTCTTCCACTCCTAAGTCTTTGAGACCAAAACAAGGATGCACACAACAACAAAATACAACTGCTGGGTATTGGGGAAAACGTCCTAGGGACCAAAAATGAAATTGGTAAAAGGGAAAACAACCCTGGGTGATCAATTATAATTTCAGAAAACGTCCATGGGCAATCCAAGAGAAAAAATGACCGCTATAAAGTCCAAAATCGTGGATCTATCTTCCCAGCCACTGAGCATAACCAAAAATGGGTTTCCAGCTTAGAGAACAATGAGGAAAATGTAGAAAATCGTGAGGGAAACGCACCAGCTGCTTCAACTGTGTGAGGAAGAGAAAGACATGAGTGAATAATGGCTTGGGCATGCACTTCTGGGTATTTACTTGCCCAATAATTCAAAACATGATTTTCAAAAAATGGGTGGCTTCCCAAATAAGAATTTGACTGCCATACTCCTCCCAATCCCATGGCATTAACTACCTCAACCAATTTCTGGAAGAAATAAATGATTAAGCCCAAAAGACAAAATGGGTAGTTGACAACTTTATGGCTTCTCCAATTGACATTTGTCTTTACCCTATTGGCTCAAGGGTTTGAATATTTTCCCTCCCTATTCCTTGTGAAATCATGCCCCCATCTCTTTGTTGCATTGACATAGCTAGTTGTGGGTCTTTTTATTAATTTGCATATTTAGATGATGTCCAAAATATAATGTGCCTAGCTAGCATGAGAACCACATGCATCGCTTTTAATTATTGATACATAAAACACTGAATCCATGGTGGGGCCTTGACCTTGAGCTCCCCACCATGAATTAATAACAATATTTACATCATTTGAAATTTTAATATAATGGAGTCAAATCAGGACATTACAATGTGTGGATGAGGTTGCATTCACATGAATTGGATCTAAGTCATCTACTACAACAGGGATGGGTGTCAGTAGTTTCCGAAGATCTTCCTCTGATGATAAAGATGAAGTGTTGTCTCTAGTAGACAAGACTAACAACTATGACATATTGAGGATATCAACATGGTTGGTTGTCTCGTGTGTGGGTGGTAGTGTCTCTTCTTGAGGCAAATATGGTGGGTTTTCCATGGGAGGATTAGGGTTGTCCTGTGATTGTATTTGTTCTAAGAGGATGACTCGTTTTGTGCACAAAATGGGGCATTGAAATGACTGGTGAGTTGACAACCCACACGATCGACACGGACGAGTAGTACATGATCATATGAGTGTATGGGAAAGGATTGGTAGTCAAAATGTGTGGTTGGGTGGAACCACGCCCATGTTAGATGGTATCATGTGAGTATGATATCCACATGATGAGCATCCTTAATGATTCTCATACGCCTTAGAAATTGTGATAAAGTTGATAAAGGTGGTCTCTTGGGAGACTGGTCGAGGTTTCTCAACGATGGGTTGTAAGAGATGAACTATCGACAATGCATCTCGAAATCTAGTGAGTTCGGGACATTGATGTGTATAGTGACCAAATTGCAAACAAATTATGCATCTATGATTAGTGTGCAATGTATTATTCTTTGGTTTATAGGTGGCCATAGATGGGATAGCTAGCATGTCCTTTGCTAAAGAACTAGCTAAGTGGGTAGAGCTAACATGTGTATTAAGTAAGTTCTTGAGCTCTAAAAGGTGGGGAAAAGGTTCTTGTTGTGCTCTAATCTGCCACACAAAGCATATGGTTGATTGAATCTTGGGATAGGGGGGTTACTTGGCATAAGAGGGGCTTTCAAATTTGGTTGCTTGGTGCCCCCTAGTTGTGTGATTGGTAAGGGCATTGTCACAGGTGGGATTGGTCCTAGGATTGCAATTGATGGTGCACATGTAGATGAAACAAGAGTGGAATTAAAATGGGCGTATGGATTTGGTACTATTTCCGTATATGGTAATGTTAAATGCCACATCGGTATTCCCAAGGTGAGCCCATACAATGTGAGCATAACCATGATTGAGGTTCCTTGCACTTCCGAGGTAGGGAACAAGAAAGGGATTTGAACCACAAGTGACACTGAAGGAGATGAGGGGGTGATTACTTCTTCATCATGTTGATTCTATTTAGGTTCAAATATTGGTGTAAAGGGGGCTTGTGCCTTGTTTTCTGATGTGAAAACAATGCACATGAAACCATCAGTGGATGCTGGGATAATTGGTGGAGGGATAGAGTCTGCCCCCAACAATACAAAATATTTGTAAATTCCTAAACCGATGTTTGTGTATGATGAATGATTTTCTAATACTACAATTGGTAGGATATTGTTGGGGTTCAAGTTAGGGTAAGACTCATAATATGTAAGCTAGTCCAAGGTGACTATTTTTTCATTGTGGGGAAACATCATTGTAATGTTGCGTTTTGATAAAAAGGGAATAACTGAGGACTAATAGCACTAGGAGCAGAAAGGTACATCAATTCAGTATTATTAAGTCATTAGTGTAGTAAGAAGGCAATCAGAGTTCATCATAAAGCATGCGGAGCATGTAGGCCTTATTTCTTAAGTGTTAAAGTCAACATGAAATTAGAATTGCATGCATGCAAAAGTGAAGCGTAAACCGTAAAAGTGACATGCAAACCCTAAAAGTGCACGTTATTCTATTTAAGAAGGGTTGTTGGACCAACGAGAATATCTATTGTTACTGTTGATTGATTTTGGAGTTTCGAGCAGCAGCACAACGTGCAGCTACGACAGTTGGGGTTGGAGATGGTGTCTTTAGCTAGCGGGGGTTCGGCAGTGAGATATCTGCCCTAGTCTCTTATTGGGATAGATCATCCAGTTTTATCCATTGCATCCATCATATACTACAATATTCAGAGATCCAGCACATTCCAAAGGGTTATTAGCAGATCCACGCTTTGCAGGTGGAAGTAGCAAGGAAAACACAGAAGGATTCGTTGGCACCACAAAACCCAATCTTTCCTCTGTGTGTCAGCTTCCTCTTTCTCAGTAGGCCTATCCTACGGTATACATTGATTATCAGCCATCTGTTTGCTCACTTGGAGTAGTTATCAGCCAAACAGATCAGTTGGGGGCGTGAGCAGCAGAACTGGAATCAATTCGCTAGGGCACTTAGAGGCAGCCAAACCTCTACATGTGCCAGGCCATCTCTCCGGCATCAGTAGACAGACAAGCTCAGAAAGTTTCATCCCAAATGGACCTCTCCTCCTACAAAAACGTCACCTTTAGAATGGAGGGTTTTTACGGTATTGCGGGGCGGTAACACTGGAGGAAAAGAGCATTATTAGACCACCCATCCGGATCCTTATGCATGCAGCTATCTCTAGAGTCATTATCAGCGAAAATATCAGTGGTAAGTGTTAATTTCTCTCTGCAAAAACCCTAACCCTAATTCAGCTATATTTTAGGGAATTTTTGTATGTGAGTTTACATGCACAATTATTTTGCAAATTTGTATGAGATTGAGTGTGCGAGTCAGCACTATAATAGAACATTAGAGAATATCAATATTTGGGATAATACAGTGGTATCAGAGCATGTTTCTTGCTAGCCGTAGGCATGCAAAATTATAAATGAATTCAAAAGACCCATACAACATTACTTATCGGATACAAAGGTGTAGAAACAATGATAGAAAAGAAGAGGAGTTAACATAGAGTTGGGGGGATAGAGAGTATCAGTTTGGAAAGGGAAAAGAAACAATGGCTGATGATGATAAAAAAAACTTTCAATAGTCTCATATCAGCCATAAAAGAACTCACTACTAGACAAAAAGAAATGATGAGTACCTTCAGGAAAATGACAGAGAAAAATGGGCCCACCCCACACAGTCTCTTGTTTCCCAATAGTGATAGGGTATCCACCAATAGTAGTGGGGATCACTTACATACCAACATGCAGAGCCATCCCCATATATACAACAAGCCTTCCTGACCTACCATCTTAGATAGTCCAGTTGCAATGCCTCTAGCACAAGTAGAACCAAAAGACTCCATGAATGCCTATCTGAGAGAGTATAGAGCTTTAGGATAAGACTTCCATTCAGCCATGAACTTCACTGAATTCTGCCACTTTAAAAGTAAGAACAAACCCAGAGATTACAATAATCCATTCACCCAGAACTATGAGTTACAGCGCACCGTAGGGAAACTGACTATCCCTACCTTTGAGGGTACCCAGGGTGGCCCAGCCCGGAATTGTGTGCAGAAGTTGGATACATACTTCCAGCTCAACCCCATGATTGAGACGGATGCCATTTGCTACTTTATATTTGGATGGAGAATCCCATGATACCACAGGTTAGTGACACTAGGTCACAATACCATCACATCGTACCCAGATTTTACATAGAGGCTCATTGAGCAGTTTGATCGGAAGGACCCTGAGGTACACTTGAGAGAGCTGGAACAACTCAAGCAGACAGGTAGTGTAGATGCATTTATTTCAGAGTTGCAGACGTTAGTAGTACTTCAACACTTGCCTCGATATCAGGAGTATCCAGCCTTGGGTGATGAGGTATGTGCAACATTGTCCTTTCAATATTATTACACCATCAAGTTCGGGAGCCAACCCAAGGATTTGGACGAGGATCTCCTTAAAGGCATAGTTTGGGGAGGGAAGAAAGATGAGCATGAAGTACAGGTTGTTGGTGAGCTTTATTTGGAGTAGCTTAAGTCCACATTTGCATAATGGCGGATGGTTTTTACAGGTCGGCCATGATCGAGAAATTGGGCAGTAGTATATGAGCATTCCAGTTGAAATCAGAAGGGCAGAATGTCAGCTTGGTAATATTATTCTTTGTGATGGTGCTTATGGACGAGGTCCTTTTCGGGGGTTGGACTGGAGAGAGATAAGAGTTGGTGTCCTATTGAGTGGGCGATTCTTAGGAAGACATTCCTAGCCAAGGGTATATTCCCACAAGAGCCTTTAGATATTTGGGATGAAATATGCACAAGTTTGCATTGGGATCCAGGTGGGAGACCTTATGAGGGATGGATACAGTTTTTACTGACGACGTTACTTGGGAGTCTACAGGATGCTCCTTGTGTCTATTATACGCAGGGTAGCGGTGGATGCATTTTGACCTCTGCAATTCTCAGATTAAATTGGGACCTTGGGATTACAGTGATTGCTAGAGGATGCTTTCAAGAGGTCTCTTTTGATGGTACCTTGTTTACACCATGGTTAGTCACTCTACTTATAGGAGGCTTCCATGGGATATTTTGTGATGGTACCGTGCAGTGCATTGCTTTGAGCAGAGGGTGCTACAGATCTCCTAGGATAAATTGGGACCCTAGGATCATCCCTGGATTCAATTGGTTCAGTTGATTGATTGTGGATTTGCGTTGGCATTGCTTGAGGACAAGCAATCTTTGGCGAGGGAGGACTGTAATGTTTCGTTTTGATAAAAAAGGGAATAACTGAGGACTAATAGAACTAGGAGTAGAAAGGTACATCAATTCAGTATTATTAAGTCATCAGTGTAGTGAGAAGGCAATCAGAGTTCATATCATAATGCATGTGGAGCATGTAAGCCTTATTTCTTAAGTGTCAAAGTCAACATGAAATTAGAATTGAATGCATGCAAAAGTGAAGCGTAAACCCTAAAAGTGACATGCAAACCCTAAAAGTACATGCTATTCTATTTAAGAAGGGTTATTGGACCAAAGAGAATATCTATTGTTATTGTTGACTGATTTTGGAGTTTCGAGCAGCAGCATAGCGTGCAGCCACGACAGTTGGGGTTGGAGACGGTGTCTTCAGCTAGCAAGGGTTCGACAGTGAGATATCTACCCTAGTCTCTTATTGGGATAGATCGTCCAGTTTTATCCATTGCATCCATCATATACTACAGTATTCAGAGATCCAACACATTTTGAAGGGTTATTAGCAGATCCACGTTTTGCAGCCGGAAGTAGTAAGGAAAACACAGAAGGATTCGCTGGGACCACAAAACCCAATATTTCCTCCGCATGTCAGCTTCCTCTTTCTCAGCAGGCATATCCTACGGTATGCAGTGATTATCAGCCATCAGTTTTCTCACCTGGAGCAGCTATCAACCAAACAGATCAATTGGGGGCGTGAGCACCAGAACTGCTAATCAATTCACTAGGGCACTTAGAGGCATCCAAAACTCTGCATGTGCCAGGCCATCTCTCTGACATCAGCAGACGGACAAGCTCAGAAAGTTTCATCCCAAACAGACCTCTCCTCCTACAAAAATGTCACCTTAAGTCTGGAGGGTTTTTACGCTACTGCGAGGCGGTAACATCGGAGGAAAAGAGCATTATTAGACCACCCATCCAGATCCTTATGCATGCAGCTATCTCTGGAGTCATTATCAGCCAAAATATCAGTGGTAAGTGTTAATTTCTCTCTGTAAAAACCCTAACCCTAATTCAACTATATTTTAGGGCATTTTTGCATGGCAAGTTTGCATGCACAATTATTTTGCAAATTTGTATGATATTGAGTGTGCGAGTCAGCACTATCATAGAACATTAGAGAATATCAATATTTGGGATATTACAATCATGGTGTGGAATATTGATGAAGTAACCACATTGATGGTGTAAATTTAGTTACACCCCAAAATAATATTGTAGTTAAGTTGACCATTGACTACTTCAATATCCAAGAGTACCATTTTGCCTCCCAATTCAATGGGGACATTCTGGTATAAGCCATGTGGTTTTGATGGTCTCCCATCATAAGTGCGAAGAAAAATAGATGAGGGGACCAAGTATAGTGATCCCAAATGCTTCTAAATGCATGTTGACATCACAAAAGTAGATGGTCCTTCATCGAATATGCATCGATGAATGATGATATTCTTGATGGTGAGCGGGATTTAAAAAATGACTAACGAGGGTAGGTGTGGTTCACCATTTTTGAGATCAAAGGTCATTATGCACAAATAGGATGGGTCGGTTACACTTAATGTAGATAGAAGTGCCTTATTATGAAAAGGGAAATATTGGAGAACTTATAAAGTCTACATGGTAGTGGGGGATTGGCCGAAATCATCGATAATGTTGTAATTGTGAGCAACATTCAGATGGGGGATATGGGAAGTTCATTAAGGTGGTGGATTTGGGATCTGAGGGATCTGGTCATTAATGGGACATGGTGTCTACAAAGGACCATTAATGGTAGTAGGTACATCCTCCCTCTGATGAGGGTGAGGCATTGCATAACCTCTGTTACGGGTCTGAAGATTGATATAAGTCGTGTTCATGTAGATATTTGGAAGGTTCCATTTCCTAGGGAGCGAGGTTCCTACTGATGAGAAACCGTTCCCTAATTGGTAAAGGGTTGTTGTAACACATCTTGTTGGGGATATGGTGGATTTATTGTTTAAGGAGGTTTGGAAAAAACCTTTTTCCTAGTCTCAATCAACTGTTAACGCTCTTGTATCAATGAGCAATGGTGTGTATAATGCCCATACTCTCTGCACATGGCGCAAGGAAAGTTAGTCCTAAGGATAAGGTTCCTTCATTTTGGGGGGGATTATTGGTCCCCTCATTTTGATTTCCCATGCTCTAGTTCTATAGGGGAGGAGTATTCCCCCCTACCCTTATTGTTGGTTCTTCATATTCTTTCCTTTTTTCTTCCTATCATTCTATGAATTAGGAGGATTAACTGCATTCAACTACTCAAACTACTGATCTTGTTGTGCAGGAGAATATTGTACTAAATTAACCCCAAAATGAGTCATGGGGTGAGTGGCAAGTTGTCTAGGGAATGGATAATATGGGTTGTATATGGGGGTGGGAGGATAGTGGTTGAGTGCTCCATAAGAAGTGGACGTAGGAGCTTATGGCGCCATTGAATGTGGTGGAACACGTTTTGTTTAACTTGTATTGGGGAACATAGGATTGCATGGTCCATACATCATTCTCCCAAATGGAGGAAATGGAGAAGTTTGAGGGGCCAACGATGCTTGAGGTGTTTATGGGTACTCATGTGCCATATTGTATGGTGTAGATGTTTGTGGTTGGGGGGCATTTCCATGATGGGAAATAGTTCCAATAAGCCTATCAACAGAGTGTGATGTGCCTAGAGGAGTTTGGTTTAGAGAACGATGTCAAGGGGCATCTAGGACGATCATATACAAATACCCAAATTGTGCATAGATTAAATTGAAATGTTGGGCCTTGGGAATGGCCTCTTCTTTTGTTTTGGGCGTAGTAGTTGCCAACATCCTTGGCAATTTCAGCGAGGAGTTATTTGAGGAACCAATCCAACAAGAATTCAACTTGGATTTCTATTTTGCATAGTGTAATATGCATACATCATTCATGAATATGATCCAAAATGTATGTAGTGGTATTTTGCCAAAATCTTGTGAGAATATATATTCCTAAATCATGACATATGTGTAATTGGAAATACATTAGAAAGATGATGGCAATGGACTTAAATTTAGAATAAGTCCCCGATGTTAAATTGACATACCAGTTTTCGTCATACCTCTAAGTATTTTTTGAAATATTCGAAGACGAATGGTGTCGTCGACTATACTTTTGGATGAACACCAAAGTTGAAATGACATTACATGGTTTGCTAAATTGTTGCCTTGTTTTTCCTTGAATTTTGGGAAATATGAGGGGAGCTTGGGGGGCATGCCTGGCCAAGTTGTGTTGCGTAAAATGGGACACTTTATTATATTTGACAAGTCGAGGAGATTTAGACTCACCATAAAATAAGTGTTGGGCCCAACATTTTCTTATGTGTTTTACATTAGTTGGGAGTTGGAGGAGGAGGGGTGGTGGTGTGGGTGGTGTAGGTGATCTAGGAGGTAAGCCAAGCAATGCATGTCTAAGAAAAGTTGATGCTATCAGGGTTTCCCAAGTATTCCCTTGGATTGATGGTCTCTCTCGTGGTCTATGAGGAGGTAATGCGGGAACAACTCCTTGAATAGGAGGATGTCCTTGGATCCTAAAATATTGTGGTTATCATATTTTTGCATATGTTCAATTGTGTTTGAATCTCGGCATCCTTACATTCATTTATCACACAACCACAACCATTGTGGAACAAAGAAACCTTAGGCAGTATGTGCTAATATGGTGTAGGTGTAGGGGTATGTGCCAAGTTTTGTGCAAGTGATACCAAGAGCTGGTTCTTTTTAATTACGTTAGACAATATTGTGTAATAAAAAGAAAAAAATGTATATTTCGTAATTGGCTTAACCCCCTTCCTCTTAAACAGTCATTGATCCTTCCAATAACTCTCTTGTATGTGATTATGAACCCACCAAATACAACTAGTGAAAGTAGAATGAATTGGTTATAACGAGAGGTATTAGGGCTATGTTTCAAAAGGACTGACAACAATTCCAATAGCTAATTCCACTCAGGTGTAAATGCACCCAAAAAATTCCACCCGGTGATGATCCTAGGATTTGACTACTAAACTGCATGTGTCAAGTGTGGATAAGTGTTTCGGCCTTGAATGGTAAAGTGCCACCTCCACAAAGATCTAGGTCACTCGATGTGGTGAATAAAAACAACTCTACCTTATCTTTTGCATCCTTGGGAAACTTGCCTTCTTATTCAGGTTTGATCACACTTGCTTCTAGCAAGATTTGATAAGTCCCCTAAAAGTCAACAACCACTATGTTTCAAAATGTAGAATATTGGTGGGAATTATTTTGATGCCTAGCCTAATCAATCCTAACCTAACTAAAATATTGTTTTGTGACCTCCTTGATGGAGGATTTTAGTTGGTTGAGAATTACAATGCAATGTTGGTTTTATGAGGGTCCAAATTTTAATTAAAGGTGCGACAAGGGAGGTATTTCAAACCTTCCAATCTTTCAAATTCATCCAAATCATTAGTGAGTGCAAGATGAAGAACATACTTGATTAGAAAGAGTCTTTAGGCCCCTTGGTGTGTGCTTCGAGTAGGAGTTACACACATGTGTTTTGAAAGCAAAATAAAGTGAAATTTGCAACTAACTTAAGAGTATAATAAAACAAATAGATGTGAGCATTGATGATTTATTACTCCTCATGATTAAAATCTAAGTGTGAATTAATGTTTGCAAAAGACAACTAATACAAGTTTATGAAATGAATTAAATGTGATAAGGGAGGTATTTCAAACATTTCACTCCTTTCTGATTTGCCAAGATCACTTATGAGTGTAAGTCAAAAAGAATACTTGGAGTAAGAGGAGTCTTTAGGTCCCTTCTTTGTGTGAAGAAGTGATCTATTCTAACTTTGCTTGAAATCAAAGAAATATGCAAGAAGTAATGAGAAATAAACTAATGTAAGTTATCTCAATTGCCTAGACTAATAATTTCTATGAGCAAGAAGTATGTAATGATGGAGTAATATTCTAGTGAGAATTAAAAGGTCCCTTGAAAACCTCAAAGTCTTTTTCCCTACAGCATGTCATCTTTCATGAGCTCCTCATCTTTGTGCCATCACTCTAATTCAGTTTTAGTATCTCCTCCTACAATTTCCTCACCTTACCAACATGCATAATTTATTCAATTTGAGAGAAAGAACCCTTTCATTCTACCCTACTACATACTCAATCTACTCTTATACCACTTGATGTAGTGACAGATGTAGTGACGAGTCTCTTGCAAACCAAAGTTCATGCAACAACTAGATTGCACATAATGTTTCACAACTTTCATTGAATACATTCAACCTCAACTTCTAGATGATTCATCATCTACTATTTCTACAAATGTAAACACATACACTTAGACAAAACAATCAAGGGCATGCAAATTGTCACTCTACAAAGATGATTATTCACATCATTGATGGCATAATTAAACTTCAACAATCAACCCTACAATCAATTATGAAAACAAAACTTATGGCCAACATGACTCTCAACCTTATCACATTCAACAAAACCAACTTTGGCTTTAGAATCTACATGAACCAACTTTTGGAAGCTACCCTTCGAGAGCCAAAGGCCCTTTATTCATTGTAGGGTTATAATTTATACACATGTTAGGGGGAGTGAATCAACTAGAATTGTTGTCGATTGGATATGTTAGTGTCTTAATCCCTATTCATATTCTGTATTTGTGACTTTCATTGATCCTCCATGGTAATGGAAATGCATAAGCTCTTGCGTTCATTATATCAAGAAATCAATGTAAGTGTGGACTCTTAATGTGCATCTTCCAACAATTATTGAACTATCAAACTCCAAAAGTATTAATATAAATAAGGATTTTTGTCTTTCACTGCTCTTTCCACTCTTAATGATGGGAAAGTTGATGAATACACATCTCTACTTCTGATAACAAAATTTGCAAAAAAATGCATAATATTAAAAAAATCTCAAACCGATACAAGGTCACCATGAACCCAAAATATGTTATCAACACTCCCACATAAATATGCAACTTAAAACCGCACTCTTTACATAATTATTTACGAGAAAACTCAAATTTTGGGCAGATGGTCTCTTACTTTCCGTGGATAAGATGGCTCTCTATGAATGTTCTTTGTTGTTTTTAGGGGATTGCTACTTTTTTCTCTGGTCTCTATGAGGTCTTATGTCTTTCTTTTTTGCAATTTTGGGTCTAAAATTGTCCTGGTTTTGTGGACTACTTCTGCCGGTTTCTTTTTGCATTCTTTGAGGTTTGCTCGACACACTATTGGTGTGGCTGCATTGTAGACTATGGATCTATTTTGTAATGTTTCTCTTACTTTTTCCTAGTCTATAGTGGGTTGCATCAATTGAATAGTCCCATTATGGGCTTTTTTGTTTTTGTTTTTGTTTTTGTTGACTATTTCTAGGGGGGTCTTACCTCTCTAAAACCATATTGTACATAGATTTTTTTAATTTAAGGTGTAGATATTTTTCGTTATGAGAAAAAACTATTTACAAGAAAGCAATAGAATTACAACATTTCATACAATCGAAAACTAAATATAGATATGAAACATCTGTAACAATGCTTTTTGACCAATAGATTAACATAGAAGCAAAAGCTTCCCCATGCCTTAAGAACCACACCAAAGGCTTTCCAGTGGTATATATTTACTGGTTAAAAAGGTTTAAGGCCTCTTTGGGGGAATATTTACAAATTTGGTCCTATCGGAGTGGGATCCCGACAATGTCACATTTAATACAAATCATGTCTGACACCCTTGAGATTCACGACCTTCCTTGGTTGGGCATTGATAGCCCACTCTTAATTATATAGACTTTGAAGACACCGTGTTTAATTGTAGATATTTGACTATTTACAAGTGACAAATTTTTTTAAATTTTTAAAATTTATAATAAAAAATAAACATATTACAAAATGGAATTGAGTCGTAGGATAAGTTAATTATATATANTATAAAATAACAATCTATGTTGGTGAGTATGATAGTGCATGGTAACTGGTTGCCCATATCTATGGAGGTTGGAGCTCAATTCTTGTGAGGATCTATATTTGTCCACAACATAATTTAAAATATTTGAAGGCCTTTCCACAAGGAGTTCCTTAAAAAAAATAGGCCTTTTATGAATTGGGATGTGCCTTCTTTATAGTTTTTTATAGGTTTGGGTTGTTTTCCTTACTTCAAAAACTCTCCCTAAAAAATAAATTTTCTAATTTTCCAATTTCTTATATTTAAAATTTTATTTTTTTCTTTTGAGAAAATTGATTTTATATGATAGAAGAAATTTAAAAGGCAAATTTTCAAGGATAAGCACTAAACCCACAATTATTAAACTTAATCTTTGGCATTTGTTTCACATTATTGAATTATAGAAAAATATTCAACCAATAATTTCTATATTCAAACCAAAAAATTCTATATTCAAAGCTTTAAACCTATTAACCTAAATATATATGATTTGTTATTAGACGCTCCATACTAAATATACTTAATTAATGGAAATATAGTCTTGTCCCATTTTTTTAATGATGTATTTTTTATACTTGTTTTCACATTATTTATCTATAAAAAAATATTTAAAATATATATCCACATTTAAAACTTTGTTTTGAGCGTCCATGAAACAACTATTTGTGAACTTTGAGAATCTGTAAAACAACTGTGTGATTTGTTCTTACATATTTGACAATGAAATATAAAATTGTCATTGTTTAGGCATTGCATTGTCTTCTTTAGTTTCTAACTTACAACTTCAATTATGGTTGGGTATATAATCATTATAATAATTTTAATTGTAATAAAATATATTACAAATCATGCTAAATCAATTTATTATATATGCTTAATATTTACAATGATATATGCATATTTTTATTTATCTATTCTAAATTGTGGAAGTTTTGTTTTTTATTTTTCACCACTAATGTTTATGACAATACCAAGAATTCAATAGTAATTACTTTATGTCAAATGATAAGAATTCAACTTTCCTATTCTAAGCATTGGTTTAGTCCAGATAGGAACTGTGTACCATTCTGGCTGGGTGTTGATATAAAAATAAATTCAAAGCCCAAGATTTTATGTGGGAAAAAAATTGAAAATTTACCCCTTATTTTTTTATTATTATAATTAAATTATAATAGATTTTGCAGCTTCCAAATAAAACTTCTAAAATTTTTTGTTTTGATTTTTTTAATGAAGTATTTTAAATTTTTTGGTTTTGATTTTTGTTAATAAAGTTTTTTAAATTTTTTGGTTTTGATTTTTTATTTTTTAAATTTTTTTTGGTTTTGGTTTTTTATTTTAACCCTAACTTCTCACGTCGGCATTATTGTTAACAGGGCGTGAACCAGGTCCACGAATTGCAAATCAGACTACCGTTCGTAGAAGATTCAACTGGTTGCAGAGAAGGTTACCAGGAACTCAGCTTGCAGTGATTAGCAGCAAATTTGAAGGAAATTTTCCAAGCAGCAAACACAATCCAATTATAAATGCTACG